>LJIJ01000064.1:0-368694 GCA_001718145.1 Orchesella cincta | reverse complement strand
TGAAGTTTGTTGCTCAGGTGCTTGCTGAGGCGCTTCGGTTGGGACTGGGAACTGACGAAATCAATAAAAGATGAGAAATTGATTACAAACCATTCAATTATTTTGAAGATGAGCAATGTGAGGACAATGTAATTATGGTATACCTACCTTGATCTTGACGTCTGTTGGCTCACGTGTTACTTTTGCCTGGAATCCATTCTTTGGGTCTGCTGTATACGTTACAGTCCTCACATAACCGTCAGGATCGACCTACATTATGTGGTTAAGATGGTATAAGTAAACTATAATATGCAAATCTAAAATGGTACAACTAGGTGAAGGTGCTTACCACACTGTAGCTTCCTTTAATGGTTTGTCCGCCGTTCTTCTTGTCTGTTTTGGTAGTTTGTCAACTCATCATCTTTAATGTCAAAGCTAAAGTTGTATTGAGGGTTTGGCTGTAAAAATACAAGACAGTAATAATAATTGATTACTACAAGTCTACTCTGACACTTGGATGGTAGCTGACAAGTAGTTGTTGTGAAAAATTCAAAGGGGCAAAGTGAGACACCTCTGTTAAACTGTTGACATTCCTCTCTACATTGCACTTTATTGAAATCATCAAGATCATAAATTGCATTCCTTTTCCCTTGCACCATGATTGATTTGATAAGTATTTGTATGATGCTGAAATTTGTGAGATATCGTTGTGAAGAAATGTATGGAGTAACTAAGTGTATCTCATTCCATATCTCATCTCCATTTTAATTCGATGTGAATGATAGGAAAATTGCATATTGCAACATTGCATTGTAACTTTTTACGAATCAATACCCAAATCAAATCGAGCTTATTTAGACAAAATATCTACACCTTTCTCGCACATCATCATGATCACATCACGGATTTTAAAGAGCGTGGCATTTGTAATGAATTCACTATATACTATGCACCTTTACCAGTCGAATCAGTCAGCCAACCCAAACAAAACATGATGCGTATCGTATACCAGTTATCATCATCAGTTGCGTAGCCAAAAGGATTGAGTTTCGATTGAAACAATTATTTTTATGCGTGAATGACACACACATATAGTCTTTTGTTACATAGTCTTTTGGCACAAAGGATTTTCAAAGACACATTCATTCAATGCGTATGACATAGTAAAAAAACTAATAAAATAAGTTTTCAAAGGTGAATGGCTCCAAGTTGTTTTCGGCTTCTTATAAAGTATAAGTTTTGCATATACCAACTTTTTGCATATCAAATCATAGTATAAGGCAGTTCTATCTCGTAATTAGCCACGCCATGCACCACACGACTCGTGCAGAATTTCGTGATGCTGATCAAGTAAATCGAAAAAATAAATGTATCACGAAACCTAGTTTTCACATAACGAATAGCAATGGTATAGTCAACTAACTACTAGTGGTTATTGCGTAATTCAAATCTAATATAAATACTTTTGCAAATCACTATCACTTTTTGTCAAGCATGGACATAATTGCAAAAAAATTATTAATATGAACCATGATAAAACGTTTTATAGGGTTTTGAATGTTTTTTTGTAACCTATTTGGATAGTTAAGGAGAACTATCATTAAAATAATATATAACTTACATCACTGGGATACTCTTCTTGTTCATCATCTACAGGGTCAGCGGTGGCTGGACGACGGACAGCCTTAACTGTCTTTAAAGGTCGTCCAACAGGAGCCTTCTGAACGTAGTATTGAGGTTGTTGCGGTTGCTGAACTTGCTGCACTAAATGAGGCTGAACATGGTGGACTGGTGATGCTTGAATTTGAGGAGGTGCAGGTCGGTAGTTTGACACTGCTGGAATGGATTGTGTATAGTGGACACCTGCTCTTGGAGCTGAATCCAAGTTTTGTTGGGCGGCATAGGGTGATGGTGCAGAAAGAACTCTACCCCTTTTCAAAACGCCTGGAGATGATGCTTGTGAAGGATATGATCCTGTTGCAGCAGCCCTGTAACCTAATGACTGTCCAGACGACTGGAATAATGAATATATGATATTTTTTTAGTTTTATGTAACTCCAAATTCAGTTTAGGTCATGTCAGTCTATATAAAAGTCTGTTGAAGTCTCCAAACCAAACTGTCATGAAAAAGTCTGTCAATGTTTGTACCTCATATCCACTGTAATACGGTCTACTCGGCTGTAATATCCAGTCATTGCAGGTCTGTACTGTTGATGATGTCTGGGGTAACTAGGTCGTTGTTGTTGTTGCTGTTGTGGTTGTGATTGCGATTGTGCCTAAGCGGACTAAGTGGACTATGTGGAGTGAAGCGAAATGGGGATGGAGGTAAGAAGGATATGAGGAATAGGAATGACTTAAACGAGAAGCAGAAGGTCTCACCTTAACTGGAATGAGTCTTGGAACGCCCCGGGCCAAGGCTGTTCCACCTGCAGATGCAATATTGGCCTGGACTGTAGGCTGTATAAATGTCTTGGGAATGTATAACCGTTCCAAGAACCGCTACCGATACCAACAACTAAAAAAAAAATGAATTTTCGGTCAAAATCAAGCTTATTCTCTCCAAAGGTTAAAGAATCAGCTTAATGAAATCTTAATTCACCTTTAATACTGCCATGTTAATACTTGGTCGTCGCTGTCGACGGAAACAAATATGCGCTTTGACTCACTTCACCTCTCCACTCACAAGAAAGTCAATCGACGTGATTAAAAAGTTTCACTTCCAGTTACAATCAGAACTGTATCACAATTGCCGAGAAAATTGCATTCATGCAGCAACTGATGAAGATATACCAAGCTAATGAGCACTTTTCTAACTTTTGTATCACTCAAACCAATATCCACTCTACTCTTATGTATGTTTTCATCAACTTAATATTTCCAGAAAACTTTTTATGCTAAAATTGGTTGGAGAACGCTGCGTACGACAAAACTAGTTTTGTCCGTGTTTGTGTCAGAAAGGAGAGTGAAATTACTTGTGCTCTATGTCCTATATATGAGAAGCGTGGGAAAAGTTTAATGAGCAACAACTGAGGGCATACGTAAAACAATCAAACTAACTGCATATATACGGAGTCGCACAATATACAGAGTCGACAGCATTAAACACCCTTTTTATGCATGTCTTCCATTATAAAATATAGAGATACCATATATCATTACCTGCGAACAACGAGCAACACTTTACCACTTGCACTGCAATCAGAATCGTCGAGTTTGTCTTTGTCCTAACCCCTTAACAAATGCATACAACACAAACCGTCAACGTCTTTTCGTTCAACTCCCTGTAATATTATCATTTATTAGCTCATAACATAAACAACAACAACACCCAACCCAAGAATGCAGTAAAAAAATTCAAATGAGACATTGCCCCGAAATGAAGAAAGGTATTCATTTCCAAAGAAAAATGCATTCTTGGGTTGGGTGTGTTTTGTTGTGTTATGTTATGAGCTAATAAATGATAATATTACAGGGAGTCGAACGAAAAGACGTTGACGGTTTGTGTTGTATGCATTTGTTAAGGGGTTAGGACAAAGACAAACTCGACGATTCTGATTGCAGTGCAAGTGGTAAAGTGTTGCTCGTTGTTCGCAGGTAATGATATATGGTATCTCTATATTTTATAATGGAAGACAAGCATAAAAAGGGTGTTTAATGCTGTCGACTCTGTATATTGTGCGACTCCGTATATATGCAGTTAGTTATGATTGTTTTTACGTATGCCCTCAGTTGTTGCTCATTAAACCTTTTCCCACGCTTCTCATATATAGTGACATAGAGCACAAGTAATTTCACTCTCCTTTCTGACACAACACGGGACAACTAGTTTTGTCGTACGCAGCGTTCTCCAACCAATTTTAGCATAAAAGTTTTTCTGGAAATATTTAAGTTGATGAAAACATACATAAGAGTAGAGTGGATATTGGTTTGAGTGATACAAAAATTGGAAAAGTGCTCATTAGCTTGTATATCTTCATCAGTTTCTGCATGAATGCAATTTTCTCTGCAATTGTGATACAGTTTCTGATTGTAACTGAAGTGAAACTTTGTTTTAATCACGTCGATTGACTTTCTTGTGAGCGGAGAGGTGAAGTGAGTCAAAGTGCATATTTGTTTCCGTCGACAGCAGCCGACGACCAAGTATTAACATGGCAGTATTAAAGGTGAATTAAGATTTCATTAAGCTGATTCTTTAACCGTTGGAGAGAATAAGCTTGATTTTGACCGAAAATTCATTTTTTTTGTTTAGTTGTTGGTATCGGTAGCGGTTCTTGGAACGGTTATACATTCCCAAGACATTTATACAGCCTACAGTCCAGGCCAATATGCATCTGCAGGTGGAACAGCCTTGGCCCGGGGCGTTCCAAGACTCATTCCAGTTAAGGTGAGACCTTCTGCTTCTCGTTTAAGCCATTCCTATTCCTCATATCCTTCTTACCTCCATCCCCATTTTCGCTTCACTCCACATAGTCCACTTAGTCCGCTTAGTGCACAATCGCAATCACAACCACAACAGCAACAACAACAACGACCTAGTTACCCAGACATCATCAACAGTACAGACCTGCAATGACTGGATATTACAGACCGAGTAGACCGTATTACAGTGGATATGAGGTACAAACAATGACAGACTTTTTCATGACAGTTTGGTTTGGAGACTTCAACAGACTTTTATATAGACTGACGTGACCTAAACTGAATTTGGAGTTACATAAAACTAAAAATATCATATATTCATTATTCCAGTCGTCTGGACAGTCATTAGGTTACAGGGCTGCTGCAACAGGATCATATCCTTCACAAGCATCATCTCCAGGCGTTTTGAAAAGGGGTAGAGTTCTTTCTGCACCATCACCTATGCCGCCCAACAAAACTTGGATTCAGCTCCAAGAGCAGGTGTCCACTATACACAATCCATTCCAGCAGTGTCAAACTACCGACCTGCACCTCCTCAAATTCAAGCATCACCAGTCCACCATGTTCAGCCTCATTTGTGCAGCAAGTTCAGCAACCGCAACAACCTCAATACTACGTTCAGAAGGCTCCTGTTGGACGACCTTTAAAGACAGTTAAGGCTGTCCGTCGTCCACCCACCGCTGACCCTGTAGATGATGAACAAGAAGAGTATCCCAGTGATGTAAGTTATATATTATTTTAATGATAATTCTCCTTAACTATCCAAATAGGTTACAAAAAAAACATTCAAACCCTATAAAAAACGTTTTATCATGGTTCATATTAATATTTTTTTTGCAATTATGGTCCATGCTTGACAAAAAGTGATAGTGATTTGCAAAAGTATTTATATTAGATTTGAATTACGCAATAACCACTAGTAGTTAGTTGACTATACCATTGCTATTCGTTATGTGAAAACTAGGTTTCGTGATACATTTATTTTTTCGATTTACTTGATCAGCATCACGAAATTCTGCACGAGTCGTGTGGTGCATGGCGTGGCTAATTACGAGATAGAACTGCCTTATACTATGATTTGATATGCAAAGTTGGTATATGCAAAACTTATACTTTATAAGAAGCCGAAAACACTTGGAGCCATTCACCTTTGAAAACTTTATTTTATTAGTTTTTACTATGTCATACGCATTGAATGAATGTGTCTTTGAAAATCCTTTGTGCCAAAAGACTATATGTAACAAAAGACTATATGTGTGTAATTCACGCATAAAAATAATTGTTTCAATCGAAACTCAATCCTTTTGGCTACGCAACTGACGATGATAACTGGTATACGATACGCATCGTGTTTTGTTTGGGTTGGCTTGACTGACTCGACGGTAAAGGTGCATAGTATTATAGTGAATTCATTACAAATGCCACGCTCTTTAAAATCCGTGATGTGATCTTGATGATGTGCGAGAAAGGATAGATATTTTGTATAAATAAGCTCGATTTGATTTGGGTATTGATTCGTAAAAAGTTACAATGCAATGTTGCAATATGCAATTTTCCTATCATTCACATCGAATTAAAATGGAGATGAGATGGAATGAGATACAGTTAGTTACTCCATACATTTCTTCACAACGATATCTCACAAATTTTCAGCATCACAAATACTTATCAAATCAATCATGGTGCAAGGGAAAAGGAATGCAATTTATGATCTTGATGATTTCAATAAAGTGCAATGTAGTGAGGAATGTCAACAGTTTAACAGAGGTGTCTCACTTTGCCCCTTTGAATTTTTCACAACTACTTTTCAGCTACCATCCAAGTGTCAAGAGTAGACTTGTAGTAATCAATTATTATTATTACTGTCTTGCATTTTTACAGCCAAACCCTCAATACAACTTTAGCTTTGACATTAAAGATGATGAGTTGACAAACTACCAAAACAGACAAGAAGAACGGGACGGACAAACCATTAAAGGAAGCTACAGTGTGGTAAGCACCTTCACCTAGTTGTACCATTTTAGATTTGCATATTATAGTTTACTTATACCATCTTAACCACATAATGTAGGTCGATCCTGACGGTTATGTGAGGACTGTAACGTATACAGCAGACCCAAAGAATGGATTCCAGGCAAAAGTAACACGTGAGCCAACAGATGTCAAGATCAAGGTGCGTATACCATAATTATATTGTCCTCACATTGCTCATCTTCAAAATAATTGAATGATTTGTAATCAATTTCTCATCTTTTTATTGATTTCATCAGTTCCCAGTCCCAACCGAAGCGCCTCAGCAAGCACCTGAGCAACAACTTCACCACAAGGTAGCAGGACCTCAGGCAAGAGGTCAATCATATATTCCACAGGGGCAATATCAACATCAACCTCAATACCAGTCCCCACCGCAGTACCAACAAGCTGCGTATGCAACACCTCAACAGACCTACGCTGCTCACCTTCCTACGTCCCCAGAAGGACCAGCAGGTTTGCTGTTCAACGCAGGCTGCCACACAACCCAGACTAAGATATCAGCGGCAGCAGCATCAACAGTAGTTTTAATCGCAAACTATTTAAGCATTTCGTCGTTTATAGTCAATGATATCTCATTTTTATTTTTTTGTAATTTAATTCTGTATAAAGCACCTGCCTAATATATTATTAATTGCATTGCAAACTATGTACCTACTACTACACTACTACGCACTTCAGTTCAGTTCAGTCTATTTTCTATGTTTGAATCCAAATAAACAACCTGTTGTCCAACTATAATACTTTACCTTCATTTGCAATTTCTTTTGTATTCGAAATTACACAGCCAGCGGGATTGAAAGCGAAAAGTTTATTGGTATATTTTGCTTTAACTACATATTTCAAATTAGAGCGTGGTGAATTATTATTAGTAGTAGGAAATTTGGACTAGACGATCATTAAAACAGAAATTAAAATTTAAAGATGCGTGTGAAAGAAAACAACACAGATATACTAACATGTGAGTTTTAATGGTTGGCTAATATTGAAAATTATACTTTTTCAAACATTACGATGATTTATATGGTGTGTAGCACACCTTAATATTTAATCTCTCCGCATTTTAGATTTGGTGATAGGATATACGATACGATGCTCAGTAGTCAGTAGAGTGTGTAACGTATCTCATAAATGGTGCACATTTTTGTGTAAAAATAGAAGAAATGCGTTTAAATGGAAGGATGCGTAAAGTGACTGGTGAAACGAGACCAGAGAGTGTGAGATGAAATCGAGAGTATAAGTGAAAATTGGAGTGGACTCTACATATCTTTGTATTGTAAATAAGTTTCAAAAATCCATAAAAACTAAATCCCAACATTTCAAATGCAAAGCAGTAAGCAGGCCAAATCTTTCAAGTTTTAAAGTTAACTTCGGGTATAGCAAGAGAGCAGAACTTGTACATTTAAAATGAACACTGTAAAAATGCGTATGAACCTGTTAGTTTACGCAATAATACTATTTTGACAGCATTTAAAACTTAACAGCTTTCAATGAATGCTGCCAAGTTATTGCTTATTTATTAGTTTCAATTCGGGGGGAGTCGTGAGACGGACAAATAATGCAAGCTGTACAACTTTTCATCGCGATAGCTAACAAATTAAAATGGTTTAGAAAAATGTTTGATAACAAGCATGAAAACTATGATGATACTTTTTTGTATCTCAAACAAAAAATTGATGTTTAGTCATTTTACAAATTATTGCTTTGCTTTGCTGTGCTCTGATCTATATAATCTGAATGTGAGAAATGCGTGAGTCTGCATTGTAATGTCATTGGCAGGTAGAGAAAAGCAAGAGCAAGTGCAGGTTGGTCATGGTTGAGTCCAATTTTTACACGTGCAAGTAGCGAAAAGTTGAAAATAGAAAAGAAGAGTTTTAAATAGATGCTACCATTTAAGTACGCTTATCCTCAAGGCTTAAGTTAGCCCACAATTTATAGACATATTGATCATCATGTTTGACATGAAGGGCTTCAAAATAAACTTGAAGAGGGCCAAACCGCAAACATTGATTGTATTACTACAACCTTTTCTACAATGCAGATGCATATAAAAAGCATCACTTTTTAAACCCAAATTATACAAGATTTACATTATGATTTTCTATTTAGCAAAAAAAGTGTGTACTTTGAAAATGATGAGGAGGAGGATTACGTGTTCATTGAATGTGATACAGTTTGCTCAGCCAAGTACTCACAAACCGCTAAAACAGCTCTCAAAAAAATTCATGGTATACACACATAGATTTTTAATGTGCTGTTATTTTAGCTGCAAGATAATTTTTTGGAAATCGACTTGTTCGATCTCTTCATTTTTTACATAGAAAAAGTGAGATTTTCTCATACGTAACACAGTCATAATTAGCTATCTTTTCTTGCTATATGATTGATGAGAGAATGAAAGTTTGGAATGTATAAAAGTGCGAAGCTCTCCTTTGAATGGAGTCACTCAAGTTTAAGATTTACTCAAGTTCAAGTGTGCGTGATTGAAATAGACTCCCTTAAAGATTGGGGAGATTTTTTGTTAAAGTTTCTAGTTTTATTTTCAGAAATATGGCATCCGTTTGGGTAAGCTTCAAATTTTACTGACTTTCAATTAAATTTCAAAAAGTGATTCCAACGATTGACGTATCGGATCGGAGAGAAAGTTCTATCTAACAAGGTATGATTGTTGTGACCATGTTTAGGTGAAATGGGCAGCTCTTGCTGTTTTCCTCGTCGCCTGTGTCATTCTAGTCACCGCAGCTCCATACGAGGAGGAGTTGATGGAACCTGCTGCAGATCAACAGGAAACTTCCGTTGACGGTAAGTTTGGCATGTCTTTATAGCTGCAAAAGTGCTCTGAAATATCATTCTTGTTCATCAAACACATATTATAGCGAGTGACTCGAGTTTTGAATTCTGACACGAATGATCATCAAATCAGTAAGGTTTCGAACCTTTTCCAATGAAGGAAAGTAAACAGTAATTTGATTGCTTTTAAATTAAAAGTAGTGATATATGAAAGTAAATTTTAGTTTGAAGTTGAAGTAGTATTCATTAGAATCATTTATTTTGTTTGTAGTTGTAGAGTACTTGTTTGTGAAAAATTTGATTATGTTTTAAAAAGTATCAATTACGCTTGTAATTTTTAAAGAGAGAGAGTTGAATGTAAATTTATCGCAACGCATGAAGTAGCATAATGTATTTGTGTGTAGCATTGAACGCTTGGCTAATCCTTTCTTGTTTCCTTTCTCTTCTTCGTATTAATCTCTTGTGGCCGAAGTAGATATGTAACTGCCGAAGAAGCAGCACAATTGAGGAGAATCCGTCGTGACAGCATTGGCTACGCTGCCAGTGGTCACGGTCACCATAAAGGTTGGGGTTGGTATCCACCCGTAGGACCAGTCTTTACCTATGTCAGAACCGACCCCTGGGCCAACTTCCAGTGGGGAGTCCGCCACAAAGTTTACGGATGGGGCTGGGGGAAATCAGGCTAAACCTATTACACGTTGACGAATTCAGCATGATTACATTTAATTAAGTTATGACCATCCCTTTGTTTTGCAACAACCTTTTGCTACAAATCTTATGAGCTAATACCTTGTTGTGTTGTTGAGTAATGCTATATGCTATGTAGTTTTTTGTTGGTATTGTTGGAAAGAGAAAGTATTTTGTTGGACGCTTTATAGCCAAGTATGCGTTTGTATTGCTATTTTGTTAAAACCTAATAAAAATCTTCGCTCCAAATTTCGTGACACTTGTTACTCATTTTTGTGAATCTTAAAAAACGCCATGTTTCACACGCAGTCGTACCAGTGCTACTCAGAATTCGAAGAGGCGACGATCATGGACATCACGGGCACGGATACCAGTATCTTGGACCAGTGTACACGTATGCAAAGACGGATCACTATGCAAATTTTAAGTGGGGAGTTCGCCATCACGTTGGGGGACATGGTCATGGGCATCACGGATAAACGCCAATCATGATTCTGTTTTAGTCTAGGTCGTATTTTCACCGTTACTTTTCACTTTATCTGCCCTTTTCAGTTTTTGTTTCAGAAGCGAACTGTTTAGCAGTTCATTCTGTTAAATTTGAAAACATGAGCTGGTATCTGTTCCTCTGGATAGGACAAAAGAACCATTTTAACCACAAACCTTTCAGTCAGTAACTAATTTTTTTGTTTTTGTTGGGAAATATTGTTAACTTGTCATATTTTTTACGTTGTCAGCTCCTTTTCTTTGTTTCAGTTTTTCTACGTTTCGTGTTTACTTACAAAGTTATTTAATTTCTCTTCTAGTTTTCTAGAAAAAAAACATTAACTATACTCATGACTTGACCAAACAAACGTCATTGTGATGCAAATTGAATAGTTTTTGTTCGTTCGTGCTCAAATCATACAAAATTCAAAGAAATCAATTGTGCATTGACTCCAAATTTGAAATAAAGGATGTGACTTACAATCATAATAAGCTGCTGGTAGCAATCAATAAGTGATTTAATTTATTGCTTTCTTCTATAAACAAACTGCTGGCATAATACTTTACTAAACGTGGCTAAAGAGTCCAATATATTCTTTTCGTCCTGTGGTTCTTCCTTCCATGAAAAGCTATTTGCCTTTAAAACGGCGAATCTGTAACAACCGGAAGTGAACTATTGCTACCACCACTAAGGCCAGATGTGCTTCCGGATGATTGCTGTGGTGGAAGTACGTGAATCTGGGATGCTTTACTTCGATTGAAAACTTGTCCTACACTAAATGGCTCGAGTTTTGGAACACTAGAGCTGCCACCTGTAAATCATGCCAAGGCCGGGTTAATAATTATTATACTCTGAACAAAAGATACTGGCATGTGAATAAGAATAAACAGCTTACTCTTTTGATCGGCTGGAATGTATCTTGAAAGATGGACTGCTGGAAGTGGTAAAAATCCAGGGCTCATTGGCATAACATCTAACACTATCTGTTGTGTGTTATCATTTCCTTCCATGAGAACAACCCCTGATAATGGATTGGAAATATCATCATTAAAATTTCCAACATAATATATAAAGCTCAACTACAGTACAATTTGTTAACAATAAATTATTTACCTGTGCTTCTCCCACAAATGGCCCATAAATGTTGATCCGCCCTCACCTCGTACATGAGTGATAAATGTACATCAGATCCAAACTTGGTAATATCAACGAACATGGAGCACATGTTTCCCACTCGACAAAACTCACTCCCTTTATGTGGTTCCACACGAGATTTCACCTCATACAAAGTCTGTAACATCATTAACATTACGCGTTATGACACCCACTAACGGTATAAAATAAATAAGCCATGTTGATGTGCAAACTTACTTTGAATCTCTGTAAACAGACGTAGTATTTGTATAATTCAGAACTCATTTTTTCACATTGAAATTTCATCGAAAACTCAAGCCTCAAGGGATGATCATCTTCAACTTCGGTAACACCAATCTCCCACATATACGACACATTCTGTCCTGTTCTCAGTTTCTACAATGCATCATAATTCATTTTTTAAACCTTCATATACACTTTACTAGAAATTCTAAATATTACCATGCACAAAAAAAAGACTTACAATTTGTTGTGAACGTGGATTTAAAGGTACTAAAGGAATGTTTTCTGCATTTTTATGCTGAACGGAAAGGGTATGATCTGAAATTAAAAACCGAGTCTCTGTCAATCCTTGAAGCATTACTTGAATGAATTTTCGTTCGCCAACAGAGTTTAGCTTGTGGGATGACATGAAAGGTGGTACAAACAGGATGCTTAACTTGGTTTCGTCTACAGACCATGGACACCTTATCATTAGCTATATTGGGAGTCAAGAAACCATATTAATTTGTTGCATAAATATTTCTTATATTTCAACTATATTCCAAGTTACGAATCAGTACTTTAACTTACTTTATGCTCAATCATAGAATTGTCTTTTTGTGGGCCTAACGCAGCCTTAACCCAAAATCTGGCCTTTGTATTGGCGAAAGCTCCTGTATATTCTAACGGCACAGCTATTTCCGAACACATTTCCGGACCTCCATCAACTCGCAGTTGAAGGTCTACCGATGCTCTGATGTATAACATCATTCCCTAAAATCATGAATACGAAATATTAATATAGTTTAACATTGCCTTTAAAATACATTGACGCTACTGTCAAGTTTTACCTTCTCAATACTATTGCTACCCGTGTGTAACGTCAGGGACATCATTTGTTCAATTCCAGCAATAAGACTGGTTTCCAGTGAATCTACTTCAATTTTTCCAATAACCTTCTCTACATCAAAGTGGTACTTGCACCCCATTCTTGGTGAAAGAAGTTCAAAGTTTTTCACCCCGATTGATACTTGGCATAATCGATACGTCCCAGGTGAAGTTATCTATAAAAGTGTAAATATTTGATACATCCAGAGTCTTGATTGCATTTACACATTTACTAAATATTCCAGTAACGTCCAATTAGCAAATTATTATATAGCATATATATGTCGCATGTATTTTTTACCTTTGCTTCTAAAACTATTACATTAGCACCGGGATTAATAATAATATCATTTGCTTTGGCCACTTGACTAAAATCAGTCTTGAGAACTTGCACATCTGCTTTAACTTGGCTATCCTTTCTCCTGCAATCATTTGAATTCAATCTAACATTATTGTGAGGACTCACATTTCCAATTCATTAATCTAATTCAATTTATTTTTACCGAAGAGCTTGGTGAATATTATGGCACATGAGGCGACCCATATGAACAGATTTGTCCTGCTTTGTTTCCAACTGTTGCATTAAACTCAGACGAAGAACTGACGGATTAATATCTCCGATCGCAAGGTTATCCTCGTCTTCACATGTGAGTGCAGGTGCAAGTGCGGCACTTTCTTTTCTGGTTAGTCGTTCCTTTCCATCACCGCTACTATTTGGACTTTGTCTGCCTACTGCTGCGTCATTCTCACTGCTGTTAGTGGCCAAAGTTGTGCGAGCACCTCCCTTTCCTTCCCCTTGGTTTTGTTGTACTTTTTTGTTTGTATGTTTTTGTTGATTCTTCGCTTTAACCGGTGCACAAGTTGGAAATGTCGGTACTGAATTGGTACTAGTGTGATGATCATACGGTAAAATGGCGGCTTGTACACAATTACTCAGCACTGGTCTTGGAAGATTGGAGTACATGTCAACTGTAACTCGCACATTACAACTTTCTAGGTTAATTTTCCCAAGCGTGTCAATCTTTACAGAGTTAATTATGAACGTTTCTTCAGTTGGAGATATAACAAAGCGATCTGCAAATCAAAGTTTACAAAAAATATGGGGTAAAACCATTGGCTAAACTGTAGACTTGCAGGTCAAGGTTATTATTTTACCATTTCCTTCAATCTCAGTAAGGCAAGTCATCATCTCATCAAAAAAATGATTTCGTCTACTGGCATCAAGTTGCTTGGAACATGCAATCTGTGCACAAGTCCTTATATACCTATGAATAAACAAAAACTGGTTCATGAAAGTGCATATAAACTAACACGACTAAAAACAGTTATAAAGTTTAACCTTTCATTATCTCCAACTGCGTGATAGCACTCGGCTAACTTGAGCAAAACATCAATGACAAGAACAGTCCAACGGTCATTTGTAAACGTTTTCAAAGCATCAACTAGAAAGCCTACAGCTTTATTGAATTCTTCCGCTTCCATATAGTAGGAGGCAAGACTAAGGCCAACCTTTCGTGCAGAACGTAATCTTCCAATGTGTTTGTATGTCCCCATAGCCAGCTCACAGAGTTCCTGATTAACGGTAAATTGTTGTGAGTACATTTCTTGATAGTTTTTTATGGCATAAATTATTGGAGACCTGGCTGCTTACCAAGTAGTACTGCTGAAACAAGGGTTTCGAAGATAATGCATTTTTCAGTTTTTCAATCGGCGTCTCAGCTAGAGCCTCCTCTAAATTATCACTTGAAGCTTCACTGTTGCTTGCTGATGATGTTCCATTTCCGTTCGTATTGTTGTGAGCTGCACCATCAAAACAAACCAGGCCAGCTGCCAGACTGATAACTTTATGAAGGTGATCACTTTTTGGTTGACTCTTTGGTAATAGGCCACAAAGTTTTCCCAACTCATACAGCTAAATTAACATTATTGATATTTTAAAAAATGTTGGACTACCTCAACCACAAGGTTTATTAAGATCTAAACTACACTGTTTTGTAATTGTAATAGTAGTAATAATGACCTTTTCTCTGGCGTAATCCCACAAGTGTGCTGTGTGAACCGAAAAGTCCGAGGCAGTCATAAATATATACGGATGATGTTGGGTATTAGCTGGATTTGTTTGCTGCTTATTATCGTGACTCGTTACTTTATCCTGAGATTCCAAGCTACTTTTCAAGTTATTCTGCTGTGAAGTCACAGTACCAGGAGTTTGTCCATGGCCACAAATTGTAGATAATATTTCAAGACACGACACAAACACCCAACAACTCACGGCCCCTTCTTCACTAAACGCTACATCTAGTATTGCTAGTTCATTGATACAATTGTGCAAAAAGCTTAGGGACCTTTGAGCTAGTTCATTTAGTCGATTTTGCTTGATTAGTAGTAATGCTTGTCTGGCAAATAGATAATTTCTAAAATTTAAAAGCGACACACTAGAATTCCTAACAGTTTCTCTAATTTCAGATAAACAAGTGAGATTTGTTGCTAAACTTAAAGCTGGCCATCGATCCCCGTAACGCTGGAATGAAAGAAGCCACTGTGGGGTATCTGAAATTTCAACAACAACATCAACAACATAAATTTAGAAACAGAACAACTCAATCTCAAGTCTTATTGTCATATTAGGTTCACAAAAACTAACCTGTTAAATGCGAGTTGAGCACGAATTGTGTAAATAAAGCATCTAGTTCATCATATTGCACCAAGGCTTCATCATAAACACCTAACATTTCAAGCACAAATGCAAGTTCTTCCTGTAAATAGTTAATTAAAATACTCAAATTAGTACGATTACTCCAACCAAATCTACACTATACAAATTTGTCTACATTATTGAAGAAATTATCCAACCTGAAGCAAAAAGTAATGGCAAAAGTTCCACCCCGCCTCATTCCTCCTCTCCCTCTGAGCTCTCATATTTTCCTCAAACTTTGTCAATGTTTTTGAATACGAAGCTAGCAAAAGTTGACGAAGTCTATGAAGCATGGAATGTAAAGATTCTGCTGATTTAGAGTCTAATTTCTGAGGATCTGACAAGCACACACAACGCTCTGTCTGTTTTTGTGCAAAATCATTTTTAATCTTATCCAGAACTGAACTGCGGGGGAGGAGTTTGTTTGTTTTCTTATTGTCTGGCGTTTCCACCAAAATGATTAGCCATTCTCTAACGTTGCAGGATTTGACAGAGTTGAGCCAACTTTGGATCGCATCTTTCGTTGTCGATCGGTACACTTCCACATCCTACAAAACCCCAAAAAAACAATACTTAATAAAAAAATCATCCACCCCCACATTTACAAGTTTCCAACAATTTCCACAACTTTTAAACTCTTACAACACAATCAGTCCAGTAGGTATGTAGCATCGCCTGGTCCAACAACGTTGTCAACGGGGCCTGCTCCGGCAACGATATACTATTTGAGTCCACATTGGAAACACAAATTTCCTCCTGATTAAGTGGAATGAATCTCGGGTGCAAATGAACATGTTTGGTCGTCCTTCCATACGCCCTCTTCCACTCCACAGCTTCCGACCCGATCCCTTTCTGTAGTGAAGGAACAACCGACTGGAACACTGCTAAATCCCCAGAATCTATACAAAAAAAAACACACCTGTCAACCCAACCAAATTCACCTCTAATCATTAACCAAATGTCACCACTTACATGTTATCAACGGTTTATTCTCCATTTTCCTCCAGAAATAGGCTTCCAATCACTAGCACAATAAAGCTCAGTAATCCAAAACTACATTTTAGTCACTACTTATCTATCTACAACTAAATTAATTCAACCACAAAAAAACAAAACTAATTTTAATCTACTTCCAAAACAAATCACGCTTTTGACGTTATCACAATCACCTCAAGGTACTTTCACTCATGTTTTTATTGCTGTCCGGACCACCCAGACGTGGATAGTTTTTTAATGTTTTTATTATTACGTTAAAACTGTCATATGTTCTGCCTTAAAAAACGAGACGTATTCTTTAGCCTCTGATTCTGATGTGTATATTTTAGTTCCTTTTGATTTCTTTGCGTGCATTGTACTTTTGTACATAAGTACATATAGCCTCCACTTGCGTATAACTTGTTTGTATGTTTTCTAATGCTTTTTTTCACTATGTGCATCCTAATAAGCTCCTATATGTGTGTATATCTCCGTTTTATACTTATGAACTTACATAAAGGAATGTTGAGCACATAAAATTATACTAGTAGGCACATCTCATCCATCCTGATTGTGAGTTGAATGCTGAAATGCTGATCTTT
This sequence comes from Orchesella cincta, assembly GCA_001718145.1. NCBI lineage: Eukaryota > Metazoa > Arthropoda > Collembola > Entomobryomorpha > Orchesellidae > Orchesella > Orchesella cincta. The sequence goes on along the minus strand of LJIJ01000064.1, from coordinate 351,788 downwards.
CTGCTGCAGGAACTCATGATGATGATGATGATAGTTATACTTATGATGACCACGATAAACAACAGGCCTGTTTAAGTTCATGCTCGTCTGCTGTTCTTAGGTAGATATTATGCTGATTGTGCTAAAATGGATATATCCAACGGTGCAGTATAAATATGCGAAAATGGCAATAAAGCTGTGTGTATCCTCCTCCTCCTATAAGGAAAGACGTGTACGGAACAGAAAATTGATCAAGCAATATGCGGAATGCGATGCAATAATGCGCATCAAACTACCAAACAAGAAGGTGCTTTGTTTCAAAAGCAGGAGCTTGGAGTTTGGTCCAAACACAAAAAATGCTTTTTCGGGGAGCTTATATGTAGTTGTTGTGGCTGACATGGCATAGTAGAAACTAGATTTTTCTGCATTGTCTTTCTCAATTGCAAATTGACATGGACATTTTATGCATTGCAGGTGTATGACTTTTAAATTGTTTTTTGTGGTTAGAAACGGTTTAGGAGGAGTATGGTTTGTAGGGAGAATTTTTATGCTACAAGTGAGCTTTCTGCGTTTTATCTGGTGACGAAAATTCGAGTGGGGAAGGAAAAGGTGTCAGGTCTGATGATAATGATCCGAAAATGTGACGGGCACATGGCAAATATACAGACAGTCTTTTTTCATTATAATTTAGATAAAAGTAGATCATGTACCGGTAGAGAGAAAGTAGATGTTACAAATGCTAATGGTTATATTGAGTGTTGGGGCAGGGTAAGATACATACGACACGAACCCGTTAACCCGTATCCGGGAAAGCACGGGATGATTCGGGAAATGGTAGTAGTAGAAAGTCCACGAAGATGAAATATCCAATTGCACTTGTTATGCATCACATCATCTCATCCATCTTCGTGTTGAAATGGGCAATTAGTCAACTTGCTATGCTGTGGAAATAAATAAAAATGTGACGGCTATAATAATTGATTAAATTAGTGAAGAAGGAATCATGAAAGCACAGATTTGGGGAAACGTGTAACAGGTACAAAGTCCATTACCAAAAAGTTGGTCTTTACTATAAGATTATTCCTGCTATAAGCTATATTATGAAAGTTATTTGTTTATGACGAAATTATTACAAACATGTACAAAAGTTTGTGTGTTTGTTTGGGAGTGCATGTGTAAGATAAAGATTAACTTGCAATCAAAGTGGTTGCATGTGTAAATAGGATTGAATGATTACAAAGAAATGTTTCAGATTACCCATCACATATAACATGCACAAATGAACTGGATCATATAATTATTGTCTTCGTCTCTCCTTTTACATATATTATCTTCACCCATTTCGGCATGTAATCTGCAAGCAATCGTAAAAGTTTGCTTCTCGCTTCACATTCCAACTTGATATTCAATTATTATATGAATGGTTTTGATCAGCACTTTCGTTCGTTCTAACGATTGGTTATGTGGTAGTAAAGTAATGAGTGATGTGAAGCATGATATTTCTGTCTCACACATTTGCACTGTCCCTGTTATGATCTCTGATCATGTTGCTCTGTCAGTCATATTGGCTTGGCTCCTCCAGACCCAGATAGTAACTTTCATTGAAACTGTTTCACGTATAATACACATAATACATGATCTGTTCCTTATATTCGCAGGCAAAGTCTTCTCAACAAAATGCTCGTTGCCAGTCAAACAATTTCAAACCATTCTCAGTTCCTCACTGACTTCAGCAGATATCATCACAGAAAAGGAAAACCTAAAGCATAAGCCGGTTTTATGATGGACGCTAAAAGTGAAGAAGAACGCTACCAAGTAATCGTGGTTGGAGCTGGTGTTTCCGGCTTAGCTGCTGCCCGACACTTGCTCAAAAGTGGGGTGAATAGTGTTCTAATTCTAGAAGGTTGCAAGATATTTCAATCGTAAATTCAATATTATTCTGAACGTAAGACTTTTTATTAATATGAATGCACAATATTCATCCCATATCCAGCCACTAGTAAACCAGGAGGTAGGATATCAACATTAAAGTTTGGAAAGGAATCTCAAGGTCATCATGGGGGCGAAGCAGGACTCATTGAACTTGGTGCACAATGGATCCATGGGGAAAGGAATGAATTTTGTCAGCTTTTGAAGGCATCTAATCACCGTCATTCCAAAACGTCTTGGGAAGGGAAAGGTTGATTGCTACTTTAAACAATTCGCATAAATTATGATGGCACTAGCGATTATGATTTTTGCACGCTAATAAGAATAATTATATGCACAATGTAAATGTATGTCTGTAGGTGATTTTCTTTGTCCCAACGGAATGAAGGTCGGAAATGAAATTGTGGATGAGGTTCTAGGCTGGCTGGAAGAAGCAATAGAAAAGGTGGAGGCTACTTTTTCCATTGAAACGCTACAAAAGGAGAAAAATGGGGAAGCGGACAGTAACGGAAATTTATCAATGGGACTGTATCTACAAGAACGCTTTCTTGCGTACATGACTGAACAATATCCTGATTTGACAGAAGGTTCCTACTATTATGACTTGCGAATGGCACTATTCCAGTGGGGAATGAGGTAAAATCACACATCATAATTGGAAGAAAAGTATTAATAATTAAAGGAATAAATTTTTTATAGCTTTCAGAGGATAGACAATTCCTGCAGTAAAATGAATGATGTGAGCTTGTACCGGTGGTCCGAATTTGAAGTGAACCCTGGAGAACATTACAACAATTTCCGTAGAGGTGCTCAATCTTTCGTGGATGAAGTTTTAGTTGGCGATATTTTACAAAGCTACATCATGTATAACTGTCCAGTACAGAATATCCAGTGGAATGATTCCGGAGTCACAATAACCACGAAAAATGGGTCTTCATTCTGCGCACAAACCACATTAGTAACGTGTTCAATTGGTGTTTTGAAGTCAAACCTAGAGTCTTTATTTACCCCAAGCCTTCCAAAGAAACAAACCGAAGCCATTCGATCCACTGGATATGGCCCAGTAACAAAAATATTTTTGGAATGGGCAAAACCATGGTGGTCTCCAGATTTCAAGGGAGTTCAGTTAGTGTGGCCAAACGAATATATAGATTGTTGTAATGGAAAGACTAACAAAATGGACTCAAGTTTGGAGACTTGTTGGCCAAAAACAATTACTGGATTTGATCCTGTCTTGGAAAATCCTAATGTTTTACTGGCCTGGCTTGGTGGACAGGAAGCAGTACATGCAGAAACGATACCCAAAGACATTATAATAGACAAATGTGTGGAGGTTCTTGGGAATTTTATGGGTTCTAAAGATATACCACGTCCTATTTCTGCTAAAGTGTAAGATTTCTCTCTATTATAGCATTACCTAGCACTGTAATAAATTAATCCACAATCATTATTCTCCTTGTTTTAAAATGCAGATCTACGTGGAACACAAATGAATATTTTCAAGGAGCATACAGCTTCCGATCTACCGATGGAGATGCGATATCAGGAGACATTTGTTCTGCTTTAAGCGATCCTATAACCATTGAGAATGTTCATGGAACTAGTGTAAGTTAATTTACACAAGTACTAGTACGGTCCACTTTTACTTTTAGTCCAATCTACCATATAATTTGTCATTTCTATTCCAGAAACCTGTGATAGTGCTAGCAGGAGAAGCTCTTAGCAAGACTCATTATTCTACTTTACACGGCGCTTATGAGTCTGGAATAGCTCAATCCTCAAAACTTGTTCAATACTTTCATTCTCTCAACTCTTTCATCAAATCTCCGAAAACGCTTGCTAAATTCAATGCAACTGAACCGCGTCAAGATAGTAGTATTCAGATTTGCAGTGCCAATGGGGATATGAATTCAAAATTTTTGGTCCCTGTTGCCAAAAACATTAGAGTACCTTCTTAAATGTTATTTTACAATTGTGCCAAGCTGAAAATAATATTATGGTATTTAAAATGTTGCCAATGTCAAATCTCACATTGAGATTATCTTTTGAAGACAACCTTGTTATATTGGAATGAGTAAAACTGGAATGCTTAAATTCAAATTAATATATTTCGATATCATCAAATAAAATTTATTTGTCAGAACTTTAATAACATTACTTCATAAACTACTAAAAGCGGATACCACATACCTTAATAAAAACAATGAATATGTAGTAAAGCATTTCGTCAAAAATGTACAAGTCACTTTCATCAAAACTTGTATCAACACAATATTTAAATTAACTGCTAAAACCACAATCTGTTAACAGTGACTAAAGTCTACACAAATATGAGTATTCATTAAATCCACATAAAGTCATACACAAGAAATTAATATCAATAACTAACATTTTGTAAAAAAAAATCAACAGACAGGAGTTGGTAATCATTGCGTTGGTAGAAGCAAGGAAATCGTTTTTGAATGAAAACGTATAAAAATTAAATAAATGATACAAACATTATATCATGGTATAATACAATAATTTAAAAAAATAAGTTTTGACTAAGAACCGATGAGTTGTTTCGTTAAAACAGATAACTTAAATAAAACATGAATTTGCATTGAAACTAGCCAAAAAAGTGAACTGAAAACGGCAAAGTTGGAAGGGTTTACAAATCATTATCAGACTTGAGCGCAATATATTATACAGTAATTTTCCAAAAGACCAAATATCCAAGACTAAGCCTAGCTCTAGCTACTGAGCAAAAAGGCACAACCGTTCATTTGTGTTTTAGAAACAGTCAAAGAGTACCATTTATACCAAAAAAATCGACTTCAATTCAATAGATAGCTTAGCAGTGTATGTATGAGCTATATGAACAACTCCAGAGTATGGTTTTACGTATATAGATTTAGACAGTAATATTTTGGATAGTTACGTACCCTGAGAGAATATATAGAGGTGCAGTGTTTTAAGACTCAAACAGTTTATCATTACAACAATCTTTTTATCTCTGAGAAGCGTGCACAGTGGTTTCCGGCAAAATATTATCTATCTAACATATTTTAAATTGTTACCTTTTTTGCAATCATGCGTGAAAGTGCAGTTTATAAGCATTAGCGTTTAGCTGTAGCTGCAGAGGTCAAGTTTGGTAAAATTATAGTACGTAATGGTAAACGTATACTCGTACTCAGCTTTGAGATTTTAAACAAGTTCATAAAATACGCTATTCTAACTTTTCAATATAGAATTTGTTTTACCAGGTTTTACCATGTACATAATTTTTAATTTCGTCAATTTACATTGATTCCTGTAGTGTTGATGCTGAGCAGGGGCGAGACTTTTTTCACCTGATATATAGTTTCAATTAGATAAGAAACGTGAAGTATTAAAATATATTAACAGAACTAAGTAGCTAGTAGTAGCAGGTTTGAGATTGACTGCTTGCTACGAACTACTACTACTACACTCTACTATAATAAAATGAAAGCAAATCGTTTCAGTAAGGAAGGACATTATTTTTGTAAAATGGATTAAATACAATGAGGAAGAATAAGTACGCATTTCATTAATTAAGTAGGCCATGTTGACAATACAATAGTACATAATATGTTTCAATATTAAACACGCCATTTAAGTTATCATTTGAACAAACTAGTTTATGCTTGGTTTTGAGAAAATATACTAACGACCTAAACTAAATATACTAAGAAAAATGCCTTATATATATACATATCTTAATAGATTAACAAATGAAGCTTTTGGATCCTAAGTAAGTACATGCATAAATACAATGATAAAGATTTCATTTGTTCATGAATAACGATTAGATAAATGCTTCATCACCCCAATACAGTATAGGCCATCCAAAACTCTTGATTCAAGAGCGAGCAATTTCAGTGTGACGCAATAAGTATTGTATAGATGTTGTAAATTGATCAATTATTATTAGTCTATCGTCTTGACCTATTCAAGGCAACCTCGAGCTGTAAATATGAAATTCTCCAGTCGATCTCTAAAATTAGCACGACTAGCACGATCACCTCCGCCTACCATGTTGAGATTTTCTGTAAGCTTTGAAAAAGCATCTGATAAGGCTGTTCTTGACTCCTCGTCTGCTCTTGTTGATAAAAGTTGATTTACAAGATCGTTATACGTGTCCTATAAAAATATTTACATAAATGTTTAAGATAATAATAATAATAATTCATCTGATCATTAGAAATTCATGGAATGTAAAAAGTATATTGATTGGATAAGGACTTCTTACAGAGAAAGCAGATATAAGGATGAAAAGACAAGTTGAAACTGCTGGAATATTATCCTTGCTTATTCTTTGAGAGAGAACCATTTCCAGGAACACTTTGAGGAAAGGTTTGCACAGCTCCGCGGAAGGAGTGTTTTGTTGATTATGGCGAGCAATGTGCTGAGCAATACATGTGATAAACTCACAACAGCTTGAAAATGTTTCGGTAGTTGCACCCTGAAGTCCCAACGAAACGGACTCGTACAAAGCTTGCATCATCATTGGTGGCAGTGTCAACATTCTTTCTGCATGTAGCTCACTAAGAAATGCAATCAATCGGAAATACTTGCTGCTCAGATTAGGATACTGTAGCAATTCTCCGTTAAGGAGAGGCAACACAATTCCAAGTCCATGTAAGGAAACATCGGATGCAGATACAGGTGGGGTTGAATTCGGATTTATCAGTGCATCTGGACCCAAGTCCAAAAAGTCTTTGGCTAGAAGGCACGTCAACATTTCGATAAGGAGCACAAGGTCATTGTACGTATCTTCCTCTGCTGACTTCTCACTAGAAATACGACCGCTAGCATGCAGTGCGTATGACTTTACTACTGACATTGCAGCCTGATAGATACCAAGTGAGTCGGCTGCCGACAAATAGGACAGAGATCGCTTGCAAACTTCAATCACAAGTTCTAAACATAGCTCCACAATATCCACGTAATTATGGTAGGCATCTAAAATAGAACCACATTCCGCTACAACGGGAGCTATTTTCTGATACAAGGGAGACGCAATACGCGAATGGGCACTCATTGCAGTTCCTAATAAATAAATAAATAAATTCATTCAGCATTAGAAAGTAGCTGATAAAACCACAAAAAGTACAATATTTTACTAGTTGCAAAAACGTACATACCTATGAAACCGCTAAGAACACATGAAAGTTCCAGTCGAACATCATCACGATGTCTATCGATAGATGTGAGAGTGACAAATTGTCGAAATCTTGACAAAAGGGATCCTAAAATTCGTTCCCAATATTCCTCACGCCTCTGTTCATCTTCACAACACGTTCCAACGCAAATCACAGCCCGAACAAACTTTCTATATATTTCATTCGGCATTTGGTATTTGCCTGGACCAACTTCACTAGTAAGCTGAACTAACGGCAGCAACTCTGGACTTTGAATCGCAGATTCAGCCCTAAAAATGGAAACGTATTTACGTTATGACGAATGCAATATTACAATATTTTTGAAAGAGACAGAACTAGAACTTGGACTTACTTTCGTGGAGAATCCACCAATGCAAGCAACAGATTTATTGCTTCCCTCATAACTTCAACTTCACCACTGTAACGAATTAAATCCTCGCGAATCCGTCGCAAAAAGTTGTTTTGAGCTCCTTTCGCTGCTAAGCTTCCCACACCCCAGCACGCAAGGAAACATGGACTGATAGATGCATAGTACTCTTCATTCACAAAAAAGTAGGATTGAGAAAAACGGTGTAGAAACCACAGCACGTTGGCTGTTAGCTCAGGACTTAGCAGATGGGCCATTCCAGACGCACTCACTCTTCTTTCAGTTTCACTGATAATGATTACACAACTCACTAGCCTGACGATGGGATCGACGCTTTCCTCTGCTCCTGCTGCGATCATTTCAAAGGATTTTTCAAAAGCAACTGCCGAAGTATCAGGATTCGCTCGAGTTTCCAACGACATTTCATTGATTTCTGCAGGAATCAAATTAGTTTCCCCAAGTCCATCGAATGCAAGCACATGACCGGCTATTAGAATTCCCCAATGAAGATCTTCAAAAATGGGATTTAAAGTCTCACGCTGAGCTACATTAGATGCAACAAGTTCCATCTGTTTCTGAAGAGCTTGACATTTAAAACTGAGCAGTTGTGTTAAAATGGGAACTGAATGATGTAAAATAAAGCGCCCAAATATGCCCGCTGCTTGCAACTGATCACGAAATTGATTTGTATCTAAATCTTCCTCGTCTTCGCTGTCATCCGCGTTATGTGGAATCTATATGTACAATTACGAAATTAATAATATATTCCCTTTGACTCCTAAAATATCTATTTATAGTTTTTTTAAATGTTCTTACTGGCTGTCTAAATCCTTCCGGTGGGGATAAGTGAGCTTGAAGGTAATGATTGAAAATACTTGTTACGATTGGTTGCACTACTTCTTTGGGCACATTCTCTGTGTCTGTTAGTATGTTCATCCAAGCTTCCAAAACTCTAGTAAGGGATTCTCGGTAAACTCTGTCGTCAACTCCGACTTTCTGGAATACAATTAATTAATAAGCTTCAATGTAAGTCAACGTTATCACAACTCATAAATGGAAAAGAGTTAATGGACTGTTAACGTAATTATTATCTTTACCCCTTCTTCAATTGTAGCCTGCTGAATTACTTGACAAGAGAAGCCACCAACAGCTTTAAGGAACCCTTCCAATACAGGTGCAGGAACGAAGGAAAGCAACGCTGCTCTATTGAATAGGAGTATTTTTCGCACCACATCACTGAGTCCATAAACTTCAACAGGAAGTTTATTCGGTCTGAATAGAAACCAGAAAGTTGGTTACTAGAATAGTGTTAATATTAGCTTATTTATCAAAATATGTTTAACTTACATCTCTAAAAGAGCAGTAAAAGATGGGAGAATTCGAGACAAAAAGTCTACGCGAGTGTCTTTATTCATTGCAGGTCGATGCATTGTAACCAACTGTGTCATTAGATTTACAGTTCGTGGAACAAAGTTTTCATCTTCCCGAACTTTAACATGGATCTAGAGAAGAAAAAATTCAATTCATTTTTTCCACATAAAATTTAAGTTTAAACTTTTGTAACGTTCCATGCCATTCTTTAAAACGTACACTAAAAAAAGTAGGGATGAATCCAGTATCATTCACCACATGTAACCAAGAGTTTGGAGGTTTAAATGCCGGTGTCGTTTCCATTTCAATCACTCCTGCGATTCGCTTAGGTAAATTATTTTTTGTAAAGTTCCAATACAAAATGCTTTCCAGTATTTTTAGTACATGATCCAGATCGCGTTTCTTGAGAGCATTATGTTCATACGCGGAAAGATATTGAAGGCAAAATTGGAAGATTCGCACAAGATCTGAGTTTTCAAAGTCCTTTTTTGCCGCAAAGTGCATTTCATACGCAAGGGATGCATCAGTAGCATTCACAACGTACTGATGCTCTCCCATTAAGGCATCCAGAATACAACACGCCACAACCTAAAAACAAAATATAGGAAAAAAATTAGATGAAAAGTCCCTCAAATTCACAGTTTACGTGGTTTGAACAATAACTAATCCATATATTATATAAAATATGTTCGTACGAGGGATTGACCAGTTGAAGACATTGCATTGGAAAGTATGTGGCTAATCAGCTCGGTCCTCTGCTTTCCATTATTGATAAGGCTTTGATGCTTCACAATAAGTGCCACAACTCCAGCAAGCCGCCGCTGAATACTATAAGAAAATCCGGTGGAGGTGAAAAGCAGGCCCAAAATATGATTATTCAAATGCTGGATTTCTTCCGAAGAAATTTTCGACCAGTCTTGAACAAGATTGTTTCGAAGAACATCAGCAGTTTCAAACAATACTATTTCCGTTTGACTGTTTTCTATTAAAAATTATATTCAAAAAATCGATATTATCTCATATTACATCCACCCAATTCATCTCTGATATGATGGATCCATATAAAAATCATTTACCCAAAATAAACTTGCAAAATACAAACGCGTTTCGCGTCTTTCGGAATGTCAAAATAATATTTTCAGCCGATGTCCTCTCCTCTTTGGAAACAATATTTGGAGCTGCCTATAATAAAACAGTTCATAATCACATAATCTGTGCTACAAATAATTGTTTACCTAAATGTACATTACTTGCAAAAGTTAAATATAGCTTACGAGGAGAATGCGTGCAGCAGTTTCCAACTGCTCTAAGGAAGCTCGAACGTCCATGGTATAGATTAGTAAGTAGAGAGAAAACTTGAGGTGATTTCTTTGTACTTGTCACTTCGTGTCAATCTGTAAAGGTAAAATAACATCCACATCATAAAAGGCACATATACTTGAAACTTATAAGTACTAATCAGGTAGTCAGATAGTCTACTTACAACTTATTTCGACATGTTGAATAAAACTACCAGCAAAGTTGCGTTAGTGAAAGTAAGCTGATATCACTCTCAAATACTTTACTTTCACTGACTGATTGACAAGACGTCTTCATTCAATTACCAGTTTGTGGGTAACACACAGGAGGACAGGTACCACTAGACAATGGCTTCACATGATAACCGAAACTATGTCTTCACACGACAAAATAGCCTATGCTAACTTTCTTTCCAAAAACTAATCTAAAGGGGATATGACAGGACAGCTGATGACGATACGATAACCTTCTCAAAAAGATAAGAGATCACAACCGAGATTTCTATCCAAAAAAAGAAATTGTCCAAAATAAAGTGTTCCAGCCCGGGATTCCGTATTCATTCATCCCATCTTTGCCTTTTGAAAGATTCGCACTTTTCAATTGACAGATATGTAGTTGGTGAATTATCTAAATTCACATGCAAACGAAAGAGTGTGAAGTGTGGAGCAAGACATCCAAATCCAATCCACATACGGTCTTACGACTTAACTACCACACACATTATGTACCTACGTGCTATGTAAGTATGCCAGGGATATGAGATTTAGGTACGAACCCATATGAAATATATGGATTGTTGGTTTCATACATAATATTCGTAAGTCGATCCATAAGGTGGTGTAGAGTAGAAAGTAGCATCGCCATGTGTGTTGTGACTTGTGAGAGAACTGATATTGATATACCCAAGAGGTGTTTTTGTACCTTGTGTATCCGTCGTGTATCCCTTTAAAACCCAACAACTAGTATGGCTTTGGGAGAAATCAGTGAAGAATATAATTTTGAAGCCATGAAGTCTTCATGATGAAGATTGCCAAAAACAGCTTTGTGACTTGGCGAAGCTAAGCACAGATTTCAAAGATTTAGATGAAGAAGTGGCACGAATCTTCTAATATTTTGTATGTATCTGTCCGAGATTAAAAGGTTATGAAAAAGTCGAGAAATGAAATGAACATTGTTAATTTTCGGTAGAAATGCTAGGAAATAAACCTTTATCATGTTGAAGCATCTTATTTAGCGGAACTTGCGTCGGGAACTTACTGTTGGTTGTAAAATTTACATGCGCTGTGCAATGGCATTTGTTTGACATTGCATTATGCAAAAATGCAATGCATCGTTATCACCCTTGATACACTTTCCTTTTCCTCGAGTATATTTTGCTACAAAATGAAGCGTCATTTCATTTAGCAAACCGCAAGCTGCTCGTGCCCTGTCTCATCTTCTCATTAACAATAGAAATATATAATGCATTTAGGACATTTTTTATTATGTAATTTTGCATAGTGTGCAGGAGACATTTCATGACGAAATGAAATGTGTGTTATGGATGAAAATTTCACCAATAACACACATTTTTGTTAATAAAAGATGTGATTCCTGATGCCCCAAATAAAATCATTTACGCAAAGGGCGATGAAAAGTTATTTTATATTGATTATTGTCACTGCATCCATTTCTACAAGATCTTTTCCGTCTCTCTGAAAAGAGGTCAAGAAACGATATTGAAGTAGATTTACCTGCATTGAGAAAAAAACATTTGTTTTAGAGGAAACACAAAATGCATGAATATCAAATGACCAAGTAGCAAAGATGACGATGACCAACAGAGATGATAGCACCATAATTTGCATATTTAAATGACTAGCACCGTAGCTCCAGCTGCACAGGTAAGTTTTTCTATCTATCATTCCGAGTCATTGTCATTCACAATTTGCATTCTGCTGGAGCTTAGCTGGACTGGAGAACCAACTCAAACTCAAGGACAACAGCGTCAGAAGCAAAAAATGGAACGCTTCTTCCTTCTCCATCAGATATTCAGAACCTTCTCATGATGGGATACATTTTGCATGACTTGACACTTGAACGGATATACCTAAAAACGAGAGGTTGGGAATGGGATGGATGATGAGAAATGCGAATGTACATATAAAAGTTGCTACACCATACTATGCCATACTCCATCCACCTCTAACCATTATTAGAGAGAGTGTCCACTATTTCCCACAAGCAAAGCGGTAGGCATTTCAGGGTGTATGTTATGTGTATGTATTGAGAAATCGTCGGCTTTTCCAGAACAACTTTTTTATTCATTAAAATTATCATCTACTATTTATCTCGTGGAGTTTAGTCAAGTGCACAAACCAAGCCACAACACAACAGTCCAAACACCAATCACAACCAGTTGTCCGTGATCAATCAAGAAGGAAAGTTTCTTCTACACATTTGTCTTGTAAGTTTTCGATTGATTTTTCTGTATTAATAATTATTTTTGGATTGTATTATTTATTTGAAAGCTTTTTCTGTTTCTGCTCCTTAAAAACGCTTTAGAGTCTTTCTGAATGGGCTACAGATTTGTATTGAGTGTTTCTGTAGAAAAAGCTTTCTAAAGTTTCTAACTCCTTTCTGATTTATTCTTTGTTTCAACAGGTGACAGGTCAAAGTTTTGAAAAGTGCAGGTATCAAATCCACTTCGTTATTCATCATGGCATCCAAGGCTGTAGCAGTTTTGAAAGGAGACAAGGTTTCCGGTACCATTTGGTTTGAACAAGCGGTAAGAAAGTCACAGAAAAAGGGTTTCAGTGGAATTGATTTATATTGAATATCATTCATGAATGATTTTTTATGCTGAAATTTTGGTTTCAGGCTGGTGGTGGTGACGTTACTGTAAAGGGGGAGTTAAAGGGTCTCGCTGCAGGACTGTAAGTTTATTTGATAATCATTTACTTATAATTGCACAGCAAAATTTTTATGCCTTGTTTTTTAAATTTAAATTAGTCACGGATTCCATGTTCACCAATTTGGGGACACTACTGACGGCTGCACCAGTGCCGGTCCTCACTTCAACCCCAAGAATGCGGAGCATGGTGGCCCAGGCGATGCAGTTCGTCATGCTGGAGATCTGGGCAACGTCACTGGTATGTAACACAACAGGGCAGATCATTCAAACAACAGCTACTAAACCACTAATACACCTGCATTATTCGGTTTTGAAATTACATATTTTGCAACATACTTTGTTATCTTTACAGCGGGAGCTGATGGTGTAGCTAAAGTCAATTTAAAGGATGCTCAGATATCTCTGAAGGGTGATAACTCTATTGTTGGCCGCACTTTGGTTGTAAGTTGCACTCATATAATTCATTATTTCGTAGCTTACACCTACTGTCCTATTTTATATTAATTGGCGGCCGTTAACTCTATAGGTTCACGCTGACCCCGATGACTTGGGCAAGGGTGGTCATGAACTGTCCAAAACGACAGGAAATGCCGGTGCTCGAGTAGCATGTGGTGTCATTGGGCTTGCTAAGGCTTGAATGCATTCATCCCGATACACCTCCGGAGAAGAGACCAAATTGGCTTTAGGAAAACTTTAGTTTAAAAAGTTTTAGTGCTCCCTATAAATACAACACACTCAGCTATGTTATGATAGTAGTTTACTTTTTTGTGCTTTGGTTAAGACTTCCTTAAAAAACTTAAATGCTAGATGTAAGTTGTACTCCTTGGTACAGAGAAAAATAAACAGTTGTTGGAACGTGTCTACATTCCATGTTATTGGCACACAATTAGAATGATTTGTTTTATTTCAATAATTTTTATTATTAACAGTGGAAATTAAACATTTCATTCATGTAAAATAACGATATAAAAAATATGCTCTATTCAAGGGATAAGTTTATTTTAAATGGTATGTAAAACTACTTTGTTTTGTCGTTAAAACGTGAAATGTAAAATTCATGTAAATATTTGCTAAAAACTTTCCCATGCATAATTGCATATGATAGTCAAACTTTAAAATATCATATTATATTAAAAGTAAAATGTGAAAAATACCCTAAAATAAGTATAAACTGTTGATTCACATTGTAAGTAAAATTCTCACATTTTTTCTCTCTAATGCTCCGATACACTGCAATAAGCAACTTTCATTGTAAATACGTAAACAGAAAGCCATTAGGTCATGTCAACGTTACCTGTTTGACAACGACCACGTCGTCGTGTAATCATACTAGTCGGAGCTGGAGGTTTGCCCCGTCGTTTTTTCTGTTCAACAACGGGCGTGGATGGGGGTGCAGTTGGGGCCGCATTATCGGAAGCTGGGACATCTCCATACAGAAGGAGAACCGGAGGCTTTGGAGACACTTTCCCTAATTCTGTCTTATCCAGCTCTTTCACTTGTTGGGGTGATTGCAGCACTGGCATGTCATAATCCTCCACATCAGTCTCGATACTGTCTTCCGGATCTTCAACTTCTTCTTCGACATCAGTTTCTACTTCTTCAACGACAACTTTTTCTTCGTCTACTTCTTTTTTATCTAATTTCAATTTTTTCTGTCCATTGGCTGGGGTTCGAGTAGAATTTTCCTTTTGCTGACTCCTAGAAGTTCTAGTAGTTCTTTCTGACGGGCGTTTCATGGCTGCAGAACTGGACTTCAAAGAGGAAGAGTTACGTTGTCCCATAATCCTCGACTGCTCCCTTCTTAGAGCAGCGCTGGTACTTGGTTGCGGATTCGTGACATCCGTCAGCCTTTTCCGAGCTTCAGAACTCGTCATAGACATTTCTGTGACGATGCTTTCTTCATCGTCAGATTCCACCACCTTCTGCGGAACAACCACTTTAACAGCCCGACGTCTCGGTGGAGTAGGAAAAACTTTCATTCTTCTCTGCGTAGTTGAAGTCAGCATTGAGTTTATGCCTCAACTGGTATTGTTGAGTGTTAATGACAAATTTCAAATTCCCCCTTTTACTTCAAGGTCACTGGAAGTATGTTAACACTCAATTCTGAATGCAAATATTTCAAAAGAAAAGTTTCAATTATTAAATGAAACAATATAAATGGAAACCCAAAATGATAATGAATATTTTCACAAACGAATATGTAACATACGAACATACCTTGTTTATCAGAGACGTACTCAATTCCAATTCAAAAGCACTCGGGTTTTCTAACCAGAGGACCTCGATGTCTGGACTAACAAAACTCAGTCAAAATCTAGTCAATGAAAATTGATCAAAATCAATTGGAGTCATCGATGTCACAGAAGACGACCAACAAGATGGTGAAGAGGAGGAACTTTTCTCACTGAGCTTGAGTTTTCTGTTCTACCTTCTAAGGATGGAGCTGGATAAGTATTTTCTTTCCTCACATGTAACATTTGGCCAATGCAACTTTACTTTACCCATATACGTATTATCAATATAGTATGCTAACTTTTGTATGTAAGATAAGATTTAAGATGACTCATATCACAAGTACTCGTTTTGGTCTTCAATCTCCAATGTTAAAAGCACATGCTTCTTCAAACTGATATTAAGATATCAATCATAGCACACTGGGAAGCGTACATATTCCTTCCGTGCTAGCTGGAAAGAAAACTTAAATGGTACATGATGCATTGTGCATATTGTCATTGTTTATATGACCAGTAACGTGTCAGCGAGAAACAGAAGCAGAGAGCTAATGAATGCACATATTACGATACGAATACTCATCAGCCCCAGCTAGCTAACAATTGCATCTGCATGTCAATACAGATACCATATAGATCACCTATCTATTCTATATTGCCATCAGTCAAGTCCTCATAATGCAGTTGACAGTTGTCACTTGTAGGCTGTGGATAGTATGCATAGTAGTGTTTTAATTCTCACTTATGCATCAATGGACCACACCACAAATGAAGTGTATACGTACAATTGGTTTTTTTTAAAGATATTATGTACCTACAAATCTTCAGAATGGGAAAGGAAAAATGGAAAAGGATTTTTCTTTCGTTTAAGACAAAGATCACAGGGAAGAAACAGAATGAAACTTTACCCTCCCAAATCCTTCGTGTACAGTGGTGCACTAATAGTAAGTAATGTTATATTAGAATGTCCGTTAGTGCGGCAGGGAAATCGCGGTTCTTGATTTTTTCCGGTCCATGTTAAATGTTAGCGTTATATGATATGATATAGCACGGTGCTATTAGCACTGTTAAAACGGAGCCGTTTTGATATGGCTTGTTTCAAACCCAATTTCTAGGGTATAATATTCATGTTACTGGAGAAAGTCACTGCTACTACAATATACCATCAATCATGTACCACCAATGTATCTAAGCACGTTATCGATTGATTGGAAATTGATGCATCTATAAATCATGATGTTTTAGTTTATGTTTCACGTTTCCCCAGATTCGATTAATGAAAACTACTGGTAGGATAAAGCGTAAGCCATGCCTTAAGCATGTTTCTTTGGGATTTGCTTGCTAGGGATTTCAATGCTGAGTAGCATGTATAACTCAGACTGAGTTATATATATATAATGTTCACTACAATTAGTCGCGTCTCATCTCGAGAATATAGGATGAGATTGAGTTCTCTGCGACGTTTCTCGAAACCAAGATACATGGTGTTTATTAACGACTACATGACTGAGAAGTGAGAGAATGACAAGAGAAGCTAACTTTTGCTCTACATACTAAATTTTTATACACTGGTCCTTGTTAAAAGCAGGAAGAATGCTGCTGAGAAATGCTGAAATCTCCAAAATGATAATGTCAGGAATCGGGAAAAACAAACTTAATAATTATGCTTCTGCATTCTACACTTCTGCATTATCAGCACTTATTTGACACATATAGGACTTTCGGGACTTTTTAATGAGTCAAAAAGTGAATAATGTAACAATCTAACGGAATATTGGCTTCTAATCATTAATCATAGAAATAGTTCCTTGTTTAAATTATGGATCGGTTATCCCGTAAAATAATTTCACACGCAATTGAATGAAATGCTATTAGCTCTGATGCTTTGACTTTAGTCGAGAAGCCTCCACCCAAGAGACATAAAATGATGGTTACATAATAAATACAAGCACTTGGAAATGGTAATAGGCATAAAATGATGGGCTTGTTTTGTTGGCAAACTGCAAAACATTTTGACACTCTAGGGTATATGCTTGTTAGGAATGTGTTTGCATACCTACATATATTACATACACTTAACCCAGACACATTTTCCAAAGACCAAGTTCGAAAGCTATTTCTCGCCAAATTGCAACTCAAACACAATAGATATGGAGCTCTGAATTCATGGCCTAGATAAAATAGAGCAAATCTTGTGTTTGTATTGTTGCTTGACGTACATTTTCCATCTTCCCATGATCCCAACTACCTATATATTCTACACATTAGTCACGTATGCACTAGTATAGGAAGATGCAAGTATCAGAATGAGAATCTGATGATATAATGGACACAAGCTTGCATTCTTTTAGCATGCAAATGGCAAATGAGAATATAACCATATATTTTCGACCCATAATGAAAGTATATAGATGATCTGCTAATCTTGATTCTATTCTTAGTCTTTTTTGCAAGAACTCATCTCTTTCTTTTAGACTTTGTCCTGCTTTACTTTATCTTTATAGCTTCTCTTCCTTTCTTCTTTTGTCTTTTCGTCTCTTGTCCGCATCTCCTTCTTGTCAATAACATCTCAATCTATCCTAATTTTATTTGCTGCTTAGGTGAGTGGCTTAACTAATACTGAATTTCATAACTATTATCACCGCAACCCTACCAATCAGGTAAGTAATCTTCATCATCTCTATACCATTATAATCGATATAAAGTAATTAACGATATTGTATTTGCATTGCAAGGAAACCATAATGGCCGAAGGAAAGAAGAAGCAGACAACTTTGTTCACACATTGGGCTCGACCGCGCTTCCGTATGTATGAGTACAATTATGAAGTCGGTGAATCCTATTATCGACCACTTGTTCGCTACATCTCAACCTCATCCGCTCTGACCCAATCCTCCTCTGGCTCCTCTTTCCAAGTGGAGACAAAGAGGGAAAGGTCAGCTAGAAGAAGCCGAGCAGCATCCCCACCCGGAGCCCAAAGTTTCATTGAGAGGTCATTCATATTATAGTGAATTTATTGTATGGAACGTAGGGAGTACTAGTCAAATCTCCAAAGTGAAAGTATCTGTATTGTTTGATTATTATAACAACTATTTAACAGGTGGACAAATGAGCCGTTCTACGGATATGGCATTGGGTTCAAATCCAAGGTTTCATCTTCTTCACAGCAATCCAGCTTGGAGTCATCTTCATCTACAAAAATTTCTAGTGAATATCAATCCTTGCAACAGCAGTCTCTCTCTGCTCTTTCATCTGAGCTCCGTCAAAGACGTGCGAGATCTGTTGAAGCAGCTTCCAGGTACGCTTCTGACGACTGTCTCATGAGATCAAATGCTCTCAGTGCTCTGAGATCTTCAGCAGCTGCAGCATCTAATGACGTCTTGAACACAACTTCTCTCACGAGGAAAACACTCGTTTTGGACAGGGAAAATGTTTTGCATGGAAAGACTCTGGATGAACGTCACTACTTGGATTACCCCAAGCAGCATCTTGTGTGTCCAGATAACTGCCCACTTCATAACAGCCCTGAATGGAGACGTAGGTTTTTGATTGGAAACCGATTTTTGGATGCTGCTGCTCTTGGAGGATTCGATGTTTTGTATGATCCTTCTGTCTACTCAACCTCGAGGAGATTGCTGGCTAAATTAGCAAGCTCAAGAGAGTCGGAAACTGAAGAGATTGTGATTGAAAGGAATTCAGAGGCTGCATCTTCTCGGAGGAGGGTTCATGCCACGATTTACTAAAAGACCACGTTATGAAATTCTTGGGCTAATTATATGCCAAACCAAAACTCGCCATATTTGACTAAAATTTCATCTTGCTTTCTTCTGTAAATGCATGACATCAAGAAATTATAAACATGCTTCTTTCTCTAATTTTCTTGCCAAACGACTTGTCTTCTTCAGTAATTCAAATAAATCTATATTATTGGGATCAACAACCATAAATACAACTAAACAATGTGTATTCTCTTACAAATCAGGATCTTTATTTAATTTCGATGAATTTAAATTATAATTTCTCTGACACTCATTTTACTTCTTATTAAAGAATATATATATATGTATGTAGTACCTACAATTATCAATTTATCATTGAAATATAACAATAACAATTTGCTAACATTGGAAATAATATGATACGTAACAATAATACACTATCATAAAACTTAATTGTGTTGTGGAAATGTACAGCCCATATGATACAAACTAACGAATCATAGTACAATATTGGAATCATTCAGATTTCATAACAATAATGATAATAACAACAATGCCATACCTATTATAACATTTTTGATTATGATTGATGCTCTCATATATGTATTCTGCTTTATCTTACATACATAGCACAAAATTCAAATTTTGACGAATGCTTCTACACGCAAGTCATTGCTCATATTTTTACTGGAGAAAATACAGTCAATGATGATGGTCCCTCCATAAGTATCGTTTCAATTCATCCTTTCACGTTATCTATAACAGACATTGGAATGTTCAACCATCAAAATTCATCAATCATTCATACTTTCACACATAGACCAACCTCACCTACGAGTTTGGCATTCATTCAATTCAACAAAATAGAGTTTCTCTTCTCTAAATACATTTTAATTAACCACAGTGGTGATGCAGATTAGCGGAAGGATGACATGATATATTTATAGCATGACATTCATTCAAAATTCATACTTTTTTAAATTTAGTTTTTGCGCATAAAATACTTGTAATGTATAACATACGGAAGCAGCTTCTCTGAAAACTTAAATGAACGCTAGTTGCTAGTTAGAAAGAAGAATAAAGTATCATCTTCTCACATACATACAACAGCTCAAGTAGTTTAGTTGGTCTGACTGATTTTGGCTAGTTTTTTTTCTTCTTCTTGGAAGCAAAGAAACCAAGTTTTATCCTATCTAATACATTTTCAGTTTAAGCAAAATTGTAACAATGTAACAAATATATGTATGTGTGTAATAGTTTAATAGTTCACCATTCACTCGGTATATTCAATTTAAAGTTTGTATACTACCAGTTTTACTACTAATGGAAGTATGTATATTAATACAGTTTAGATGGAGAGAAACCACTGATTATAATTTGATAAGTTTCCGCATAGTACGAAACTGTACCATGTTTAATGTATATCTAAGCCTTTTAAATCAATGATACATAAGCACTAGAATTACAATGAATTTATAGTAATAAGTTTTATGCAAAAGTTGATTACATATTTTCAAATTGATCCACACGTCGTTTGGTATTTCCTTTGCGGATCTCCCGCAGTGTCTTGTACTTATCACGTCCTTGTTTAACATTCTCTTTGTGAATTTTATCCAAAGTTGTTTCCTTCGAATCGTCACGGGATTCTGCCAAATCCTGCTTCAACATCTGCAACCCAAAAACAATGATGGTCAGTATTATGAATATGCTCGTAATAAAGTATGAATGCAAGTTCACCAAGTAAAAACTAATACATACCCTCAACTGAGCCTGTAAACGCTCATTCTTCTCAGCTTGCGTTGTTCTACCCTCAACTGGATCTTCGTATTGAATGTCTCCGTTATCAAGTTCATGTGAGTTTCCGTTTGGCACATGCTCATCGTCATCATCCATGTCTTTCAAGTGATGATGTGCAGGTGTAGTAGTGGCAGTAACGAGAGCATTTGCCACCTCTTCTTGGCGTTTACGAGCTTCCGCAACCTCTTCCTGAAGACGCCTAGTTTCCTCATCCTTGGCTTGTACTTCATCTTGGATTCGTTGCACTTCTTCTTGTTTCGCTCTGAATTAATATGCAAAACTTTATGTTTTCTCGCCAAGATATCATCGGTTTATGAGACACTAAATAAATACTTATCATTAAATGTTACAAACCTGATTTCATCTTCAAGTTTTTGCTTTTCGGCAATCTCAAGCTCCTTGTTTGCTTCCAATCGTTCCATCATTTCCTGAAGTTCATTTTGACGTTGTTCAAGATCTTCCTTAGCTTCTTGCAGCTTCTTCAGTTGTTCCTCCAACCGACGGATAGTGTCTTGGGCTTCCAACAACTCTCTTTGTCTTCGTTCCATTTCTTCTTGCATGGCTCGCAGGCGGTCTTCGTATTCCTGTTGCTTCCTTTCAGCTTGTTCGCGTGCAGCAATTTCACGTTGAAGTTTTTCCCTACAAATGGAAATAAAATGTTGACAACAATCCGCAAAATAAAAACCATTTTTTATTATATCTACAAGTTTCTTTCTAACCGTTCTTGTTGTTTGGCTAATTTTTCCTCGCGAGCTTGGGCCTTCATTTGCTGAACTTCAATAGTATCTGCCTTCCTACGTCGCATATACAGTTCGTGATTGCCCATGCACAAAGCCAAAATTCGCTTGTTGATACGAAGACGTGGTGCAAAGAATACAAAGTCCGGGGCTTTTTTGTCGATTGGCTTAATTACAAACTTCCGATCGTTGAAGGAAATGTTTCTAATTTCTGACCACGGAAACCCGATTTTGGGTGTGAGTTTATCCTCTCGTTCGTAAATGTTCAAACCGAGCGCATCAACTCCAAGCCATAAGTCTGTACCCTTCTTGTTCTTAATTTCAAAATAATTTACGCCATACATTTCCAGATCTTGAGCAATTTTCAAATATTCCATCATCGCATCCTCTCGCATCATTCCTTTGTGTTCCTTCCACCAAGTCATAATGCGTTCTTCCCATTCTTCCCGACTCATATTATGCTGATCCATGACTCTAAAGTTTTTTTTATAAGGACACGATTAGTAGTGTCACTCACAATGTTTCTGACTAATTGTAAGTATATTGTAGCATAAGTACCTCTGTGGAAGGATGCGGTCGTTCACAAGGCTGCCGTGCATGTCCTTGTTAAAATCTCCATACTTGGCTTGCATCGCATACGACGCCAGAAGAACGGATGTCTCAGGCGGGCAGTAAATTTCATCGGATAAGATTGCATTTTTAACTTGCAGATAAAATAATCTCTGTAAAACATAAATAATAGCATCAATCAAGTTGACTTTCAACATACAATCAATCCTTCCGTCGTTTTAACACGCCATAAATAATGTTGTTTGGATTTCTTTCATACCGTGGTAATATCCTGAATGAGCTCTTCAGCAACATCTTCGGGATAAAACTTGGCTCGGAAACGAAAAAGAAGCGGGGATTCCTTCTTTATGTCTTGACTTAAAACCTGAAATTAATGTTATGAAATTAATCAGCATCAGTTCTAGCAACTCTTAACTAATACTTAATGTGGGAAACTTTATTAAGATCGTCCATCCGATTCTTCGATCTTTACAATGCTCATTACTTCAAAAAGCCTGAAAACATAACATTATAATACTTCCATTACCATTTCCAATCGTATGACAATAGAAATATCTAAATGAAGTAATTAAAATCCATCGACTGCCGCGCCATTCATTAGCATAACGATTTGTGACAAGTAGCATAAAAAAATAGAGCGATAGGCATGTGACAATTATCAGCTTAAGCTTAAATATAGCAATAATAATAATAATAATAACAACAACCAAGTGATTCAGTCTCCCTTTAAAATTAGGACACGTGTAAACTACATTAATGTAAAAATAAGGTGAGCACATATTTTGCCAATTCCAAAATATTATTAACTAAAACTTTGTTGAATACCAATTACACCCAAAATATAGCTCGGCTACTGACTAAGCTACGTAGTAAACTCAAAAGTCAAATAACTAATCCAAAACTGACATCAATAATCACACCAAAGTACCTGGATATTTCCTTGGGGCAATGCTACTTCTTCCCTGTAGGCAATGGCATATAATAAGCAATTCATTGTGTCAAATACCAAGTATCAATTAAGCAAAGTTGGGTAGACAATTTACATGTAATCAATGAGTAAAATAAAACCAACCAATGCATTTGATTCAATATCAATACTCAATCACGACACAACACTCACAAGACGATATACAGTGTATTGATAATAGGCTAAAATAGAAAATTGTGTTCGTTCGTTGCATCTTGATAGTTGGCCCTTCACCTCATGTCATTAAAATATTATACTGAAAGATTCTACAAAACGTTGGAAAAAAGTACCCGATCATTAAGTCGTTTACATTTGATTGTTCGCATTATCTTCTCGGAGAAATTTTCCACCTCTTCCTATATACAATTTCACCAAACGCCGCAGTCAATTGGAAACACCCGCAATCACAGTCAACAATTCCAGAAGCATACATTATCAGTCAGTTCAATCAGTGTTTAGCAGAAGATCAAATCCCAGCAGCAGCAGCAGAAAGCAAGTTTACAAACATCTTTAATTTAAGCCTTTTATACCCCTACTGAATAGTTTTATTGCATAAACCCTTGCCGAAAGATCAGCCAATATTTAATTATATCAGAAAAACGTCGAGAAAAACGAAAGAACGAAAATCTTGGTCATTACATAAAAAACCTACCTTTTTGTTCAATTTCAGCCATGTAGTGTAGCCTTTGCTGTCTACGTACTGGAGACCAAAGAACCAAATTTCTCTCAGTCCGATTGTTTTGACAACTTGATCGAAAAGCTGTTTTCCAGTGGTCGAGGGCTGGATGGCAAACTCCAGCTCTGCGTCCATGGTGGTGACGCGAACATTGACCTGGTACAAAAAACATAAACATTTATAAATAAATAATTTACAAGTTTTACTCATCACATATTCATAAGTAGTCTGTTCCATCAATATTCATGATTTGTAACAGCAATCAAACAAAAAGTCATGATGCAATGCATTACACACCCAACACTATAGTTAAGATTAAACATGACTGACTAATATATGCCTCAGAAGAAAATTTCAGCAAGAGGTTTCTTCAGCCCCTGATCTGATCTATGGATTTGGATTATGACATACATGATTCATGACTCAGTTTATTGAATGGACTATTGCCAAAAAGATGGTCCTAGTAGACGCTTATTGATAGGACGGGAAAAAGTGTTAATTACCTCATAACAAACTTTGTTAAACAAAGTATGAATTAGGGAATCGTGCATCAAAAATAACAAGTTCATTCGCAAATATTTACCCCAACCTAACTTACTATAGTAGTTTGGACATTCTTTATATTTTTATGTAAAGCAAAAAGCTACTCATTTAACATTTATGCTCGACTCGACAGTAGCTTCTCTGAACGGTAGAGTACCAAATACTTTATTATAATGATAATGAAGACAGTCATCAACTATTTACTTACTTAAAACAGCAAGATTTTTTTAAAATTTACTTTTTTTCTTTGATGTAAAATAAACCGAACGTTATTTTCTGATTTGCAAAAGTATTCAGTATGTTTGGAATGAATGCACAGGCATAAAGTGTCGGCGTGTTAAAGTAAATGTATGCATATTCTTCGTTCATATATTTACTTCAGTTTCACACGTCACACCCACGCTTAACAGAAAAGTAAAAGTGAGCAAGCAACACCTCGACTCGAAATAGTACGCAAAGGAGGCTTTGTATGTGAATTCGATGATGAAATAGAATGATTTAACCTTAGCAAATGACGATTTTTGTGATATACCCCCACAATACACACATGCTTTGCTTACTATTGTGAAGAGTGGTCATATCAACTGCAAATATGAATGCTAAAACTTGGCTTAGATTTCCACAATAAACTGTATTCAGTTCGTACATGTGAGAAATTTAGTATGCAGTTTGGAATATTCACCAAGCCTGAGAAGAAGAGGGGTTCTACTAAACAGTTTTACCTATTTTCTTCCTTAAAGTGCCAGAACATTATGGCATGAAGGCATTATAGTAATACCATATCTCATCCCATCCATCTCACCGTTTATGTTCAGTTTTATGATGCTTCGTTTTGAAAATCGGTATTTTTTATTACCAAACCCAGCAAAATGGCAAAAAGACATACAGGTGATGTCGAACCTATAAAAAAGCAATTTCATGTGGAATACGATATGTTAAACTAGACGAAGTGAAGGAAAGTATAAAAGTGCATGCTTCGAAACAATATTATGATTCGACCAGTAAACATATATAATATTAACATATATATATAAATATATAACATATAATATTGCGTTTGCATGAGGAAATTCCACTACTTGTGGTCTATTTTATATTTTATAAGTGTTTTAGATTATAGTGTTCTTTTGGTACAAGCACTAACTGAACAAGTGTCCGTCAGGCAAAGGCAAGTAAGTTAAATAATGCTGTTGCATCCTTTTTTCATTTAAGTTTGGTTATGTTATAATATTGAACATCGCAACTTTACAATTCTGATTAGAGCGATTAGCTAACTGCTGATCCTAATATGACATGCTGCTACTGACCAAATAAATACCAAATACAATTTACGATCGTTTAGTCGTTAATCTCCTTTCGAAAAATATGGGATGAATGAAATTAAGATAAAACCAAAACAGTGGTACATACAAACTTACATTACATGCCACACCTAAAACAAATACTATCATAAAAATCTTTTATCAAGCATATAGGAATTTAATATTCATACGGGTGAAGTAGATAAGCAAGGCAATGATTTCATGACTGGAATTCGTATCAAGTGCTCATTATCGCATGCATATACTTTGTGATTGGAACCAAAAATAAAATGACATCATTCAAAGATGATTCATACAATCTTTTAATCTTTAGAACGACTATTCCCTGAGTTTCTCTAATTTATTCAAGACAAAACAAAGCATATAAGAGCATACGGGTTTGTTTTTCTTTCCTACAATTTATTGAAAATTAATTACAAGCCCGATTATGTGTAATGGAACTTGAAGAATTCATGCCAAGTTGCGAAAGGATTTTGCACACCTTCATTTTGCCAGCTTGAGGAATTAAAACCTATGTGTGTATGCATGCTGTGGTCCTGTTGACATAGTCAAGAGCGCTGCATAAAATAGTCACAGATCAGTGTCGCAATATGCCATGGTTAGTATCCACACAATACTAAGCACTTTTCCCAAACGTTTCTTTTCTCTCTAGATCAAACGCCCACCACATTATCTAAAACCAAGAAGTCTACCAACGACGAAACATGAAACGCTGGGTTTGCTGAACATCCAGCTCTTGCAACGAATATCATATCTCATCTCATAGGTGACTTGTTAAGTGTCAAATAGGAACTGGAATATGAACATATATATACCACCGACACTATATACTGCTCAATGCCACAGGATCATTTACAGAAATAGACAAACGGACAAACAAACGGAAGAAAAAAAGAAAAACCACTCTTATGATGGAATCATCAAGATGACATCATCATCCTTACTCCAACTAAACATGACTCCTTCAACACAAAACATGGACTATGAAGCCATAAAAATCCGCTAAAAGTTAACCGACTACTAGAATGGAATGGCATCACTCTATTAGATCCTTGCATTTGGATCCCACTCTGCTTTACCATGGATAAGCTTAAGCTGCTCTGCAATCTACATTGCATTGCATACAGGAGGAATAATTCTTTGTTTCGTTTTCTTATGCATTACAGAGTTTCTTTGTTCTGTTTCCTTCTCGTCTTTTTAATGTGACATGTGGATTTGGGAAAATGAGCAGTATCTAAAACGGAGGGCAACATCTGTTGCTTTACTCATCCAACAAAATTTTAGGCACTACTGGAGTGAAGTAGTAGTCATGAGTTCTTGAGGATAACATCTCATTTACTCTCAACTCCTCGATCATTTTCGGATGTGCCACATGGCAAATACATACACATTTACAACATGTCTTTTGGCTTCGCCTGATGAACAGCAACCTTCAAAATTCATATTTGATTTCAAGTCGTACTTTGGGTCAATATGGTCATGGTATGGTATTGTTAAAAACATCAAGAAAGTCTTGATGTGCATGTGATGTCATTGGCAGCACTTTCCCACACAAAACGATACGATTCTTACTAAATATTAGTACGTTGATTTTTAATGTAACATAAGGTCACATAAAGGACAGTGTAGGTCTACTATACACGTAGGTCTATTTTCCATGATATTGTTAGAAAACCTGCACGAACATACCAAGAAGAAACTTCTGTGCAAGTGCAAACTAAAACGAATTCAAGCTTTCAATTGATGATGTACTTTTCTATCTACAAAAATACAGAAGAGTAGTAAACAACAATGACACAATTTCATACATAATATGGGCTAGCATGCACTTTGATATTTACTACATGCGAAGCGATTCGCAATTTTCAATGATAGTTCCCATCGTTGTCAAAATATTTAATGCATACATAGTCATTGAATATTAGTATTACATTGAGAATTTCTCATCACAATCTCTACTCTATCTATATAGTTATTAAAACCATTGATTCGATTTTTCTACAACTATAATGCGACTACAATTTTTGTGTATCTACCTCGCTTTCAACAGACACCCAACTGGTTGGTGTATCCTCAAACCAGCTTCCGTCTACTCTCCGACCATTTAGTTATTTCTGATTCTAGTATGCAGTACAGATGAGTAATTAAACATCAACAACTAGCATAGTTGGTACTGGTGATTGGTATGATGAGTCATATCTAATTTTTAGTGTTAGTAGTTAGTACCCAGACACATGGATTATGATTAGGAATTATGATGCTGATACTGTGCGGTAGTTAATCGTTGAGTTCATTTTAATTGTAGATTTCATTAGCAATATAAGAAGACGTTTATTATAGTAAAGTAAGTGACACATTAAATCAAACTAAAAAAAAACCTGGAAACTTGCCTATGCTATTGTAATTTACGTATACTTAACTAAACTAAATGCAAATTTAACTCATAAGCTAGTTCAACTGATTTATAAATACTTTATGTAGTTGTAAAATTTCACGACTAGCAAAGCAACTACAAATTAAAAACTCCTTCTCATCATCACATTCACTCCAACTAACTCCAAAGTGTCCTTCTTCCACTTCCATAGATTTCATGCACCATACGTTATAGCTAAAATTATTTTTAATAGCATTCATCATTTAGCAGACGAACCAAGCGAGGGGAACTTGGTTTTATAATGCGGAAAGTAGTGAATGAGATGATTGATAATTTTTAAAGCTATTTTGTATTCCTTTAACATTTGTATTACGCAGTATGCTGTTGCCTACAATTTAACTACTTGGATGGACTTTATCATTTTTATCAAGCATTCAACATTGGAAATTCTAGTAGTGGTAGTAGTAGCAGTAGAGACAAAAAAGAGTTCTCAGAGTTCTAGGGATTTCTGAATGCGGCACACACGGCACGTGCGAAGTGAAGTTGTACGGCTTGTCTGAACCAAATGTTCCATGCATTCTAAATTTCAATTTCATCATCACTCTCTTACTCATTTCATCATAGTCATTGCTATGATTCACTCGGGCGCAGCTATCCATAGTATACTAACAGGACACAGAGACTAGAGACAGCATAGCATACCCTGCATATTTGAGTTCGGGTTTATGTAATGTTTATGTAATAAACTACATGAATGGAACTGACTAGCCTAACTTAATTTTATGAAAGATCTCGACAGTAAAGTGGACTTGGCTTGAGTTGAATTTTTGTACATGTAATAATAAGAAAGTCTATAGCCTACTATACCATATTATAGTAAATCACACCACACAGTAGAAAAAATTGAACAGTGCATGAAACGAAAAGTGGAGTGGAGACTGAAAATAATGAGAATAATGGATAATGCGAACGATATAAAATTATTATTATGTTATGATAGTTATGGTTGATGGTGGTGGCAGCAGCAGCAATGATTATACATGCCTGACACGCATTGGATTTCATAATAACACAACAACAAACAACGCACATAAAAACATTATGGCGAGTTGCTGCGTTTTGTGCATTTTTTACCCTTGTCACATGGAAAATTCTATCATGTGAAAACCTGAACTAAAAAAACCAATCAAACGTGATCAAGAGGTAAAAGTGCAGGCGATTTTAACACCAACAAAAACAGCACAGTTGTATTCAAAAATTTTATGGCTCTCCATGCCACACTGACTTGGACCAAGGTGACCAAGGCTGGTGAAATTAATAATTCAAATCTTGATTTAACATTTCTATTCAAATGACCCAACCCTGAATTTATTTTAAGCCCAGCGATTCTCAAATATTGTCAACAACACTGCTTGTTTATCAATCCAGTTTCCAGTAATTGTCTGACAATGGAAAAGTCTCGAGAAAAGCTAGCATTAGCGTATACAATTAATATATAGGTAAACGTGCTAGTGGCAAGTGCATAGATAAGAAAGCGAAATAGTAGCATATGCACAAAGTTATGACTTGCATCTTGCGACATACATGTCTTATAGTTTGCAAAATACTTTGATTCCTGTAGAACACAAAAACGAACCGGCTCACCCTTATGAATTAATGTAAAATCTCAATCTGACAGCCGACAGATATACACCCTATCCAGCAGTAGCAACAATATCGATAAAAAGATTTGGTAAAGCAAGTAAAGATGTTTTGTTGGTTATATTGCTTCATAATGTATTGTAATACATATTCATCTACGCCAAGTGTCTGCTTTTAAAATGAAATAGCAAGTTAAGCCAAAAATCACAAAAACAAGATGCGCTACGTATCAAATAAAAACAAGCGTATTGATAATCCTATTGCATTCCGATTCTATGCATTACATTATTTTGACCTTAAAGTTCCAATGCCTACACCCTAGTACCACAACAAGAAGATTGAAAATAATATTCCAAATCTCGTTTGTCAACATTTGTAATTATTGCCATATTTCCAACATGTTTTCCGAACATTTTAGCAATATATTTATTTACAATATAATATACTAAATTGTCAAATATTATCATGTTAGTTCTGAAACAATTTAGAACATGCAATGAATAAAGTGAAATGCCTACGACAAAAAAGGAACACTTTCTAACGTTCTAGATAGTTTATATATTTTCGATAGTACGTGCATCTGAATTAATTATTTGCTCGTTTATACATCCCAAGTCTTCATCATGGACATATATTACATCATCACATGACTTTGCATTTCCGTTGCAAACCTCTACTTTCCTGTGATCGTATTCTTTTGAACACTAACACCTTGATTTCATGGGAAAAGTTGAACATGACTTACTATACATTCGAATTTCCAACGAATATTACTTAAGTTAAGTTTATATCATAATGTTCCTTTAAACGAAAAAAAATGTAGTAAATGGTAATCGGAGATAGAGAGAGCTGGAGAATATACTATTATATTGTGAAATATCCGGTATGCAAGTAATAGTGAAACTCATTAGATAAATGGAAGAAAGAATAATCCATTACTTACCGGTTTACTTGATGAAACCATTTTTGTTCCAATATTATATGTTTTCTGGTTATAGCGAACCTTATTTTAATTACACTAACTGTACGAAATAATATACAAAAATTACTCTGATGATATCATACAAGAGATTGCTAAGATTTCCAAACTACAACAAGATCTCCATATAAAGGACGAACACGATTTCACTTCCACACTGCAAAGACTCTGAAAATAACCTGTGTCTGCCCTTCTTTACTGGACAGTTTTACACACTCAGAGCAAAAAATACATGCAACGGTCGCTTTTTTCCTTCCTTATATCCTGAATGCTATTGTGCTCTATCCTCTATAATCCCCAAAGAATGCAAAACGACTTTGTTGCAACATGCACTGAGTAGTAGGGCAAAGTGATATTATGATACTATTGTTATGCACTTTCGTCAGATCAAATCAACGGTTCAAATGTAACTGACGGGAAATTCACAGGTACAGTCAGACAGTGGAGAAGGGCATATAACGTCATCACCGGCCACATTGTGTAAAAAGGAGCTCGTAAGTGAAGTCTAAACTCAACAGTTGGTAATAATGCAAATGCCACATAGGTTTTTACTATTACACACACCTCGTCCCCTCTTCTCCTTGCTAATGGTTCCCATTCCCATGCATGCGTGCATAGAACATACCTGGCTGCTCCACAATCTATCCATCCATCTATCCATAAAAGTTTCTCATCCAGGTAAAATACGTTAGGAATAAAACTCCTCTTCATTTCACATCATATCATCATTATATCAACGTGATCGTCAATCGTGAGCCTATAGTTTAGCCAAGACCTAACCTTTAAATTTTAACACAAACTACCACTACTATATGATAGATATGTCTTTAATAAAGACTCTTTTTACATATTATAGTAATACATTTACCTGGACGGATATGATTAAAGCAATGAATGGGGATGTGAAGCATAGCTATAGGCTAACAGAACATTTGTACAACGTAACGTACAACAATTAATATTAATATTTCACTTCATATATACAATATATACCTTAACAATTCTGCAATCATAAAGGCAACAACAATGCAGACATACATACAGACCTGACGTGAGATTTGGGAAGAGCTTTTTGGCTTTTACCTTATCGTGTTTTCCATATTAATGCAGAAGTAAAGCATTTCTTGAATTTTTTCTCATTCCAACATAACTGACTTCCAAAATTTCGCAACATTGCCATTTGCCCCTATCACAATCCATAATGCCGATTATTAAATTATATATTACTGTAAGCTCTTGGAACAGACAGTCAGTAGTAACTATAGGCTGACTGGGCCAGCAGTTCATGCAGAATAAATCGAAATTCGTATATATACGAATTTCGATTTATATATAAATGTAAGTTACGCTTAAATGAATGAATGAGAGGAATAAAAGACAATGGTATATGTATAGCAAATATTATAGGAAATGGCTCCGGCTCCATATCTTCAAATGGAACGAATAACCCATAATTTTTACAGCTTTCTTGGTTTTATGTTAGTTAACGCAACACGTATTTCGTCAGAGACAAGCTTCGACTAGAAAGAACTGTGTCGTAACAGGGATATTATTTCAATGCAAAAAATGATACCGTCATTCTTCAACTTCCAATTGCTTAGATCTCATGAAAAAGGGTATATTCAGATTTTGAGTAGGTGTCAAACTCTAGGAAAACTAGCGATTTTAGTGAGGATTGCGTATTACGATATGATTCAATGAGTATTTCCAAACATTTGTTTGAAGGCTAAATAAAATGTTAGCACAAATGATGGACTGGATTTAACACATATAGTCAGCAGCCGCAGCCACAAGCATTACACAAGGTTAAGAAAGGCGAGGGTCAGTCAGTACTCAGTCCAATACAATAGTATGTATATATGCGATAGGTTTCCAAAACCTACGCTGAATGAATTTGTACGTTAGCTAGTATGAATGAGTAAAAAACTACTATTCCAAACATTTGTATTGCTAAACTCGCTAGACTGTTCCGCGAGCCACTAGCAAGTATATATTTAATTGCCGCAAGCTTGTCTGAAAATACCGGAAGAAGTCAAGTAAAATTTGAAATCAATAAAAGACTTGAGGTTTCTAATAAAAGAAGAAAGTATCCGCCTTCGTCTTCTTCTATCAAAATTCTAACATTACAAAGTATCGAACATATGCAACCAAACCTGACTCACAATTCCCAAATATTATTTTAGTCCAATAGACACCCAAGGTACAATATGTACGCTAATCATTAATTCAAGAGCATCGTCAGTCAACATCACTAATGTCAGTTTCTTCATACTTTTATTTTCGTAATTTACACACCTTCGTTTGACGAGACGTATGTATGACGCGTGTGTGTATTGAAAATACAATACATGCCTGTTTAGGGCTATCATGAGAAAAAGTATTTCAAATCTAAAACAACAAATGCAATTTTAACATTATATATCTTGCCTTCAACACATTTCGCAATCGTAGCGTTTCTCTCCATAAAACAATTAATTGAAACTGCCATAATTATTGATTGCGTCATCATACCATAGGAAAACTCCATCAGATGAAATTCCACCTTTTATAACTGGAATGGAACCTAAACCTGTGGCGTAGCAAGAAAGACCACGTTGTGATTCACCTTCCATGAACCAAACAGAGCACACATATACCGACACCACACTAGACCGGTACCATGATTTCATGTCATGCTACTAACATGGCGAATCTAACAAATAAAGACTTCTGTTATTTACATGTTGTTTGATTGTTTGCCATTTTCCCAGGTTATGCTAATCGTTTAACGTTAAACAGGGTAAATCCAAACATCATCCTACATGGAAAATGGAGTTGGCCTATGCAGTTACAAGGACTGATTCTTAACTAATTCATAGATTTGACTGCCCAACCACAAAATGTATTTTTACCGAAACATTTATTCAATATCACTCTTTTGCATTGGTTGTTGGTAGTAAGTAAGTAGCATCAAATGTCAATGTTGAAATGCAACTGCAATCAAATATTTAATATTTGCTTCGACAGCCTAAACAGTTGTCATTTAATGTTGAAACATTCAAAAGTATGTATTTCATTTCTTAACGTTAAATTCAATTTTAAGAAAACAAAAATTTACTCGACTAATTACATTACTACAATATCAATCAGTGGTGAGTTCCATGATTGGGTTGGCATCAGTGGATTGGTATTGGTGTGTCAATGTCAGGGTGAGAGAGACAAAAAATTACGACACCAATTCAGCAATGAAATAAAACCATCATGCACATGGCAGTCGTTATGCTATGAAGTATGAATACATCGATTCGCCGTCAACCGTTCCAACTACCATCTTAATTGCATAACCATTAAATCAGAACAGGCATATTTTGGTCAGAAACTATTTTAAGTACCCTCTGTCAAGAGTTTACAATAAGACGCATCCTTGCATCTTATCACATTTGATCAGATAGCAGTTATGATGATGTCTTATAAATAGTTTTAACAAATTAAGCCAATTTAATATTTTATACTTCAAACTGGAAGATTTATGGATGTATTTTACTATTCTATCATGTTACTGCTACATTATTAATACTAGAGCAGCCAAGGTGCTTCTAATATGCAAACTGACTGTTCTGACAATTTTCTGTCAATTCAAATAACCTTTTAGTTATGATGTAAAATATACAACGATAAGATGACCACTTGCCATTGCATTACAGTTTGGCATTTTACATGCAGATGATCTAATAGACCAATTTCTGGAGCGTGATACGATTATGTATGTTCTGTACTCCAGTTATACCCACTCTTCAACTAATGAATGTAGTTCAAATCAGTAATGCGAAAATTAGGTGTTCATAGAACCAAAAATTGATCCAATTAAGTAACTACCACCTGGATTTTATAGATTCCCTCATTATCCAAGATTCTTTTTCCAACCAGAGCCTTACTGAATGATACTACTTAAACCAAAGCAAGAGAACTGACATGACAGGAGCAGAAAAGTTATTATGTGGCTAATCTTAATAATATCTATGCATTACGCAACCCACCTTTCTTGATTTCGACTCTCATTCACACTTTCCAGAATGGCAGGCAGAGGAATTAGTGGGCATTGAATTGTCGGCAATAGTGTTGTATTGTAAAACACATTTCTCCATGATCCAATTTATGCTGTTATGAGGTCTTGGAATTGCAATGGGATAAGGTATTGAGTTCTAGTAATATTTTTTGTATTTAGTTATGAAATGCAAGTCTAAACTGACTCGACTATACCATGAGATTTTTGAAGTCATGTTACTGCATAACTGCCTGTTTTTCTTCTTTCTTATTAACAATTTAAGCTTTAAGCTTTAAACTCCAATAATTCTTAAGATTTTCTTGTTCAATAAAAAAGCATCAAATCCATTTAATGCATAGTGTATCGCAAACGTGCATATCAGCATAAACGGCATTGTATTCTTTTTTATCGTCGTGAGAAAAGCTGGAAAACAGTATTGAGTGAGTAGGAGCAGTATGCTGAACTGAATGATTGGCAATAAACGTCTTCAATCATAAAGTACACATGAACGGCCATGAGCTGATAACCTAATATTCTACAAGCCCAGCCAGTAAATGTTTACAAACTGTTGTCAGTCAAAGAATCATTATCTCTAACACGCAGTACATTCCATACGTGCTAAATGTCATTCCCTTGGATAAAAACACTAATCCCGAAAACACGTAAACTTCATGTATGTAGGTACAGAGATAAGAAATATATATGTCATGCAATGTCTACCTATGGTTTCATAAAGCAGGCGCAACAACTTTAACGGTATTTCAAACTGCCGATCATATCAAGCAAAATTCCATTATTGTAACAAACTTACCGATTTAGGCATTTTGAACAGATACTAGGAACGGTCCCGGAAATGTAAAAATTAAGCCCGAACTTGATTAGCCCCGGAAGAATCACAAGTTCCACCTCCTTCCCCGTCTCCTCTCTTGGATTCCCTTCTTACGTCCAGTCACCTCAAGTCTCTGCCCGAGATGCAGGTCCTTAAAACTTCAGCTTCCTTACAAGAATACACTCACTCCCACCCCTTTCAAGTTTCCAATAGCGGTACTTGAAGAAAATATAAATTCCAGCGGCAGAACCGAGCTGTTTCTTAACGAAGAATGGTGTCAATTACTTTTTTTAAAAAAATTAGTTACAACTACACATCACATATTTAGAACAGACTAAAGTTGAAAGTCAAATACAAAATGGGTGTATGAATTAGTATAGACCACGGGATCCTCCCAAGCTCTACAAATCAATAGATATATTTGGAACAAAATGATGACGACACGTCATGTCATTCTTCGATTAAACAAAAAGTTTCCACCCAACCTCCTATACTTAATCTATTAAACTAACTTGCTTCCGGAAACACAATCACTGATCAAAACTGATTCCACCACCTCTACAAAATAATGGTGGCTGTCATAAGCGAACCAAAAACTGGATCTCTGTTCTTGTCCCCTCCCCAACTTTTGGGTGCATTTAGCAAAGTGAAAGATGGCGTGTGACGTGTATTTATTTACGCCTCTAAATGCTCGTTAAAATAGTTTTAGTTGGTTCTTCCTCATCAACACTTTGTCCTCCTTCCACAGGTAAATGTTTTTCACATAATGTCAATCTAGCACACTCTCAACGGCCCGAAATCCAATATCACACGAACAAGTTGCTGCTGCTACTGAAGACGGCGACGACACAAGGATCAACGACGTGGTAGGTAGTAGTAGCAGGTAATGAGAGAAAACGGAAGAAGCCAAAAGTAAAATATAAACGATTCAGTTAGTAAAATGCTTTTTGAAAAAAAAGAATGAATGAAAAGGAGATGACTGAACCTGGTCGGGTCCCAAAAAATTTGATTTAACAGCAGCAAGACGGTGGTGGTAGTAGTTGGTAGGAAGATGATGATAATGATGACTCTCTGTATGTATGCTAATGTTTCATTGGAAAAGAGAGAGAGAAGATTATGATTATTTTTACTATTTCACTATTACACGGACGGAAAGGGAACGATGAGCGATTGTAATATGCGGATGTGTCAGTGTCGCTGATGATTTTTTATGTATACAATACACAACACATACTTTTTGACTTTCTAGGTATATCTTACTCATTGTTTGTTCATGCACTCTCTGCCTTCCAATGCAAATCTAATGGCGTGCTTGTACATAAAGTAGGAAAGTGCTTTTTTATACGGACCGACACTTGTACAGAAAAATATGTCTGTACAAAAAACATAGACAAGAGTGAGAGCGGAGCTTATTACAATGCATTGTAGAAATCTCCTTCGAATACACCCAACGATAATACCAAACCACACTATATATCTCTTCTTCATTTCATATTTATAACATGGTTGGTAGGTCTCCATTTGATTCAAAGTTTTTTCTTACATGCTAAAGAACGTCATGATCATCATCCTCATCAGTCTGGGCTCGAAATCCGCTTCTGGTCATAAGGAAACCTAATGATTTATCAGGTTTTGGAGGTGATCTTGGTCACCGACTGAAGAATGAATACCCAAGTATATATAAGTTGATCGGCAAGTGGTTTGGTTTGGTTTAGAAATACCTATAGAATAGTTTGGTGAATGGTGTTTGAGCATCGAATTGACTTGACTGCGAATTGTAAATAAGGAAAGCATATTATGAATATGAATCAAATATGTATAGACGAAAGAATCTCTCTCTTCTCTATTCAATTTCAAATTCTCTCTTTTAACTTTTGTTTAGTTCACTAACACTCTTGCATTCAGTTGCTATTTAAGCGTATCAACCCAACCACCATCATATCATCATGAATCATGATGGTGGTGATGATGATCATCATCATGTTATGTATCATCAGAGCAAGTAATATGTGTATAAACATTTTCATACACAACACGCATCAACTTCAATTCAAAACTCGGTGAGGAATTCTTATGATGTTGATAGTTTGATGTGATGATGAGATTAGAGAGATATGAAAAAAATTATGGTGGCCTGTCCGTCCGTCCGTCGGTATTACGTGTTATTGATTTGAAGCGTATACCGTACCGTTTGCATTTTTATGATAAAATTCTTTCTGCATGCACTCATCTCATCTTCATCATCATCATCACCCTCTTTTTGGTGTTTTGTTTGCCTTGTTTTCACAGGCAGGTTTTCAAACCACCTTTGTATTAGAACATGACCGACTAATAACGTGTAAAAAATGTCTGAAATTGCTGAAATACACACAACAGCATAAATCATTTCGTCTCGCGCACTTGCATAAAAAAGCGTGAATAGAAATTTGACGATGTGATATGGCTTTTTCTTCCTTCCTTTTCTAAATGAAAAGTGCATTTCGATTTGATGTGTGGTCATCATCAACCGGTGGGGATTATCTTTTGGTAATTAAGCCGTGATCATGATGACATATATACCGGTGAAGGAAGAAAGTGCAGTACTGACAATGAAACTCATACACTGCATGTCTCCCCTTCAATAAATTCTTGAAGATCTTGAAATCTTATAGGTAGGTTTATATCATGGTTATGCATGTATTGATAAGCATTTGACCGGCATTCAAGTCTCAAGATGAGGAGAAGAGGCAATCTGTCAGTTGACCTGTTCGCAAGCGGCATGCACTATAGTCCTATGAGAATATTTGTTAGTGCATTAAAGGATGTCCGTAATATCTCTTCTGTATTCAGACAAGTACGAAGATCCTGATATCCTTCCTAATAATCCTGCTTCGTACAGCGAAACCTCACACGAATACTACTACATACGCTGAACGTTGTCGAAGAAATAGAAAGCAAATGAACTAAAGGATATTTTGGGGGGCGTTGACGAAATAGTAAATTATCAGGTATGAGTTCTTCAGCGACCCTCATACCATCTTCTGCTGTTGAATTGTATCTTTAGCTTAGCCAACGCCAACACCGTTCCTATTCTCAAAGAAAGTATAGTAAACTTGAATCGCACGATACCCTGCTAAGGATATCCGAACTTATTGGTTATTTCTGTGTTTTTGAGTTGTCCGGATGCGCTAAACGATTTTGTGTTAAAATATTAGAAATGAAATGCACATTTCTCGCAACGCAACACCAAATTCTGAATGTTTCGTAGTTCGTGAAGTGCACCGGTGCGTTTTTAGAAAGAAGTTCCAAGTTTGGGATTCGTAAAAAATTGGTCAAGCATTTTTCAAAGGTTTCGGAATTGTTCTCTACTTAAAACTTCAGATTTGATTGGTAAGCTGTAATTTTAACACTACTGGATTACACGTGATATTTTAAATTTGATAATGAAATTTAATTGATTGATTTTTGGTTGGCAGCGTTAATACGTGTGACGGGACTATCATCTACTGCTACGATGATGGAAGGTTCCGATGGAGCAGTGGAATCCTCGGATAATAACACCCCCGCTGTCACTGGACATCATGCCGCTGTCAAATTTCCACCTCCAGCGTTGTGGTACAAAACAAATGTGACAGCCGCTCGGGATGATATGTGGGCCTACCTAGCTGGTCAAGTCATTGTGTTAGTGGTTCCGAAGATCACTCACACTAGAACAGTTGGGACGGATCTGGGTGAAGCTTCTCCGATAAGTGCTGCTGGTGCAGTAGAGGAGGGGTCTGACAGCGTTTGGCCCGAATTCAAGATTTTTGGATATCAAAGGGAATACTACAACTGCATAAGTTTCTGCCAGTCTGGATTTGAGTATTTGCCTGTGAAAGGTGCTCCACTGGTTACTGGATGTAAGGAGGGGTTCGTTCGAATTTGGAATGTCAATCAAGAATGTGTGATGTATCATGACGTTCACAAAATTGCTAACAAAAAGGTACTATTTATATGATGATTAAAAAAGTTGAAACAAATAAAATAAATTGTTTGCTAATCTGCTACTTTTACATTATGTTTCCAGAATGTCAATGTAGTATGTGTTGATTGGTCGGTCCGCAACCCGTTAGTAATTTATTCAATGGACGAAGAGGGTTGTCTCGTATCCTGGCACATACGCAAGGCTAAATTGAAAATGAGTTCATTTGGCAAAATCAACCCAACGAGTCTTCACGCTTGTCCTCATGAAGATAATATTGTGGCTTTCGGAACCAAAGGTGGCAACGTTTTCATTGCAGAGGTGGATGCTACAGGTATATATATAATGTTAACAATTTTGATTAATAGACAAGCAATGTTGATGCAAGTAAGTTGTAATAATAAATCCCGATAAATGAAATTATTGTTGAGTTATCTAACTCTTTTAATTTCAGGAAAAAACAATGCCAAGATTCTTCATAAAGTTCGTCATGAAGAAGAAATTGTTGGTACTTTATGGTGCCCCAAAGTTGGTTGGAATCCAAATAGATCTGATTCTAAAACCAAATCTGATGCCATTCTTGCTTCTTCAGTTCAGTCTCTTAAGGCACCAACAATAAGACTGTGGGGCAAAAATGCTGAAGATCGAGGGATATACCAAGTTTGGGAAAAGGAAAGACATGGTGCAAAGCCCTTCAGAAACTTTTCTCCACTACTGTGGGCTACTGATCCTAACTCAGGGTTACCTCTACTCTTGACATCTGCTAAGCAAGGCCAAATAATGTCATATTCTAGCGATAGCATCTTACCTGATATTGTCCATGATGTATGCTTCTGATGGAATATTATAGATTATTGATTGATACAAGTTTTCAAGGCACGACATAGTAGTTTTTGTTGTTGTTTATCAGGTTCATCAACATTCGTCAATTTTTGGCTTAGTCCAATGTGGTGATATATTATGGTCAACTTCATATGAGCCAGTTATTGTTGGATGGAATTTGCGAACCATGAAAGTTTCTTGTGTTATACCGACCTTTAAAGGAGTATGCGCCATTACTCCATCACCAAGTGTCGAAAGTCTGCTTGCAGTAGGAGGAAACGATGCCTGCATCCGTGCAGTAAACTTTTCGACGGACTACCCAAGAAAAAACTGCCTCTTATCACCGAGCATATCCTCCCGAATGCGTAGTAAAATTATGGCCGTAAGTTCATTTTCTTGTGAAAATCCTTGTTAATTTATGTCTATGTCGTGTCTATGTTTAGTTATCTATGTGGGTTATTGTTGGTGTTGATAGCTTAGCGTTATTTTATTGGTTCTAGTTAGCGTGGCATCCAGAGAAGGACAACTTAATTGGATTTGGGACAGATGATGGAGTACTCGGTGTTTTCGAACTTTGTGAGAATCGGAGGCATACAATGACTTTTGATCGTCGTGTAAACGGAATTGTTTATGCTGTGGATTGGGGTCCGTCTACACGTTCCAAAAGTTTTCAAATGGAATCATCAGAGGAAAATGTGGAGAGTGAGAAGAAATCTTCCTTGTTCCTATATGCCTGTGGCGGAAACTGTGTGAATATGATAAATCCATCCAAACCTTCCAATCCCCTCATCAGTGTTTCCAAAATTATTGACGCGACCAATCCACAATCTACTCGATATAGTGGAGCTGACTCAACTAGTATTACAATTGCTAGTAAGGCGAGCGATATTCGTTGGTCACCCGATTTTACTGTATTCGCTGTAGGGTACAATGATGGGTACGCAAGAAACTGACAATTGCATTATTACTATATCAGTTCTATTTGTCGTGTGCAGTCAAATGTAATTACGTATTCTTGATTTTTTAGGCGTGTGGAGTTGTACACTCCTCCTTTCTTGCAATTAAAGTGCTGGATTAAGTGTCATGGACGGGCGATTCAGTTTTTGAGCTGGCGACCGTTCGATTTTATTCAAAAGAAGCTAACATCAGACCATAAACAAGTGTGGTTCGCTTCAACCTCAAATGATGCAACTGCTCGACTTTTCAACTTGGAAGGTCCTCTAGCTGAAGCGTTTATGACAGATGATACCGCAACACCCAAGTTGTTAATCAGTAGTGCGGCTACATTGCGAAGTCCTAACGGAGAGCGCATAATATCTTGTGCTTGGAGCCCTCACGATCCGGATTTAATTTTGACAGTATCGTATGACAAATCTGGAATTGTACGTACATTCAGGCTTACTATGGGTTAAAATCTTTTAAATAACACAAAAGTTTGAAAAGTAATAACAAGATGCAAATGTTTGTAGGTTTGGAATATAACCAATGGAGCTCCGATTGCGCGATACTTTGGTCATGATTCCAGGCTTGTTGCTGGAATATTTCACCCTACCAGCAAGTACAGCATTGTCACAGCCAGTGATGAATTAATAGATGACAGCACCATCCATGTGTGGGACTATCGTAATTATCCGTTTCAAGAAAATACACCTTCTGGTATGTTATACTTTGTAAAATACCAAGTATGTGCATTTGTTATGTGTGCGTTTCGTTACTGCAATTAATTGAATTGAATTCTTGCAGCTGCAAAACGGGAAAAGATTAAACCGCTATACGTGGATTCTGGATTGCAAGTGGTTGTCGAGAAAGAACCTGAAAATCCAGTAGTTGAAGTAGAACTAAAAAACGCTTCTGATCATGTTCGTGTTCCTGGCGGTGCTTTAAAGTCAACTAAGAGAAAGAAGAAACATCAGACTAAAACCGTCACCTTGCTTAGTTCTACTGCACCAATGTTTACAAACTCCAAGGTATCATTAGAAGCAGAAATACGATATCTGGTGGATGGCGAGATTCGTGAATCTGGATCCACTGCTTCCAATACTCAAAATGGATTAGTCCCCGAAAAATCAACCGGGGCAAAATGTGAGAACTCTGAAGCTGAAAGTTCTGACAATGATGATGGAAAGGATGCTGAGTTGGGTGATTCGATGATTCATTTAGGATTGTTGGGCGATTTTACACAGTGTGTCAATATGATGAAGGTGGAGTGTAAGTAAATGAAATTATTTAAACTGTGATAATGACTGTAGTTTGGATTTGGATGTTATTTTAATGTGTTTTTAAATTGTTTTCAGGCGAATCTCATGCTAAAAAAGGCAATTGGGAAAAAGGATGTCTACTAGCAACGTGGATGGGTGATTCCGAATTCGTAGAAAAATGTATACGAGAGGGTGAAGTGACAGAAACTGTTGTTCTCTGCGCAAAAACGTTGGGGAAACAAGTTTTCGTTGCAGCGTCTGAGGCTTATGCTGAAAAGTTAATTTTGCAAGAGGATTTCAGCAAAGCCGCAACTTACCTATTTATGGCTGGACAACGCGAGAAAGCAATTCAAGTGTTAGCAGATAACAAGCTGTACCGTGATGCCGTTGCTTTAATTAAAGTGGCAATGAGTAAAGGTCACAAAATTCACATTGACACTGTGAAAAAGTGGTTAACCCAACTAGTACAAAATGGAAGTTTGGAGGTAGCGGCTAAAGTGTATTGTTCAGTTGGATTGTATGGCGACGCACTAGCCGTCGTCGAAAAGAGGGGCACTCCTGCAATGTGGAAAACAGGAATGTATCTGGCATCCAAGTGTGGAGACATTCGGAAGATGCAGCTGTTTGGACTAGAATATTGCGTGGATTCAATGATGAAAGGAAATCATGAAGAGGTTAAACAAGTGGTGAATAGCTATGATGAACTCAAGGTATTGTATTTTAACTGACATAATGATTTCCCCCCAAAAAACACGGATAATGCCTAATTTCATATACAATATTTTATCCACAGTGGCTACTTCCTTTTATCTTGACACACGAAGCAGTATTCCATCTTTCCAACAAACTAAGGGATGCTAAAAATAAAGGAGAGGAATTTTTTGCATCTGATTGCAAATTCAAGGAAACGGTGATAAACCAAGTGGATGTGGAAGGTTTGAAGAAGGCAGGTGCTGCGAATAAAATCAAGGAAACCATCCTTGTAGCCCTTGCTCAAAACAGAAATGACGTATGACTTTCCTCTTTTAAATACATACTAGATTGTTATAAGGCTATTAATAATCATTCTTTTGATGTTTTAATCATTTCAGGCTGAAGTGATTTTAACCCGTACACTAGTCTTTATGGTTTTGGATGACCCCGACATTAAAACCTGCGACAAAACTGAGTTTTCGCAGTTGTTACAAAAATGGATTGCCGGAGATTCCTTCTTTCAATCCGCATATGAGATGGCATTTAATGATGTCATGTCATGTAATATTGTTGCGTAATCCGGTAAATATTTTGTAATAGTCATTGAACCTCAACCTAAAAAGAAGTTTTCTTTTGAGTAACTTTTGTAGTTTTAAGTCAAGAGACTGATTATTAGGTACGTTATATTATTACAGTTTACTTAATACTTTTCAGTTTGTGATGATATTAATATGATATAATCATATATTATAATAATTTAAGGTGCTCCTATTTGTTAAATTTTTATACATATAAGCATTTATGGCCGATATATGTAATTTGTTTGTGGCTTCGGCAGTACGTATGTATGAAAATAAAGGAAATAAAGTCAAAATACAGATCGTTTACATGTTTTGTAACTTTTACACACATACAGAAAGAACAGTTTATTTTGACGTTGTTTGTAGTGTATATTTTTTGCAAATATCGTTTACGCTGCCAATTAAAATTTTCAGCTCTTTTCACATGAGCGGACGGTGACACTGATACAATTTTCTTTCAAAACTAAATATAGAATATGTACACTTATTTGACACATCATTATCAGATAAATTTAAAAATACCTTTCAGATAACTGAAAATATTTTTCGAGAGATTCAGAAACATTCCTTACTAAACCATTTATTTCATTAGCTTATAAAAGCCTACAACTACATACATTTACATAATAGCGAAAAGCAACCAAGCGATTTGTCTTAATTACAAACTGCACCCGCATCATATTGGATAAATAATGTGATTATGTATGCACAAGCAAAACATAACTGATTGACATGAAAATGATTATCGTAGGAGTTGAAAAGCTGATGATGATGATTGACTAGCCGAAAAATTATATTAACACCACATTAATAAGTATTACAAAACGTATCTTCTTCATCAGTTCAGCTTATGCATGCATATGCTTTTCTACCATGAAGCCTACGAGAAGCTCACTCATGGACTTGTCTTGATAATAAAATCTGTAATTTTAATTTTAGCTTTTCAAATCGCCAAAACCAATACTAGCGTAACATCCGTGTTCGTACTCTTTATAGGAAATTGTGACATCAAGCAATGATTCTTTAACAACTTCATCTTCATATGTATGCAAAGCACCTTGCTTTCTATAACCATCTTTCCACTCTCGTCATGATGATTGCTCACTATAATTATAT
Organism: Orchesella cincta; assembly: GCA_001718145.1. Classification (NCBI taxonomy): domain Eukaryota; kingdom Metazoa; phylum Arthropoda; class Collembola; order Entomobryomorpha; family Orchesellidae; genus Orchesella; species Orchesella cincta. The sequence continues at coordinate 307,026 of LJIJ01000064.1, read as the reverse complement.
ATACATCAGTCATTCAAGTTACTGGAACACAAGTAGCTAAAAAGCTATTTGCTAGTCTATGTATGCGAACACATAACTGTAATGTAACGTTTGTCATCTAGACTGTAGATAACATCACAAAAAAATGAGATCATTAAGTGGTAAAAATCACGACTGAGGTAACAAGACATACTGACACGATTTAAAGCAATAAATGAACTAACCAGCTTAAATAAATAAAAATTTAAGTTCATAACATCAAGTCTACGTTTAACATGAGTTAATGGAAAGTATTGTACTACTTTGTGTATTATATACCCCTTGTTATGAAATTCCGGACACAGTATAACATATCATAACGATTTTCTGAGTGTCTCTGATGGTTCCTAACTAACCATTCGATTGCAATGGAGCTTTCCAAAAGATTTCTTAAGTTTAAGTTCACACATACTATTATTATTATTAGTAGTAGTACATAATTTAGCTCTTTATAAACAGCATGTAACTTAAAAGACGGACTTTTCCTATGAGAATTTAATTTCGATCATGTATTCTAAAAGTACATTATTTATATGCTACGTACGCTCTTGGTTAAGCAGCATCCTTATAATATGCTTGTTATATGCCATTTTGCATTGGCACTTTGCACATTTTTAGGGTTACATGATCATCATATATCTTGACTGTCATAATGCTGTTTGTTGTAAGCTAGTAAACGTACTTTGTTATCCGTAAGCACATTTGAAAATGCTTACACAATCTCGGAAAATGTTAAACTCTTCTCAGAATTTAAAAACTGGGCGTCGGTTTCATATGGGTGGACTCCAATTTCCCTTGAATCGGCTCGGTTGTATCTTGTTGCTGTAATGTAAAATTACTACACTACAAAAGTATCTTCTAGAAATCACGAGATTTCTCAACGCTTTAGATTTAGTACAAAATGAATGCATAAATTGCAATCTTAGAACTTCATTGAAGTGTTAAAGTCAAAAAACATCATGTTTCTTTGTATTTGGGAAATGCAGTAAACATAATAATAATAATAAGCATTGCAACTTTTTTGCATGTAGAAAGCTTACACCATCATCATTTTAACACTGAATTTTCATTTTCAATATGGTAAAATGTATGTAATTTTGGCTCATCAAGACTTTATATTCGACGTTAGTTTTTTTAAGAGTACAAGATAATATCATCAAGAGATATATTATACTTCTTGGAATGTAAGGAGTATCACTTGAGTCGCTGTGTGACATTAGCCAACGCTACAGCAAATGCTTGGACCGCCGAAAAGGGTTGTTGGAAATCCAATGTATATGCACTACCATCAATCCTTCCAAACTGCATTACCTATTGGGGGAAAGGAAGAAAATTACATGTTATTACATATTAGGTCATGGTCATGTCATTAAATAAAGTCCAATTCTGTGAAAAATCCGAAGAATGTTTTCAAACTACTTGCCTGCTTTCCACGAAACTCAATCTGAAAGTTTTTGGCTGACTCTTGAGTGACACGACCTCCAAAGTCTAACTGGTAGACTTGAGAGTTTTCATTCCACATTGGGGCCTTGTTGTGCATCAGAAACTCTCTCCTTCTGGGAGCCATTGGACAGGTTTCGGTATATTGCAATTTCTTTTTGCCCATCTAAACCAAAAGTATGAAAAATAGGCTAATCTCACAATGCCCCAAAGAGAAAGTAAAACTTTTCTGATCTGGCCTGGATCAATATTGACACTGATCAATGTTGTAACAACAAACAAATTCCGAATTTGATTACCTTTTGATGATATAGACTTCGATGGAACATCTCACAATCTCGGCAAGAAGGTACACAGTGAGCACAAGGTGCTCCATCACAAATCGGACAACCAGTAGATAAAGAAGGGGCTTGATGATGATGATTTGAGGTCGGATTTTGATTGGCAATATTATTACCATTATGGTTAGCACAGTTGGTTTCTTCAATTACCCCTTCATCATCCGAACTATCAATTATGGATCGTCTCCGCAAACCCTTATTCATGGTGGTGGTGGTAGTAGCGTTGCCATTATTATTGGCGTTGTTTGCTTTGTTCTTCCTTCTTGTAAGTAGAGGGGAATTAACAAAAAGCTGACGGAATGGAGAGGAGGCTGAAGACAGGTAACTTTGTTTGGAACGCCGCTGAGTAGCAGGAGTTGTAGGGCTACTTCTAGGCTGATGTTGTGGAGAGCCTGGGGGGATAAAGGTTGAGCTGTGGGGATGATTGGTGGTGCTTTGCTGCGAACTATTACTGCCATTTCTTGATTTTGATGTGCCATTATCAGCCGACTGCTGTTGTCTGGCTGCGTTAAGCATTTCCCGTCGTCGTAATAGCGGAGTCAGCAAGCTCAGTGACCTTCTGTGCACAGGGGCTGGGGGTGTCTGTGGGGTTGGTACGTTTGTATTATTTGGGACATGGACAGGGGAAGAGTCGCTTGCTACTTCAATAACATCATCGATTGACGACATGTGCTCTCTACTGCTCACACTTTTGTTACTACTGCCACTGCTATTATTCGATGATGTTGTGCTGAGGTTGCCAGAACTGTTTTGAATTAACTGAGATGTCCGACTGGTCGAGCAGTTAGTCATCATATTTCTTCTTGCCGGAGTCATAGGCACCTTTGCACGACAATGAAGAAGCGGCTCAGCCATCGTCACACAACTCTTTATAGGTTCAGTACTTGGAAAGCGACATTTTGGACACGAGCTTGTAGGTACTTCTCTTCGATACATGGACGTTGAAGATGTAGAACTTCCGGTCGCACCACTAGCCTTCTTCCACCCACTTAGATCACATGAATCCCAACTTTTGCTTTTTCCCCAATCCTTAAGTCTTGGTTTCCCCCCGGATGAAGTTCCCCCATTTTCATTATTATTCCCTTTATCCTTTTTCTTAACCAGTACCAGTCGTTTGGGAGGAGAGATTTGTGCTACATCATTACCAACCACATCCAAAGAAAATACAACATTCCTATCTACATTGTCGAGATAGGAAGCACTCATGCTTCTTCGAACAAACATGGGCGCAGTGACGGGAATCGGCTGCGGCTGAAGTGGATGATGATGATGGGCTGATAATGATGATGCAGGTGGTGCACAAACATTTGACACTGCAGCTTGTAAATGTCCAACTTCAGCAGATACAGATGAAGTATAATGATTATGAGTGGAAGCAGGTAGTCGAGAAATCCCTTGATTCGTCGCTGTAGACGCCGTTCCAACACCACTCACTTTCTTAGGACTCCTAATGGATCTTGACGAGCTTCTTGGAGGACTGGGAGTGCTTGTTGCAACACCACCAACCATGGAACTACCCGAGTTCCCGTCATTATCCACCACTCTCTCTATCTGAGCCCTTGTTAAGCCATATTTAACTCTCTGAATAACTTTCTCCGACAAGTCAACAGAAATCTCTGAATTCCCACCTCCTCCAACCGTTGTAGTAGTAGCAACTTTGACTGGTGTCTGTGGCGAGGTTGAGAGCATCCCAGTCGTTTCACAAACTTGGCACATGCTGCTACGACAATTTGAAACAAAGTTATGGATCCCAATGGGATCTCTACCTGCCATCGCAGCAGCTGCTGAGACGGAGATACTTTCATTATTGAAACTACTTCTGAGAGTTTCCCTATGAAAAAGTTATAAGAAAAGGATGAGAGATTAAAGATCAATTCCCCCTTGTCTTCTCCTGAAGTAGATGAATAATGCCGTGGTTTAAAGGGAACTTACCTAAAATTGACAAGATCTGCATTAACTGTAAGATCCACATAGGGAAATTCATCTTGATCATCCAAGTCAAAGGGTTGTATGGAATCGGATTTTGTGGTAGACGATGAAGCATAGTATTGCAGATGATTTGAGCTACTGCAGCAACTACTAGTACTAGCTCCACTGCTACTAGACGGACCTGCAGCAGTGCAAATGCTTCTGTAAGGACTCGCACAACTACCTCCCATTGAAGGGATATTGGAACTACTACTGGCAATGCTACTAGCACCATTGCTACAGCCGTGAGCACCTTGTTGTTGGCTCTGATTTGTTGCAGGAGCAGACTGCAAGTAGCAGCGACTAGTGGAAATTATTGGTGGTGAGTCTTCCCCTCTTGGCACTCCTTGAGGGTGATATATTACATTTGCTCCCGTGTAAATATCTCCTCTAACGCCTCCATTATTATTACCACCACCTCCTCCTCCTCCACCATTCTGCATAACTAATGCACCATGCTGCAAGTGCTGCTGCTGAGATGATGACGGCTGAGGTCCACCCACTACAACTGAAAGATCTTCTTCTTCCTCCTCCATATATGAGCTATTCAAGAATGGACCGTCGAGTGGGAGGAAAATGTCATCTCGTAACTCAGTTATGAGCACAGTCATTTGACGAGGTTGCAAATGGAGCAGGGACGTTTTGTACGTAACTTGACCTAAGCTATCCGGCAAAGATGTGGAAGTGCCATGGACTTTAAATTTTGTTCCCCAAATGTTTGAAGTTACTTCTGCAAGTCGCATCGCCTGAAATCCCCAGATTTACAACTTTTAATAATAACCAACTCCTCATGAATTACTAGTCGTGGCATGTTCATGTACAGTAAAGCTAATATTATTATTATTCCAAAACTTTCCCTATACCTCAGGAAGCACATCGTTGTACACGAGTTGGTGAGGATGGGTAGGTTCAGGCAAGAGATGAACGGAACTCCGAGTTCTTTCCCATTCTCGCTCACGTTCTCGTTCTAATAACCTCTCGCGTTCTCTTTGTCTATTCCGGTACCGTTTCCGTTGCATCCTTGGACTAGCACATAATTCCACGTCTTCAGATTCTGAGCTGTCACTAAGACCAAGACCTAATGAGGCTTGGGTACTTCCCATTGTGCTAGTGTTACTGCTGCTGCTCGTATTACAACTTGGATGTTGGTGATGGCAGCAATGACAATGATGCTGCTGCTGATGATTGCAATTAGCTGGTACGTTACTGCCGTTGTTACTACTTTTACATGATGATGATGATGCTGATGATGCTCCCAAAGCTACTCCCATTGTTCCACTAACACTGGAAATGTTGGTCGAAACGGAGACTGCTGAAGCAGCGGCTGATGGACATGCTCCAGAAATACAAGGAGCGGAGCTTACAACATTGTCAGTGGGATTAGATCCGTGATTAGATTGTTGATGAAAATGTGCATGCTGACGGGAATGACAACGACAACTACATCCTCCTTCGCCTACACAGGATGCGCTTCTTTCCGACCCAGTGGGTGTGGAAAAACTGAAGCTTCGACCTGAATTAATTGTAAGAAAACCAAGTATGGATAATAATGGTACTTTAAAAACAATACTGTTCCAATGTAATTAAAAGCAGAGAGCGCATAACCAGCCATGCAGTTGTATTCAGTTGTATTGGGTATATGAAAATATTCATCCGTATTTACCTTCTATAGCTTGCGGATCGTATATAACAAATTCAGGTCGTATTTTAGATGTTCGCTTTCCTTTAAGGATGGGGATTAGTCCTCCGAGAAACTCCAAATACAAAGTATAGGTGGTACCGGGACTTTGGGTTGCATCGTCATCATGTCGAATCATGGTGCAATAAAGTCTGCGATTTCCACTTGGTGGATGGACTACAAAATCTCTTAAATCCTTGATATCTGGAAATGGGGACTGTTAAGAAAAAAATAAACTTTTGTTTTATTTATTAACTCCAATGGCGCAAAATGAGATATGAGAATTGGGAATGAATATTTACTCTTATAGCTGCAAACAATTGGTAACCCCCAATCGCGTATATATACTTACATTTATCAAAAAGAAAGTAAGTGGAAGAAACGAAAAAAGTTGAAATTGTAGAGATAACAATATATATGATCTATGTTTAGAATGACCTAATCTTTTCTAGGAACTTTCTAATTTAAAAAATCAATGAAAGGAGCTTCACATAGGCTTTGGTAAAATGGTCTTTCCGTGTTTGAACAAATCATTTAAGGGTATTCGTATTCGCCTCATCATCATCATCATCATCATTGCAAACCAGCGTAAAACGGAGAAAAAGATCCCAAGGAACTCCCTAATTTTATCTCAGAGACCAATAAAATGCACATGGTCAAGAAAGATAATAGCCATATGACATACCAAGGGACTAGAACCAGAAGGGAAGGGGAAGCTTTCTCCAAGACGCAACCTACAGCAACCGTCCATACATTTTTTACGTAGGTTGTAGTAAAACTGAGCCACTTTTCGAGGAATACTAGTCTTCTAGGGAGTTTGGAGAAAGACCTTGTGGCTAAAAGTGAAACCTATGTAATGCTCGTTACGGTACCAACTACCAACGCAGAAAGGAAGGAAACGTGGAAATGTATAGACAAGTAGTAGTTGGAGTATACATGAAATAGCTTGTAGATTTAGAATAGTAATGGTATATAATATATAATAATATTATGAAGTAGTATAATATATATTCGTATATCCGTCTGCTGAAAACCCATCAAAACTACGCATATTCATATATCATCATTAGACACATGTGGATACTTCCGGATAAAAATGGCATAAAAGCTTTAAAACATGGGAACAGGGCAATGAGGGCAAGTTTTTTATGGTCTGCGAACGGTTCGTAAGTAGAAACCAAAAGTATACCCTGTTTAACCGTAAAACGTAAATGCTGCTGAAGTTGCCATTAAATATATTCCTTGAAGTAAAAAAGGTGGAGAATTATGACAAGTAGCAAGAGCAACCGAGGCAGTTCGTTAAGACATTATGGTTTTTAGTACAAGAGGAGAATCCACTGACGTAGAAAACCAGACAGGAAATTAAAGAGCAGGGAGAAGACTGTTTTACTCACCGGAATAGTTTGCGTGTGGAGGGACGAGATCAGAGTTCGTACTGGAATAGGCAGGGGCAAATGTGAGACGCATGCCTCAGTACTAATCGTTTTGTAAATGGCTAGACGGCACAAAAGTTGAAGACTTGCTATTCGTTTGGACACCCACCCAACATGGACAAGTTTGCCGGTTGCAACAAAAATCCGCTTGTCATTATGACCCCAGGTCATAGCAGTTACAGGAGACTATAAAAATAACAAGAATTTCAAGTTCATTCAAAAATAAAATTGCTTTGTGTGGCTTGTACATGCGAGATAAAAGAAAAGGTCGTTTGCATAATGATACTTCATCATCATCCCTTTCCCCGAAACACATTGAATTGTGGAGGATGAGAGAAAAGCTTATGCTTTGCTTTAGCATTCACAACTCACCAAAACATGGGGAATGTTAATGTTCACTATCCGGATGCCTTGATGATTGTAAACGTGGAGAGAGTTTGAGTACTCCTTCACTCGATTTCCATTCTCATGAAGTACTTCAATCGGTCTGGAACCAGCTACGGCTAAAAACTCCCCACTATTACTCCACTCCATTTGTAATCCCTGGAGATACATACAAAGAAAGATACTAAAGCTCACCAACATCTACATACACATACATAATATGCATCCAACAACAAACTTTCACGTTATTTCCAAAGCACACTATATACTTTCTTCTTTTTTGCCAAGTACGGAACAAACATGCCATGCATGCACATTCAACAACAACAAGACTGCATGTATGGCGAGGTAATTATGGTCTCCCGAGTTGAAGCTTAGTTCACTTAATTTTCTTGACTTTCCGCATCCATCCATTCCGTATGAATATCATCAAGACTTGTAGTACCCCAGTTGCGAAACAAAAATGCAGAGTGAAAGTAATACAAGCACACAATCATTTCCGTTTACTATCGTTCTCCATAATATATACGCCATAATAAAAGTAAAAGTCATAATCATAAACATCAAGTTCACGGTTGCTGGCTCCCGTACAGTATCTTTCATCATCTTTCCAAAATTGGATACTAGAGAAACATGAACAAAAAGAGTTCTACTTCCGCAATTCATGATGATACTTCTGTGAGTCATGAAGCGATTAAAGCTTGGTGTAACATATTACGAAATTTATGGCTGCGTGAGAAAATCTATTACATTTTAAAGCACATAAAAATGGTAAAATATTGTCATTGAGCGTAGAAAAATTTGCATAAAGCTTATAATAAAAAGCCCAACCGTTGAATTGTGCAGCATGTGTGTAATTTGTTGATGTGTACTGAATAACGACTCATAAATTATAAGGTAGCTGCTCGATACGAGGCCCATAAACCATAAACCATCCTGGTTTTTAATGGCATTATAATTTTTAAAGGAGCGGATGCATGTATTATACGGTTTGACTGCTGAATGTCACAACATAGACTTACCGTGTCCATATATTTCATATATGTAGTGGTCATGAAAGTTGTTCGTGTTTTACATGCATTTTACATGGAAATTGTTATTTATATATTTTTGTACTAACATGCATTCCGGTAGAAATATAGATTGGAGCAACATCATCATAGCTCTTCATCAGGTAAATCCCCCCAGTTTTGAAGCAGACAGCTAAAAGAAATGGACGTTTGTTGCAGTAATGATTACTGGACGAAGTCGCCTCCCCATCTTCCGACTCTTCCATCTTGAACTTTTCACAACTCCATGCCATCGAGCTGATGGGAGAATCCGAGGGGAGCTGCACTTGAGACACCATCACTCCATGCACGTCCATCACCACAATTTGACCATTGCTAGTACCAAAGTAAACCTGTCAAAAAATGAAAAAGTAACATAAAAGGATTTGTTGGCACCATAATAAATGATAATGGATTTGTTAGGTTGAAACCTTGTTTTATTTTTAGATTTTACTATTAAAAAGTAGTCAACTGGGAAAAATGAGAAAAGTAAATGTAGGGTAGGGAATGAAAGTAGAAACCTTTTATTTCCACCCATTTACACATTCAACTGACGGATTTCATTTCATTACCTGTTGGTCATCCGGTGTCCATATGCCGCACGTGATTGTCGCGTCTAAATTCAGCATCGTTGACCAATACCTCTGACCAGCCACAGATCCGACGAGTACAAAGCAATCCTGGACAAATTTCATGAGAAAATGAAAACGAACATTACAATCCTCCCTTCCTTCCTTTATGCTCGAGCTTTCATCGACACACCCAACACATTACCCACCCAAGCGTAAAAAATTTCGTTGGAATCAAAAGGGAAAATATGTGGACGTGGATACTTCCTGAAGATACACATGGCCATGCTTTCTATTCTCATAAAATTAGGGGGAAACTGGAAAAGAGTATAACATCAATCATCATCCTTATAAAAAGAGGAGAAAGATACGAATAAAAGAGATGGGCTGTCAGAACACTAAGCTGATTCCAAGCTCAGCGTATAACATAACGGGACTTTCTCTGGAAAGAGGTATATATGGAATGAAAGGAAAACGTGTGAGATGGGTGTATGATTCCAATAGAGTCCAAGGAGAGATACACATCCCATGTAACAAAAAAAAATATCCTCTCCACATCCGTTTCAACACGTACGTTATAACCCGGGATATATTTTTATTCAAGGATATTCCCATAAAACATCTGACAACGTTACATTGCTGGACAGCAAATTGTCAGAAAAGCGCACGCAGTGTGAAATGAGTAGAGAAGGTTGCCGTTGGGTTTTATGATGTCGATGGTGGGGATGATATGTTTCCTCCACCGCAGGAGAGGAGTGTGCAAGAAGCATAAAAATGTGGCTTTGCTCCGTCTTTATCTTTCTTGGTAATATTATGTACCTGGTAACAGATGAGGGCCATTCGACCATCGTGTGACCATGAAAAATGGGTGACTGGTGTGTTGCGATCGTTGATCAGCTCGATGCTCCATCGTCCTTCAAATTTAATCCAAACAAAGATGATTCCAGCGCTATCACAAGAAGCCAGTTTCTGATATGGCTCGTTCCATTGCACCAACGTGATCTGAAACGAAGAAAAATATTTTCTTAGTCAACCTTTCACAACCCTGTTTTGAAATTTTACTAAACTAGGAATTTTTAAAAGTGAAAGATAACCAATTGGGAAAGATCTTTTTAAATAGATCATGTTTTTAAATTGTTCAAAGAAAAAGTTATGAAATAATGGAATAAAAAAATGTACAAATCTGCCAGGTGTAAGATTCGCATGATATACCATATTGTAACAATATAAAATGGAAATGCATGACTATCTAAAACCTTCTCTTTAGCTGGCAGTTCAGGAGTTTTTAGCTGGAAATTCATAGGGTGGAAACTGAACACATGTGAGACTTATCCAACCAAAACTTCAAAAGAATCGTTAAGAGAATATTTCGCAACCCGTTTTTCAATCGCAATTAATTCGTTACAGTATTACTTATTAAAAATACGGCTAGGTAATAACTTACTGAAGTGATATCATTATAATATGCTTTTATGCAGTTCATCATATCATATTTGGGCGTAGGCGGTGTATGTGGGAAGTAAATTTACTTCCGTAAACTGAGCCTCTGCTACAAAACTTCAAAGCAAGTAAAATAGAGCACGCTGCTCTATAATGTCCATGTCCTACTTAATTTAAGGAATTATAATAGGCTCACAAAGACAAATAATTTCTATTGTTGAATGAATAAAGAGCATAATATAATAATTATTTATACGCAACAACGAGTGGTAATGTGTGTACATACTATTTGTATGATAGATGATTGTGATCAATGATACTATTCGTTCTTTCGTTCCAGCAAAATATTGGGTTATGCCTTGTTATGAGAAAGGTGTACGTATTTTTATATACTTTCATTAAGTTTCCAATGCAATATAAGGACCTCAAGCTTTCTTTAAAATTTGGAACCCTTGATTGCAATTACAGATAGACTTACTTTACTGCTCGGATCTAATCATGTAACAGATTCGAGGATTAATTCTTTGTTGAGGGAAGGATTATTGGGGCATCGTGATAATCCCATTATATTACATATATAATTTATTAATATTTAAAGACGTACAACAAACGTGTTTTACAGTTAAAAACTTTAAACAGAGATGGTTCAGTGTGCAAATACTAAGCTCTTCTAATTCACACACATTTGTGAATAAATATGCAACAGCACAAACGGTTTTGTAGCAAAAGGAAAGATTTGCATTTCTCGTCACGCTTTTGTAAAGCAATACCAGCATAAAGGCATTTTTTCCCTAAAGACTCCTTGATCTAACTTAGTTACTTTCTTTATGGCTGTCTGGTCTAATTTTCGACTGAAATTTTTCCCCACGAACAAAGGATAGAGTTTTATCAGGGAAGGCGTGTCATAAAATAAACATTTGACATGCCACTTCTGGGAACAGAAGACTGTCCTCGACACGTAAGCAAATTCGACAGTAACGAGGGTTATGTAAAGATGCTCCAAATAGAACAAAGAGAAAGTCAAATATTTAATTCAAGTGATGGAACTGAAGGTGATTTGTATGCGGCGTAGAGTGATTATACAACTTTTATACAATATAAAAATAAACCTTTCGAAACAAAAATCGATTGCTTTTGAAATAACGTGAAAGCTTTTAGTATATACTTGCGTAATGTACACAACTTGACATTTCACAACGAATAGGAAAAAATACATTTTCAAAATCCAATTGCCCTTTGATTTAATGATTATATCTGCATTTGTAACGTGAGATTCTTTCACAATCAGAATCACCATATTTTATACATGTATGTATATATTCCATTTGGCCAAATGCTACCCAAGTTCAACCTCCGTTTCATCCGTTTTATGGCCAATACTTACACGTAAGTATCACGCTCGCTACAATTTTGCTTTACTATTAAAGAAAGCTAAAGTCCCTCAGGTTACATTTGTAATTTCCGTGTTTCTGCGTCTTTCAATATCGTATTACAAGTTTGGATTTTCTATTCCACACCACAAGATCAGCACTCAGCTCTTAAAAGTGTGCAAAATCACAATTTCGACTCCACCATACATGCATATCTAACTCAGACAACATCACAAACATAAAGTTTTGGGATGTACGTACGTACGCTATTCACGTTTTACGACAGCATCCTTGTAAATTTCAATCCATCTGCAAGAAAATCGAACTGGAGTCTAATGCCACGTTCCATTTTTCCTTTTTCACATCTGATTTATTCTATTTCTTGAGACTTTTTTTTCAAGCTTTCCACTCTTCTGCTCAACCAACCCAAATTCGAATTTGGTCCGTCCCCGAGAGCACATTTCTTTTAAAGCTGTTTTTAAGCACTTTCCTCATCATTACTGCATCAAAGTTTAGCCAACATGCATAAAAATAAAGTAGAACTGAAGTTAACAGGTATTTACTCTACGCTTTCACTTTCAATCGGTGTCGTAACTTACTTTCACTCTCTCAACAGGAGTCAGTCGAGAGGAAATCTTTGATCTGATACACCAGCTTACATGTTTGTGCCCACACCACCAGTGAGCTTTACTAATGCCCTGCTACATATCCATATTTTTCAGCTTTGCCAAACCATATTAGTCTAGTCTGCATTACCTTGTTGGTTGTTATTCAGCTCAACTCAGAGTGCAACTGAAGCTAAGTTATATTCTACTTAACTTGACGTGATATACGATTATGGTCAGAAACGTAAATGGGATGGGATGTGAAATGTGAGTGTGTAGATTGTAGATAGGGCAGGAGCCTAACCATGATGATGAGCAGGGGGCACAGATAAAGCACAACTACAACGAAACTATATGCTATATTTTTACCAAAATGCTACGCTACACGTAAGTTTCTACAGGCTAACTCGTTAGATTTGGTCGGGAAATCCAATAAATTAAGTTAAAGGGCTACATTTGACCAGTCACGATTTTAAAAGAGCTATAAAATCCCCAAACGTATGCATCTAATATGGTTCCTTCCTGGTATGGTGGCCAACACATTACATTTGCTCTTGGGAGGCAAGACACGCAAATAACCATCCAAATAGGGGGAAATAATGAAAGGAGGGTTGCAGCAACTATTGCATGGTATGGCCGAATATAGCTAAATCCCAACTTAGCTCTACCAGGTATTCAGCACAGAGTAGGTTCCACGAAATAGGAGTATATTATGAGATTTCTCAAAAGAGAGCAAAGGGCATATTTAGCTAGGAACTGATGCTGATGAAGTGGCAGGCATAAATATTCAATCGATCTAGAATTCATTAGAAATCCACCTATTTCATCAATGCCCAACAAATGAGAAAAATCTATTAAGTCTGAGCACATCGTGTTTCATTTCAGGATAAAAAACAGAGCTCAAGCTTGTTTTGGACTGTAGATTTTTCCTGAGCAGAAGTTTAGAAAGTTTCTTTCATTAGATTTAACGCTTTCTTGAAAAGTCTTGAAGGAGTACATAGTACATCCAAGATCATTACTAACAATTTGTATACATCAAACTATTCCGTGCTGCGTAGAGTTAGTAAAATTGATGAAATGAGTCATGGATTGCTTTTAAATGCAAATGCTTACATCTACCTTTTCTATTTTAAATTAGATAGCAAAGTATATTGCACAAACAAAATCTGTAAATATCAAAGAAACTATTTTGGCAATTACAAGAAAGATCTATTCAATATGCATGGAACTTTTGCAATTCGTTATACATGGATTAACATGACACATCAAACAACATATTTCATGTAAACACTAGCAGCTTTTTATAGAAACTATGTTTTTTGAGTAGGTGGAGTCAGGCTTCATTTCATGTAATCTGTTTTACGAAATTAATTAGAAAAACCTCTGAAAAACAAAATTGCACAATCGGGTTGTCACCACCGACGTAAAAAAGCAAACATGGACGTAACGTCCTTCCTTATGATATGATCAATGAGAATGAGCCCAGCATCATTCATTGACATTGCATATTTTCAAAGGAACTACGTTACAGGTTTCATAAAAAATTAAGCCTGTTTTGTCGTATATGGTTTTGTATAAATATTATATCTCCTAAAGCTCCACTTGTCATCCAATCCAGGGCATTATAGATTAGATTTTTCCTGGAGACAGACTGACGTACAGTTCAATTTCAATTGCGCAGCTTGCTAATCGGACGTGTTAGAACAATATGAAATTAGTTTTGATTGAAGTGTTTATATCACATCAAATCAAGATGAAATACTATTGAAACTTGAGATACGAATGATGATTTAATGCGTTGGAAAGATTTGCAGTGTAATTTTTTCTCTAATTTTACATCACGCCCCGTCAGCACATAAAATTTGTCACTCAGCAAAGCGTTTCAAAAGAATTCCACTCTATGTCAACAACTGCTGTTGGAAAAGCAAAATTAAATTTTTCCATTAGGAATGGAAGCGAACAAGACTGTTCAATTTACTAATGTACCCAACTCATCTGCTTTCACTGCCTACTTTGTTTAATTTCAATTTGTATTGACAAAAGGACACTCCTTTCTACCTACTTTTTTTTACGTAATGCCAAAAATTCGTACATCATACAAAGCGTACGTATTGACTTGGAGTGGATAGAAAACACCCGTGTTCTTATTTACATTTTCATTGAAGCTGCCGAAATCATTAATATGGGAATTGGGAATTTGCAAATTCTTCTATGATAATGGTACAAATGCACTCATGTGAACCAACTCGTTCTCCTGTTAGCAAAACAGCGAGCTAGGCAACATGGCATAAAATTTTATTTCACGGAAGGCAAATACAAATAGACTGAAAAAAGAGGAGCTGCCTGACCGATGACAAAGCCTAGAAACAGCAAATTCTTTCATTTGTACAGTAATCAAGCGCTGATGCAGAGTACATATGATGGTGTAGTGAGTCTTTGTGCAAAACGACTACTATAACCATTGTTTGTTGAGCAAATACGTTATGGAGTCCTTCCACGAGTTACGAGTATGCAACATGCAATAGATAGGGACATGCCTGAAGCCTCTTATGTGCATTTCGCAATGTCTCTAGAGATTTTCCAGCACTCTGGAGTACCGCTTCATGCACACCATTCTCATTGATATGGTAGACAAATTAAACATAATACAATAAATCTCTCAATCTGTGGCCTTGTTGCGTGTTCACATGTTCTAACAAAAAATGAGAACTGTAAAAATATTTCCAACAAGTTTTAAATATGAAAAAACAAATAGCTTCAGAAAACATCACGAGCAGGTATTTCTGTGAGCTCGCGTTGCGTCCATCAATCTTCCGGTACATCAGTTGTTAACTGTAACGCCTAAACAATCCTTTAAAACTCGGACGAATTCATAGGAATTGGAACATTCATGGGACCATTATTCATTCAATAATTAAATTGACTTGCTATAATACGTTATAACCTAATAACCTAATGACTGAGTCGCGTTAATATTGTGTCATTCTATTATATTTTGGGAAGGAAACTTCGAAGTGTGTGTCAGTAACTAATTTAATAAAATCTTTTGCAACGACGCATGTTTAACACTATTACAATTATTACAAATACTATACTCAGCAGCTAAGCTGAGGATTCGTGCATTTCCAAAACAATATGCATCTATACGCTTGAATTCAGAAGAAATGTTAAAGTTGGTAGGAACAAAAGGTAAAGGGATAAATAAAAAAACGATGAAAGATAAGTAAAAGTAACTTTTTAGGAATTATAAAAAACTTTATTCAAACATTCGAAACTTGTTCTCAAGGTCTTTCCGGTCAATAATTCACTTCTCTTTCAAATTCAAACTATTTTTCTTTTACTTCAACATTTTACCGATCCGCAGCATAGTTCATTTGGTTACTTATATCATTTTCAATTTCGGCAAAATTGATTACAGAATGCTATATGATGAGTGCCAAACAATTTCAGGACTTGAACTTTTTGTTTCTTCAAGCACCAAACATCTCAATCTCAATAAAAGCAAGCAACTTACAAAATATTCGTTACATTACAGACAAGTTTATATTCGCGAAGGCCTTCAGTACTAATGAATAAGTTTAGTTGCAACCTCTTAATTGTGAATCTAAGTAGATCTTTAATTAGTATTTAAGCCACTCTATTGTTTTCAGATCAAATAAAGAGAAGCTTTTTGAAAAGGGATCATCATGTAAACAACATTCCATGTAGGATTATTTTGTAAACTGGTTTAGTAATAATTATTGTATCGCTGATGTCAAAATGTGTTTACAGTACGTAGCAATGAAAATGTCCCAACCAGAGATTTCCACATTTTCTTAAGCTCTTTCTTTGGAGTTGGATAAATAAAAATAACAAGCTCATTTTGCACAATATCGCAGTGCAATTCAAAACACAACAGCAAAACAAGGTAGATTTCGGTATATATTATTTTTCCTAAAAATGTGTTATTACGCATGCTGCGAAACTGAAACTTTATGCAAACAAATGTCATTAGCCTTCGAGAACAGAAACACAAAGATTTTCCAATTTGCATCATGATGGAATCTAGCTGAGCCTATTGTTCAAATTTGCAAACAAATGGTGGTTAAGAGTCGTTACGTCGTACCTTACGACATAACAAGATGGTGAACAGATGTATCACATTACCTAAGTTAGACTTTTGTTGCTTGTAAAATAATTGTATGTTGTCGTCTGAAAATAGTATTGTATAATTAATGTATATAATACCTACTTTAACATACATGTTATATTATTATGGAACTTTCCTCAACCTGAAAAGAACTATTAAAAGCTATCCGAAACATTAGTTAGAATTCTGTTGTTGCGTTTCACCGCGAACACAACCAGCATCATCAACAACATACGTAGTGTAGTTTTCTCCTTTTTTTCTGCATACAAACCTTCGCCGTCACCCGTCGGAAAAGCAAACCTATCCGATGTGATTCAATGAAATGCGTACTGTATTATGTTTTTTGCGGAGGTGGATCACATCACGTAGGAAATAATTGGACAACTTGCAAAACTGGGTTCTATACTCACGTCAGTTTTCCCTCGAGTGGATCAGTTTCACTTTCACTTGTCCACATAAATACCCGTGACGGATCTCATCTTCCACCATCGTCTACATCTTGTTTATGATCATGTTTAAATGTACAGTATATATGATTATGGTTACAGCTAAACTCAACGGTATTTTATTCCTATTTTCTAGCAGAAAACGTAGGTCCATATAAGCATTTCTACTCATATCTACTGGGCTTTCTACCCAAAGTCGAAATTGGAATTTCTTTGCAAACTTCATTCTTGTCACATCAAGTTACACAAATCACCCCACAAAAAATTCGTTTTTGAATACAACTATGTAAGAGATAGGAACTGTAAGCCATCGGATGAAATGGAATCATGGGGAATGCATATATGATAGATATAGCTGGCTCACAATTAGTCTGCAATGCAGTCCTACCTTGGAAATAGATGAACTGGTTTATATAGAAAGTACTTAGTTTAATTTCCAAACAAAAAAGGACTATAGGGCAAGGCATTGAAGAAATCAAGAGCTATAATACGAACTAACTTTCTTTTCTGTTTTACTCCTTCTTTACTCGTTTTCTCACACTGGAAAAGTTGACTATGACTTTGTGGAAGTCTCAAGTTGTCATGAATGTGAAATATTGTCAAGGAAGGAGCAGAATGGACAGGGAGTTTGGTACTTTGGAGCCAAGGCGAGGAAAAAACATTCCCGTCACATGTTTTCCTCAAGATTTATTGTCCTTCTCGTGAACAAAAGAAACATAAATAAACTACGACTGGCTTGGTTAGTTTGGTAGAGGTTTCTTTACGGTCGGTGGTAATGCTTTTACAAACATTGCTATACTAACAAGAGAAGGACACAAGACTTGTGAAAATAGGGAGGTTTATTCATGGGTATGAATGAATTAAGAGTATATCTTATAGTTAAGCTCGATGAAAGTAGAGAACTTGCAAACTGTAGTAGTAGTAGTAGTGTGTAAACTGTAATGATAGAGAAAAACGTCTAATGACATCGTCGTCGCCCTGGCCGTGGGTACTTTGACGAGGCGATGTGAGATTGTATTCGATTCCACAGATTCCAAGTAAAGTTTTGCAATTTTTTCATGAACTTTCTCCAGGCATGTAGAAAAGCAGCAACCAACAAGATTAGAGAAGTTGAAGGCTGGGTGAAGGAGTTGACTGGAATTCAAAAGAGCCTAGCACAATTCAACTTAGGTTATGTTGCATCAAAACGTTACACGTAAGACAAGAAAATTTGTCAGTGTATTTACACAAGAAAATTTATTCAGTTCTAGTTCCTTCGTTAAACTCGAAACTTTGAGAATACAACACAGTTACTTAATGTGACCCTGCACGCGTGTTATGTTAGCTTGTGTAACCAATCTTCTTATTTCTATCGGGTTTTCTGTCATGTAACGCATGAAGTAAACAACTATGTAAACTACAATAATTACGAAAAGGCCCAAGTCAGATTTAGACCTAGGCGTCTTCTTGATTTGGAGATTTGGCTGAATTCATTTTGGAAAGCGGCCATAAAAAGGTGTAGTTACAAGTTTTCTATCTTGCTTAAAACTACTTACTTAAAAACAGTTTCTACCTCGACCTAAATAAATCCGCGCTATCATCTCTACTCGGCAACTCATTAAAATGTTTGCCATTTATCAGAGTATGCATATAGTTCCTTCCTATTCCCAAGTATAGCTTATATTTACAAAAGGCCAGCACTTACGTTTCGCCTCATGTCAATTGTAAATTTTAATTAGGGGTTTCGCTGACTATGACTGAAACCTTACCACACTAGCTACTTTCTGCCCGCAGGAAAAGCATACATTTTACAGCTCGAGATTGTTCGTCAGAATTTTCAAGTGGATTAAAAACTGTGTTGTAACGCTAGATCGATTCATCTTTTCCCTTGTAAACTAGTTACGCAAGTATACCGCACTTTGATGTGGTTGGATTCATTGTTGGGCCATTCCAAGTAGAAAATTTAAATTGATGTGTACAACGAAAGGCATTATGCACAATGTCATATTGTGGTTTATAGTCAAAAGCTTGAAGTGAGCTAAGAAAGTAGAGTAGGCAAGTTCACACATTGATTTACATGGTGAAATTAGTGAAATACCATAAATAAATTATTACATACAACAAGGAAATAGGAACTGGACATAAAAGTGGATAGAATTTTAACCAAGTCGCTCATCGCTCATATCATGTTTACATGGATCACCCATACATACTTAAGAAGGATCGTCAAACAAACCAGCTATGAACATCAATTCCATGTCAATTCGTAAATCATGAATGGAAGATAAAAATCATTCTATATTATAACAGTCGAGGATGCAAATGGTTTCCTGTGCACAATTACTTATTTACCATATCCCATAGTTCTAATCAAACTCCGTTCATAAAAGGACAAAGTTTGGAGAAAGCAATCACACGAGTGCTGGACAAACAAGAAAGGGATGAAATATCTAGATATTCGTTTGGAGCATACATTATATATATGTACATTTATAACTACATAGTATGGCATTTGAACTTTCTCATAAATGAGGCGATAAACATAATGGCATTCGTGTGACTGGAGCTCAGCGACTCCATTAACTATATTATTTACATGAGGAAACCTCATGTAATGTACTCTTTTACAAAAGACAATCTATAGACGTATTACTTGACTGATCCTGACAGAATTAGGACTTAGCCTTGTTTCTATATAATGCATAGCATTGTGTTGTGACTGAGTTGCAGTCAAGAGAGTGGCACATATGTGCAAGAAAAATGTGGCTGGTGCAGATTCTCCAATTATGTTTGTAGTTCAATGTGTAGTCATCGGAATTTCACTCTATTTCAACAAAGTTACTACATCACATATCACTCCGAGGCATGTAATGGTCTCTTTCTTTGTGCGATGACTGTGCTGCTGCTGTTAGAAAGCAGTTCAGTGAAGTGGCAGAATTGCCAAAAATAGGAGACCAGACCAAAGAGAAAGAAAGATCAATATTACACGACGACGCCTTCTTTTCTCTCCGTGCATACATATATTGCGAGTACATACATATGCGTATATCCATTTTCACTTTGGACGTTATGTAGATAATATATCTAGACAGCTTTCAACAGTGCACCACTGTTAGCACCCGAAGAGTTGGTGTGGATTGGATTCATAATAAATTCTGAACATGATTACAGTGGTTTCCTATACACATAATGTATGTTTCTGAATATTCCTTCCTTCCCTCATGTACACACGTCACCGCACCATCACCACATGCAATCAAAAGCTCTGTATCAATATGTAAGAAGAATGTACATATACAATGGCCTTGCATCATTCACAGTGTTGTATGCATACATTGCAGCTTTTCTTTTATGCTAATGCTACTGGAATACGCAATGATTTTTCATATTTCCCTCTCATGCTCGTATGCTTATTCTTTCTCACAATAATTCTATATTGCACCAACATCCTAATATATCCTACCTCGACTGTAACAACAAAACTAGGCCCACTCACTAAGTATAAATGTCAATGTCGAGTTTGCCGAAAAGAGCAAGTTTTTGTATGAAATTCAAGATTAAAAAGCCAAAAAAACAGCCTTTCTTCTGACGCCGACTAAGAGTTTAGTTATTCCTTTACTGTCCAACTCTTAACAAGATCCAAAAACTTGGTAATAAAGTTATTACATAGTATATGCTACGTATCGTTTTTTAAGGGCAGGGGAACATTTGAAAAAGTCCATTTGGACTTTATGTTTTATTCAAGCATGATGGCTTGCTTTGTGAATGTTTCACTTTTACATTACATTAGCTTTCACTCCGTTCTTTTGACTGAATGTCAATAACAATGCAGTGCAGGAATGCTGTATGTTGAATGAATGTGAAAAGCATACTTACAGCATAAAAAAGCATGCAGTTCTTTACTGATGCTGGAAAACATTTTGAATGATATATGCCTTTCTAGAATAATCGCCCATTTCTATTTTTTCAGTAAAAGCTTTCATACAACTTCCAGCTTCACAAAAAGTAGATACTTTTACAAAAAAGAGTGTGACATGTGTTGTAATATAACTCTTGCGGTAAATAATGCCAGGTTTAAATCCTAAATTGTAACCTTTCTTGAATGGTTTTTTTTTGCCAATTTATGGCATACAGATGCATTAATAATTTAAGTGAGATGTATGTCGTTGCACAATACTTTGTTTTTTGGACTATTTTTTCAAAAGTTTCTATATTGTCGAAAGACTTTTTAAATCAATTTATAAGAAGACTGAAAAAATATGGTTTCTTAGAATAATATCTCAGAATGCTTGCACAATACTTCCTGATTTTCAGATAAGCTATATGGAACGGAATTCCTGCTTACTAAGGTGCACCACATTGAAAATTTTGAAAATGTCAAATTTTGTAGAGAAGAAAAGCAATTTACTGGAAGATTTTTTTTCATCCACGCTACAAACTTCACAAACAACATCTGCGTTCAACACTCAATTTTTATTGTTGAAAAATGTCATTTGATCATAGAGCTTTTCTTAAACCTTGAAATTTCGTGTCCAAATTCCTCCCCTTCAAAAACCAAAAGACGTCTTTTCAAAGCTTCGAATTCCTCTAATATGCACCCCTTTTTCTTTACGAAATGTATATGTATATCATGCCAGAATGAATTAGAGGATTTTTGATCGGAGCACAGGGAGTCAAAAGGGAAAACATGTATGTTGACAAGGGAGAAACAGTGCAAGAATCAAATGAAAAAGGGGGTGTTGGTTCCTTGTCATTTTCTATTGGGGTGATCACTATGCCCGTATTGCATAGCATGCGATAAAGTCAGTGAAGTGAAGTACCGACTGAAAAGAAAAAAAGTTCTCCCCTCCTATTACTTTTACTTTTCTTTCTTTTCTGCTAATAGCTGTTGTAAAAACAAGATGGGAATGCAATGCAATAGGGATCAAGGATCGAGAAAAAGAGCGGACTCATCATAAGTGGGAATTCGATAATTTTCCAAGGGAGAGCGAGAAGGGTGTTGATGGCAGCAAGATAGTGAAAGCTGGTGTTGGTGGTGGTGATATATCCGTATCAGTTCGGTTGTGTGATGCGGCAGAGCTAGGCATAATATTATCAGTCAACAACAACGCTCGTTTTTCGCCTCACTGTCATCATCACAGAGAGAGGTCCTTAACCCAACCAACCCTCATTTACCGTCACAGTCAAGTCAAAATTTACACAAGAATCTCCCTTCACCAAACCGTTATATACATATGCATGCATCTCTACAGATAGTCATGCTTGTAGAAATCAATACATATTCTGCTTAAAGTTTCGTAGAACCACAAGAAAAGAGTTTGGAATAGTTTCCAAAAAATTCTCATATACGTTCACTATCCATTTTACTTCAAAGCTTATAAACATGTACACTCAAATATCTGACATCTCTACCCTGTCAGTTCGATACCACATTTTGCTGTGCTTCACGATCCGCATCTGACTTATGTGTGTAGAAGACCTAATAATATATGTAATGGTTTTGGCAGTTTGGCATTTAAGTTTTAGAGGGTTTGGAAGGCTTTGCAAATGCACTCTTCTCTTTGTGTTTCTGCTTAGTCCTCTATTTTCACATTCATTACGGGCATTATTTTCTCCAATCATCCAAAATCCATCACACCACACAAATTGCTCCTGTTCATACATGAAATGTTGATTTTTGATGTGCTGTCATTATTACTCCCAATGAGCAGGCATGTTTTTCATAATATCCATTGAAAATACCCATACCTAATGACAAGGGAATTTGCAAAAGAGAAGGGGGAAGGGAATGACGAGCCCAAAACGTAAAATGAGATGGAAAGATAGTGCACAATGGCTGTGATCGTGGCCACCAACACAGAAACACAGATGAAAAATCCCACCAGACGATACAACGGATCTTATAAACATGACATTTGAAGATTTCTGTTATAATCCAAAATGACATTTCCCTAGAGTGAAATATGATAAGCAAAGAAGAAAAGACCTGCTACGCAATGGTAATGATGATCCCAATTGATATTGTTTTGTACCCCGATATCATGCGAACTGTTGATGTTGAGACTCGGTATTCCTGGTATAACTCCATAATATATTATTTGTTACTAGTATGGATAACTAACAATGCTTTGAAAAACAACGCATAAGCTGTCCTGGTTGATCCCTTCTTCCTGAGAAGTGTGAAATGAATTAATGACAACTTTTAGCAGTTCTTCAACTACAAGGTTCTGATGTCGTTTCGTTGGTTTGTTCTTCTGCTCATGCACATGTACAAAGCACGGACGCATCTGGTGATTCTCGGAAACATCACAAAACAATACAGTATCACAGCGTGCGACATACACAAACCGTTCATTCTTCAACCAAGCCCCACTTGAGAACTCTTGTCACTTCCTGGTTTTTCCAATGAATAAAATAGGAATGCTATACCCTTCGTTAATGAAAGAAAAGTTAGCATCAGCAGAGATACACATGTGTCATCGTAATACAATACGCTATGTTGCTCCATCAGTCTCTTTAAGGCTTTACATCTTGCCGACTCAGTTTTTTATTGCGATGATATCCGTTCAAAACAAAAATGATTTTTACTCTAACGACTGCTTTCATATACACAAGAAATAAGATATCTAGTCACGTGCAATAGCCCGTGTAAAACGGAAGTGCAGAGACATCACATATCAGTATTCAATGATTTTTTTTATTGGATAATGGTGTTCGTTATTATAATGCGTATACGTGTGCCTTATCCAACAAGTAAGAAGTTAAGCGAATTCCTCAGAAGTTCCTTACGTTTCGATACGTTTGATATGTGAAAAAACTAAAGCCATTTCCCAATTTTTGTGCCTACAAACATCAGAATCGGTTACAGGAAACAAAAACAACTTTCACTGTTTTTCCAAAACAAGTATTAAGTTTTTCCTCATTTAAAAGTTCATGAAAAACATGAATTGAAAAATCCTTGAATTAAATAAGCAAGCATCAGATACGAAAGACGATAAGTAACAACGATATAAATCTCCTGATAAAATTCCCATTTATTCCATCGCCGTCATTGGGCACGTGCCGAAGTAAATTATGGAAAGTTTAGTTACAGTACACACGCAAACATAACGGGGGCAAGATGTGCAAGCTACCGTGAACAGAGGAACGAAATCCTAATCTCTCGTAAGCTGAGCAGTTTCACTTTCGTTCCTCTTCATAATCACGAATCACAGCTGTGTAAATGGATTACTTGAAAATCGAGTAAAAACGACAATAATTAGCTTTATCGCCGAAGGTGCCGAGTTCTTTGTATAGGGTCATTACCATCCATATTATATTAAATATACTAAAAGTGAAAGCATATGTTCGAGCTTAGCCAGGGAAAGGGTGAAGATTTGGCAGTACAAGCTACACAACGTTCCATTGCGAGTATTAAAGGATGTGGCAATATGTCATACAAATTTATAGGGATTACCCCATCATATGAACATATATTTGGTTCTTCATTGCTTCCTTTTTCATTTCCATACAAATGGAAGCCAAATTTTATTCGCTCTAATTCAATTGTGGACAATATGCTACACTGTATAGGCCGACAATGCAACATGTTCAAATGAACGCATATTAAAGTCCATTTCATTATATATCGGACATAAGGATGCTCACAATCCCATGTTCTTCTTTAAGTTATACATACACTTCGGCATGAATAGATCAAATTGAACAAGGAGCGTCATACATATATTTCTTCAACAGTACATTATTTTTGCACTAAAATTAAGACTTTAAAGGTTGAAATATTGTTCGCATAACTAGCATAACTTCTAGTGTACAATCTCGCCAAATTATTGGTATGAGTTGCGTGCTACAATCTAAGCTGAAAAGTAAAGAAAGTGATGCTGCTCACTCAGAAGAAAACTATTCGAAATGGAGAAAGCATCCAGTAACAAGTAAAAGTATACAATCTCAAATTGTAAGACGAAGCCCTCCCACTCTGCATAGTGTCTAATGTAGTCTAATAAAGTAGAGACAAGGGGAAACTTGAAGCTATATTAGCTACTTTGCCGTGATTGGGTGGATAAATATGCATGTAAAAGATAAGTAGATCTGGAAAAGTGTACATACTTATACTTACGCATAAAAATGGAATGGGAAAAGTTTATTCATCTAACCACCAGAATTTTCAAGGGGTAATAGAAGCAAGTCGAAGTTATTTTCTTGCTCTACAAAGTACTGATGGCCTCCAGCTACCAAAGACGGAGATGAAGGAAGTCCATGGAAATGGCATCTGGTTTAATACATACTTTCAAGGTGCTTCCAGCAATATGGTCTTCTTGCTCTTTCACAGCTAACTCAGATTTTCGACAGCCATTCCATCAGCAAAGCAATGAAATTGGAAGCTCTGCTGCGTGACATCTAACTCTATATATCACACTTTTAAAGAGCAACCTATCTTATACAGGCCAATTTGCTTCCTTAAAAGCTTGGTAATAAATATGGGATTTTATAAATAAAAAATTGATAAGGACATTCGATTGGTGAAAGCGTATATGGCATTGTTTAGTTTCTACCTACGCTTACAGATTTTCCATTATCTTTCCATTTATCCGCGATATATTTAACAATGGCTTCATCAATAACCTGAAGTTATCATCAATCAGAAGATTTTGATCCTACGCACGTTCAGGTTTCCTTTGCCAAAAACAGCAAGAGAATAGAGTACCCACAACTATACATAGTACATCATGCTTCTTTCCACATGATCTTATTTTCTAAGAAAAGTTGAGCTAATACTCCAGCTTGCGGGAGAAGGAAACATGTCTAATGCTTTACAAAAATAGGCTTTTGACGTCTTTTCTAAATCTCGAGCTTAATGCAATACAATGTACACCGTAGTGTGTGTTGTGAGTATACATCTTTCTGCTAAAAGTTTCTTGGGATAGTGCGATTATAACTTACATGGAATTAGAATTGAATGGAGCAGCTATATAGTCTTTCCAACGAAAATCCTATTTGCACTCAACCACCTACCATGAATAAGTAAACTACATTATCACATCACGTTTCATAGTCATATTTTGTCAATGTGAAATTGAAATGTGCATCTCTGAGGAATATCTACTTGTGCTTTCTTGAGCTTGTGCAAGAGAAACACAGAAAAATTCATCCTAGTCTATTTAAGGCTTATCTCTTTTTGTCATGTCTTCCTTTTCCTTTTCTTGCTCATTAGTAACGGGAAAATAAGCTTAATGAATGCTTATTAAAGTATTATAACTTTTTGCGTCCTTCACAGATTCACAGAAGCATTGGGCACTAACTCACTACATGTGAGCTACTTCCACAGAAATCCTTTTATCAAGGACAAACTTAAGTAATATATTTTGCTTTCAGCATTGCAACAAAAAAAGGATGAGGAGCAGATTCATAAACGTGACTGACTATCGACAGGGGCACTATTGTATTACCACGTATTACTTAAGATTAGGTGGAATTTGAATTGTACTATTATGGGCAAACCGATTCTAAAATTTAGAGAGTAATAGTTATGTTGGGTATGTAAATTTGGGAAAGAGCTGTTGGAACGAATAAAAATACAAAATTTCAGTTTATTAACATATTTATCCAGGAAACTTATCTGGCAAATGAGCAGCATCTTACTAATGAGCTGAAGAACTGTTTTGTAATAAGTCGAAGCAGGACTTTGAAGGTTGTGAGTACTATTTCGCAAGAGGATGTATTAAGGATCATCTATGAATCTACTTGGAACGGTTGTATGAATTCCTCATTCTGTTCAACTGTAAACTTATTGCGAAAATGCAAATGAATAGTATATTATGCTTTCATGAATTTTCAGTTTTTCCTTTATAAGAAACTTTAGTGTTTTATTGCGTATGCACGAGTGATATTTTTCTTCAGAAAATTCCTTGAAAAACAAATCTATTCTCTTTGTTGCCAACTTTCGAAACTGATGCAAATACAATGAGACACAAGATCAAAAACAAGCTTTTCTCCTGTGCTTTGATCTTAGACATTCAGTTTTTGGAAAAGGTTGGTGGAAATCGGCATACCGAAAATTCATTTCGAAAGGTAAATTTTTGTGAAGAATAAATCTCGTAGCTTATAACACGGAAGGTAGTATTACATGTAAGGATACTTGTTATGTGTGTGATATGCATTACATTAAAATGCTCTTTATACAAATACCATGAAATAAAATACATGATGGTATGAATTCTAGGAAGTTGTACGGATTCTTTGCATGAACATATTTATCCCATTATGGTCTGAAAAGGGAACAATCAAAGAAAAAAATCGGCTTCAAAGCAAAATATAAAATATTGTTTTACCTGTGACCGATGTCCTCGAAGATTATAATTGACTCTGAGGGGTACTTCAGAAGGATTCTTTTTCCAGTGGGAGGTGGTGTACGTCACTCCCAAAACGCCACGAACATTTCCTGTAGCCAGCCAACCTTCTTGATAGTAATGTGTACGGTTTAGCTTCCATCCTTCATCCTGCAAAAAGAATATGTAATAGGTTAATTTCAGCAGTCCAAAATAAATATAGTGCCATATTTTTTTTTTAAATTTTGGCTTTCATAAATACATACTATAGCATTTGATATTCTATAAGCTACACCTAATTAGCAACTATTCAAACGCAAAACTTCAGTTGAAAGAAGCTAATCAGGTCATTTGTTAGAGCGCAAAAAATTAAAGACTATGTATGCATATACGCACTCTGATTGTGATTATATTAAACAACTTGTTGCTAATTTGTTGATACATTATTTCTTCAGTCCGTCCGTTCTAACTCTTTAGAACGGACGGACGGCCATGTACCACTAATTTTGCCAATAGATATGTCCGTGTTTAATTATAAACAAACTTGACTGGGGTGAACCTTAAAAGTTTACAATTTTTCTGACATTTAAATAAAATTTACGGTAATGTGGAATAAGATAATAATTTGAAACGTGTCCACCGCCAACCAAATATTAGTTACTAAATATAATTGACGATAGTCACAAGGTCAAGCGTTTTACAAAAGTTAAAGTTGCTAGTTAAAGTCATCCGTATTTGTATGTCTAGTTTCGGTGAAAGTTTACAATTCTCATAAATCGTTATTATATAGACATACGGGTGAGTAGCATTAAATTATATTCGGCCTTTCTTTGGTATGCATTCGACATCTCATGCTGGGGCTTTCTAAACTACAAGGCCTGTTTTCGTTTAATCTTAAATAAAAGTAGTCGTAGTTGGTTCTGTCAGAACATCAAGGTCTACCTATCACGATAATACACTTTATATCATCTATATAACCTCTAGTACCTTAAAATCTACCTCAGCAAAATAAACTGTTACTACGATTTTGCAAAAGTTGCAATTCTATACCTTGTTGGTAGTTACAAAATGAAATGGCTGTTGATTAACCTCCAACAGAGCTATGTAAAACATGATTGTGGAAAAGTTTCTGGTTCTCTTTTATTTTTCCTTCAAGCTGACAGATTTTGAACCTTTAAGAAATACTTGTCAGCTAATTAAAAGTTCTACTAAATGTATATAAAGAAGCAGAGCGTTCGTGCTACACTAACTTTGCATCTCATCATTAAATCGCACTACTATTTCAGTACGATAAAAGTTTTTCTCAACAGAAATTTTACAGCAACAAGAAATAATATGTATGAGAAAAAACTTGTTCTTTTATGCATGCATTAGAAGAACAAAATAATATTCCAAGGTAAGATTGCAAGGATTTAACAAGTTCACCAATCGTAAGTTCAGTGCTTAAAGTGTACACTTTTTTGAACTTCCATATAAACGACACGACTGCCTAAACATGAGGTCGTGTCGTGTCCACGCTGTGCCTACCTAAAAAGTATTTACGAGTATATAATCTGCCTTCCTGCCTCTAACTACAGCCTTAATTCTGTTTGATCAAGGTTCCTGTACAAAAACGTTATTTCAAAACCCTCCAAATTCCAACCCAAAGTAGTAACAACTGCAGTTTCAATTCAACCAAACAAATAGTCCCGAGGCTTTATGTACATGTACGAACGAGTAAGTTTCGCAGTGCATTTACCCTTTCCTAAATAATAGTAATAACACGAGTTGAAAATTGAAAGAGGAAATACAATTTCACCTCTTCCCTTTTTCATGATAAACAATTTTCAGGGGTAAAAACAAGACAAATTATATCTCTAATCATATTGACGTGGGCTGCATCCTGCCAGTTGGCATTATGAAAGTGTAAATAGTTCGGTGTATCACAAAACTATGTTCAAAATCTATGTACGCCCACAGAAGCCTAAAATGCGAGATGGCAAAATTTTCAACAACAGAATTATGTGGTATTTGTAATGAATACATCACATCTCAATAATGGGCGAAATAGACACATGCCATCCTGTTCTGACTTTGACGTGGTGAAGCTCAAATGAATTTTTTTTAATGAATCCAATTCTGAGTAAATAAATTTTAATGCCAACCATATACTCAAAGTTTTTACTGCTAAAAGCATTAGAAAACCAATAAAGTGTCAACGACTTTACAAGCATATTTAGTGAGCATGGTAGAAAAACAGCATGGAGTAAAATGTCAAAGTTGCCTAATGGTAGTTGAATATAATGAGCAAATGATGACGTTTAACAGTTGAGCTTGTATTAGATGGAATTGCCATCACTGTTATATTTGACTAACGAATTACGGAACACTTTTTAAACTCTACAATGTTGGCGCAGCTAGAGCTAGACGAACACAGAATATATTAGTGACGATTCTTTCCCTTTTTAACATGAAATACGAAGAATTGAACCGTTTCCGCATCAGCTACTTCGCGTGCGTTCAAACGAATCTTAAAAGATTTCATGGCTGTGTAAACAGCCGCCAAGGCAGGTATCCAATGATTTGTTGGAGGTTGGAGCACTTAAATATGAGTGCTATAGCACTATAGATGCTAGAAAAGCACACAATTATGACATGACTCTACAGAACCGACAAATCTAGAGTTGTAACCCTGTTAGAAATCACATTATTATATAAAATATACCTTCCTCAAACCTCCGTGATGAAGTTATTTCTTATAAAGATAAACCATTTTTTAGTTGCTTTGACTGGAAAAGAAACTTCCACTGAAAAGAAAAATTTATTCAAACAAAATATAGCAGAGCAGCGTTTAAAATGGGATTTGCGGAATTCTCAGAACATTTTGTAAAATGGTTTCAGTGAAATGTTTATAAGGATTTGAATATCAGTCTGACTGACGAAATCCAAATTTGCAAATTTAAGGTGCGACTGTAAGAATCAAAAGCACTTGGTGTGACAGATGTGTGGACAGATCTCAGAAAAGTGATTTTAACTCACTTGCAGACAGACCTCCCTTTATTGAGTTAACAGGTAGCCCTGCTTGAGCCAAGGCCACCATCATCGTGCATTTTGCATTAGTTTGTGTCTGTGCCCATTTCCACTCATCACGCCATAGAAAGTTAAAGAAAAGAAAAGTTAACTTTCTTCGTTGAATTACAAAATCTATTTATAGTGAAAAGGAACTCTAAAATTCTGCAAATGTATTACTATTGAAGAAAAGGCACAAGGGGATTAGCCATGCATAATAAATACGTGCATCCAACACAGCTGAAACAAAATGTGAGGTTCAGAATTACTGTCTATATTATATGACATATCTATCCCTGCCCTAAAACCCTGATTCCGATACCATATCACCATTTTCGACGGTCTATTCACTGCACTTTCCTTGGCTTATTATTGCTTATTAATATGCATACCGTTAATTTCGGGGAAGTTGAGAAACAATCAGAATTAAAGAGAATTTCAGTTTTGAATGAAATTCAAGTATTCAGTAAAACTAAACTATTTTGTTCCACAACATTCATCTTGTGACTATACCCACCGCATTTAACAACATCGGAATTGCAACCGAAATAAATTCTTGATCAGCTAGGACTGAACTACCTTAGCTTGGTGCGCATCAAAATTGAAAATAATTATAAGATACTACTATAAAGTACTATCGAAGAAACAAATGACAAGAGTACCCGAAGTAAAGTTCTGTTGAAACTCTTTCAAAGTTGAACTGAATGCAATTCTTTGAAAGTATAGCAATGATTATGAATGTCAATTCGTTAGTACACAAACATGAATACCCACTTCTTTACTGTTATTTCAAATTCCAGGAACTTTGTGTGAAGTCCCATTATGAAAATATGTCATTATCTTACTCACTACACCATTTCAACTTGCTTTCGCGATCTCAAGCGTCACCAACTTGACGATGAGAATCGAAATGGTATTCAGTTTGGATTATCTCATGGATATCATCCAAAAAGACTTCAGACCTGCAAACATATGTGTAGCAAAGCATATTTAAGTACCTAGCGGGCTATGTATATTTTGTATAAAATCTAGATTTTACATATTTCATTTCGTTCAAAAGATAGAATTGTAGTACATTTCGTAAGTAGCTTAACATGTGTTTCCTTATCCATCTTGCTTCCCATCTGGCTCCTCTCATTTCCAATATTTCATTCCGCCTTCTCCGTGTAACATTTCTTCCTCCATTCACTCATTTCTTTCACCCTGATTGAAACCGTTTAGGAACAACTGAGACTGAGACATCGTTCTCTTGGTACATTTGGCTAAAGGCGGACAGCGTATCATATCACTCTAGCGAATCCTTTTTCTTTTGAAACTGCCTGTTCCGCTCTCCGACAGAACGAAATACTAAAATAATACTTGGTTTCTTTAACCCCCGCCACCAAAAAACTTTTTCCCTTATTCCTCAATGCGTTATCAAATGGAGAAAGTTTGTTTTTTGGCTGTATTTGGAAGGAAAACTTTTATGTGGCTAACTACTGGGAAAAGTTAGCTCACGACTACTTCCCCATACCGTAGATAACCTTTAGCATTAGCTTTATTGGCAACTATCCATATTTTATCAGGAAGAAGAAAAGTGTAACGGACTTTTTCCTACATTCTTTCTTACAACCAGCCCATCATCATTGCCATCGCCATCAATATATGACTATATGACCAGTGCGAGACCTAAAACGAAAAGAAAAGGCACCTATTTTTGCTGATGCTGCTACCCATAATCTGATGCCAAAAACTAGAACTTTTTGTTGTCTAAAGTATTTTCACAGTAAATTCTTTAAAGAAACCGTTTCCAGTGAGTGCTTTGCCTTGTTCTTGTCTAAAGGAAAAGTGGCTCAAATCTTAAATGATGGAATTCTAAAATGATGATGCTACATTACATTGACACAACATGTCAGGCAAAGGTACAAGCTATTTTTTCATGTAAGAAAGGTCCTACCTAACATATTTTTTCTGCTTGTCTTTTGGTTAGCCGTTAAAAACGAGTTAGAGAATGATAGATTGGTATTCTCGGTAATAAACTTTCCAAGTGGTGAGCATTATTGTGTAAGTCAATATTTGCTGAGTTCCAGATTTGAGGAAAGTCTATTTAGGTAATCGAGACTCATGCAGAACGCAGAATAATCCTGTTTTCTGTTTCTATTTTTATCTTCTTTTGGATGACTGACTGTATTGACTCTTGTAAACAAAAGTTACCTATTTACGTCCATGGGCCATTTCCTAGTGCAAAGAGCTACACTGTTGAATTCAAATAAATGTGACATTATGAACGTGTTTACTTGTATGGTATCACTACACCACACAAGTACAATATGATTTAATCTACTGTTTTATGTGCACAGTGGCTGATAAAATAATTCGAATATTCGAGGTTCTCTTCTTCAAACAAATTGTTGACAGTGAAAGTTTGTCGGATTACAAAACAGCCGTAAACCAAAGCGTCGCCAGTGCCAGTTTTGTTTCAACAAAATCTAATTACACACTATAGTAGATCATAAAATATGCTTTCCAAATGCCTGACGTGCTATAACTTACCAAAGCCTTCGGGGCCCTGAAACCCTTTTTGGTAAAATTTTGACGTAATCTAAATGTACTTCCTATACAAGACTTGTTGACACGGGTTTCATTTCAGGGCTGTATTGCGGTGAATCCCTAAAAATACACCACTGAAACTGACTGAAAGCCAAAATTATGTGGATAAAAGTCAATTCACGAAGCTGGTTTATACGCCTCCGCTTTTCACAGATGGTTTTCTTCCACAATATGACTTTTTTTGTAGAAATTGAAGCTTCTGTGGTAAGTACTAGAGTACTTGAAAACTTGAGTAGGGAAAGTTTGCAAAACCGAAACATATATGACTCGTCAGCTCTAGTCGTAAGTCTCGACACAGTTTGCGTCTCATCTCAACTATCGAGAAAATTTACAAAAAGCTGTCAAGTCAATAATGGTTTGTCTGCCAAACAAATCGTACCAAGACTCAAACTCAACTAGCAATCGCCCTATAACAAACAAATAGGCATATGTGTATCAATAAAAAATTAAGATGAAAGCAAAGTGCCTGACTGACTTTAACGTAAGCATTCCACACAACAAAAACCGAATTGTACCATTCCATCCATTCAGGCATTTGCTGGTTCCTTTTTAAAAGCACAAACTATTTATTGTTTTAAGCGACACTTCTATGCCACCTCATTTCCGTTACACGCTAGTTTGTACCCGTATCCGATAAATGACACAAACACAGCATCATTTTTTACGAGCTAAACTAGCTAAACTAGAAATTGTCACACAAATCGTAGCCCAACTGCCTACAGCTACAGCTCAAATGATGCAACCTAACAGAAGAGTTATACATTGTCACATCATTTTAGCCATTTCTCGAATCATATTTTATATTTATCTATACACTCCTTGCTTGTATACGGCTTTCATTTTTCCTCAACGTGACTTTCGTCAAAACAGACACAATGGTATTGCCAGAAAGATACACATCCCCAATGCATACAACTTCTTTTCCTCGAGTCAAGAGGATTCTTTTTCTCATAACGTAACATAACATAACACTATCCATTACATATCAAAATGTATGCATGGGCCCCATTCTACATGGGACACGTAAACATACTATTATACTATATATACGTACTCTATGTCCTTCTGGGAAAGCTAAATTCTGAATGCAAATGTATGTTTTGAGTAAAATTCCTACCCAACACTGCACATCACGGAACTATAAAAGCCAACGAGAGAAAGTAGCAAGTTGTGTAGCACACAAGTGCTTCTCTGACTGCCACCCATTCCGTTTTTCTCGTTTCGTTGTTGCGTTTTATGAGCACGGAGAAAAGAGATGGGATATGGGATACGTATACACACATACTATAAAGAAAATCGATTTCCTTCGTCTACTATTAACTATAGGTATAGCGTACACTCCTTTTATATATATATTACAGAATGTAAGCGTGGAGAAACTTTTTCATTTCATTTCATTTTTCTACTGCATTGCAACTTAACTTACTGGAGTTGATAGTGGGGGGGAAATCGGAAACCTCCACTCTAGTAAGTGTACTATATATATAAGTGAATACATGCATGCACCAGCCTTGAAAAGCGGAAGAAAAAGTTGGTCTTGTTGGATACATTGTTGGTCCATGTGCACATGTGTAGGTATGCAGGGAGCGTAATGGTGACGATGATGATGAGAATGATAATCCGTTACTTCACTTTCACGCGAAAACATGGAGAGAGCTGGCAACCTTCGACTTATCAGCAATACATATTAACAACAGCAGTTGTACACACATGATGAGGAAAAAAAGATTTTCTTTTCGATTTTCCCGAGTAAGTATACTTGCAATTAGACATTATAGTCTTCCAGCCGAATGGAGGAAATAGAGGATAGTAATGATGATGAGACGGAATTGGATGTTTGCGATTAAAAGGAGAAGCTGGATAACAGTTGCGTACGAACACGGAGAGATTCATAGCAGGACGCTGTCTATAAGTATTATGTTTTTCTTCTAATGGCATACATACAAAAGTCTAAATAGGCTATATAAGACTGTAGCCTGTCTTGGCTTTTGTTTCTCTTTTGTAATAAAAAGAGCCAAGAAGGAAAGTATATTGGCCCGTCGATCTATTCTGTCATAATATAATGATGCCAACAACAACGATGGCGGAAAGAAATCGCTAGTGATTTTTCTACTTGAGACGGTAAAAGCAAATAAAATTGCAGTTTTGGACAAAATTGCCATTTAACGGCTTTAATAGTATTGAGACTGCATCAGGTTCAACGTTATTAATCCTTTTCATACTCGATTCCATACAACTACAACATAACACACAGTTCAACACGTAAGACAAGGGGATTGTCAAACATTCTAAACTGTCTCCACATTTTGAGTCATTGAAATTCACAGAAAATAACAAATAAATGGCTGACAATCGCAATCTTGCCAAGTGCCCATTGAAACTGTAATCCGAACCAATGGAAAATCATACACTCTCCAAATGTCGTTTCAGAAGCTTACTTTTACTACGTCGAAAAAGATCAAAGGGAAAGAGAGAAGTACTTAAAGCTCTACAACTTTCCAATTTTCATTTCCGTGTTTAATCCTTCGGGTAGGTTTTATTTGAGGGAGTTGCTGAATGTAAAGGAGCACATTAAGCTCTCGATGAAACTTTGTGTGACTGTCCATGTATTGACCGTTGATCAACGTGAGTCGTTTATGCTCGTAAAAGTTTTTAATTACAAAAGAAAGTTTTGCTCAATCAACCTTTTCGTCCCTTTGTGATGTAAGATCAAATATCCAGAAGACTGGGTACAAATGAGAGAACTTATATCAGAGCGAAAATAAAATATATAACAGTTACGATTGTAGAAAATGAAACAATGAAAAAGCATCACATAAGAAATCGACATATACTGATATTAACACAAGACTACAAAACGTCTTTAGTGCTTTGTTGTCCTATAAACTGACTGCTTGCTCAGCATTGACAAGTCACTGCGCCTACGCAATTTAGAAAGCTTTGAAGAGACTAAATTCCACCTCTTTTTAATCTTGATCGTCTTCAGTTTAGTATTACATAAAAACTCGGGGAATTAAATACCAAGATATCAGCACATAGTTATGTTATTTCGATGATATTCAAAATGTTCTTTTGAAAAAGTAATATCATCATATTATACCAAGAAATAAAAGAAAATCCTCAAGGGAAAAGGGAGTTTCAGAACAAGGCCATCTGTAAACTAAATGAAGAATCCGGCTTATACTAGCTCATTGTCCTGAAACCGATTGTGTTGATTGTAAGGACAGAAACAAAACATCTCACATCAGAATATTGCATAATATATAACAACATATTACATAACGCTTTTGTTTTTTCATTCATGAACATAAACCCAATCTACTTACGGATCATTTCTGATTGCTTCCAAAACTCATATTTTAATACAATACAATTGACAGTGATTAGTATGGAATATGGACGCAGAGAGATTATGAATTTGACTGTTTTTGTACAACTTATGTAGAAAGTATAACAGAAAATCTCAAGAAAACATAAAGAATGCGTGAAGAATAGCATAGCATGCCTGTTTGTGGTAAACAAAACCATGTATTAATTTTTACACACGCGTTCATAGCACAGCTACTCAAATTTACTACTTCCGTTTATTACTACTTTATGAATTTTGTGTGTGAAATTCGCATGTAAAACGCCTTCTTCTGAGGCAGCAGAAGCACTTAAAGCACGAAATGAATGCTTCACATTTCATTTTTCATTAAAATCTTGTTTCGTCAGTAGGCTTTCAGTAACTAAAACTGACTATAATGGATCCACCTCAAACATTGCTCTGCTTTATGGTACTTCATTCATAATAGATTGCTGGCGTGTACTATTTGTATCTCAAGGATGATGCCTGTCAAGCTCACTATGCTTTCATTTCCCTTTGCCGCTATAGTCAACTAGAAAGTTATATTAAACGTATAGCTCTAATAGGCCAAGCTGACACAATTCAACCTCTTTATGAGTTGTCAGGAAAAAAAGTAGAGCAACCAAAGCCATGAAAGCACATTTTCAACTACGGAGAAAAGCCAACTGCTTTCTCCTTGGAAGAACCGCAAGAGCAACTATACTGAAAGACTTGAAAACGAAGGCGAGATTTAAATTTTTTTTACAAAAATGGTACGCAACCACATCAACTAGGTTTGTTCATAATGACTTGCCTCGAGACAAACCTTTTCAATAATTAAATTTCAAACTTAAATTCTTGATCTTTGAAGTCATCTCAAACTTCACATCAACCACGTTCAATTCAATTAGACAAAAGACATTTTTTTCTGCTTACCTCTGGCAGCTCGTCTGGAACTTTCCCCATCCAGCTCATGGACAAAACTGTGCAGTCGCACTGGGCGTTAATGGTTTTCTCAAAATGAATATGCATTTTGGTTCCGAATATATAAGTTTCTTTGTAGACGACTATCGCAACATAAACAATGTCTTCCGTTTTCCTCTCCAAGTAACCCTTTTTAGTGAGGTTGGCAGATGTTTCGGGGTTGAGTCCCAGAAATGATTACAGGTTTGCTTTTTTTAATGTCTTGCACGAACAACTTTTTCCAAAGAAATGTTTACGCTGTCGTTGGGAATAATAAAAGTGAGATGAAAGTAGTAAAAGCACGAGTGACATTTTGAATGGCCGTCATGTCGTGCCTTCCTTTGTAAGTCGTTTCTTGCCCTACTCATTCTAAAACATTCCAACCATCAGTTTATTCCACTTCCACATCATTTTTTATCATTTTATCATGTCAGGGTCATAATACCAAAGAAAAGAAAGTCAAAATATAAAACGTTCCTTAAAAGTTCACGCTGCACAAGGTATACTGACTTAAAGTGCCAGCAGATGGTTGAAAATATTTGAATTGAGTGACATTGTAATTGTAGCACATTCTTCTAGACTTTGGAAAGGAACGCATTGCACCGTTTTGTTTTGCCGCATGCATCCATGTATGTCATTAAAGGCTGCTTCTTGTTACGGCTAATAAGAAACGGCCTCACTAACTAACCTCACTCACTGTATTACAACAAAGTGCTGTACAAAGGGTTTCACTTACTGTGGTCCTACTTATAGTCCTATGCTATGTGCACATCCATCCTGTTGAGGCAAAAGTTTTAATCTAATAGTGGAAAAGAACAAAGACCAAGCTAAAATGTCGTTTCGGTCTGGCACAAGAGTAAAAAAGTGGGTCAAGGCTTGGAACGAGCCCTTTCATTATATATCCGTAAGTACAATCATATATACGCGTTTAGGAGTCGCTTCCACACAGTAAAGATATGATTATTCTTTCAGTTCTCATTTTTTCTAGGACTTTGGGCACTATTATAATACGCTGCACAAATGCCCATGGCACATCAAAAGTGCTGCTTTTACAGTACAATGTATGCAATCACTCTTTCCTGTTTTGTTCCGTTGGTCGGTAAAAAAACAGACTGTTAGTTATCAGCATGCAATTCACGTTTAAGGTTTTTGCACATGTTTTCACCCATCTTCAGAGACTATTCATTTCGGAATGGGAAGAAGCTTATATTCGCCATGCAATATTTCTCTTTCTCGATTTACAGCATGAGTTCATTTACAATGCGAGTCCCTTGGGGATTCAGAAGGATCTGTGTGGAAGTCTTGTTTCAGGCTGGAATCTCCAAAATGTTTGGATTTGGTTGGGATCTGTAAGAGAGAATAAAGAAGATTTGTTACTTGTTCATTCATTCAGGTTCTTAATGTAGTTTTACAAACGTGCATTCGTTAACGTTTAATAGGATCTCTGAAATTGGAACACAACGAGAAACAAAAACAACACAAAAAGTTGGTTCTTTCCAACTTTCGACTTTTTGTGAGCATCACACTCACGTATGTACAACTCTACCATTACTAACTCTAATGATGTCCTTTTGTCTAACTCGAAACAACATCGTCATAATATAAGTATTTAGTATATAACTTTTTGTTTTATTTCATTTCATTTCTTAAACCAAACCAATTGTTTTAAATGGTTGATATCATGTTTCTGTTGAGGATTGCACTCAGCTATCGTCAACTCAGTGGTATCTCAATGCACTGACTTAATCAGAGCATCTGTTAGCAACTAAAAGGATTTTATAGCAGATCGTTTGCTCTTTGGTTGTGGAGAAAAAGCCCATTACTGCTACCTTTCTCTGGGATTCTCGATCCAAAAGTACATGTTATTATGAGATGAGAATGGCACAAAAGTACCATGTACCTTGGCATACTTTCCTTTACTCCAAAAAGGCATTCATTTTATGGGTGGCAGCCTGCAGCTTTTCATTGAGAGGATTGAGTTGGATGAATGTTTATGACATGAACAGCAAAGAACCATTTTGTTTCGATGGGCTTACAAGTCAATAACTTAGCTAGCTCATTCTTCATTTTGGTATTAAAAGCCTGTTCATCTTTTTTGTCTTGTAGACCTTGGTTTTGTATTCATTTGCTCTCTGTGTGTTCACTCACCTTAATACTTTCTACCTAAAGAACAAAAGCTCAATCTTTCAAAACTGACATTGTTCCTTTCCATGATGTCGAAATTAAATGGTGGAAATAATATGAGCTAAAATAAAGGATATAAGAAATTCGTTGTAGAAATCACATCAAAAGCTGTGACAAGTTCTGAAAGTCTTACAAATGAAACGCGCACAAACTATAAATATCATACTTACAAAACATGGGAAACGTCAAGCAACATTTTAAAAAAATGTATGAATGAATACGTATGTCAGAATAATGAACGGATAATTTATTATATGAGAATTTCGCAATCGTATGTGTACACCATGGTCCATTGATGTAGAAGTTAATCTTAAGCAATAAAAATTTACCGATATCATCTCACGACAAATATGACAGGTAAAATACAAACCGAAAAGGATTTGAAAAATATTTACATATTATCCGAGTTTCAATACAATGCCTAACTTTGGGATCAACATAATACTTGGCCCTTCAGCTTTTCGAAATATACCTCATTTCAATTCGTTCAACAGATCAAAAAACAGTATGTAAGCGAAAAGTAATGTAATAGGGAGAAAAAGCATCATTTTGCAAATTTGCCAAACGAAGAAAGAAAACAGGAGTTACCTCGACCTACAGTACCTAAATCGACGTCATTGGAGTCTGTACCTTGCCAGTATTAGCCAAGTCATCGTTCACACGAAGATTTATACGACAGCAAAGAGCCGTAGAAGTAATTAAAATGATCACACTTTACTCATTAAGACCACCTTGTGCTTAATCGTCATAAACTTGAAATTCAAGTCTTGAATATACATATGTATTATATCCCAAAAAAGTATGGTCTAAAATCTCCTGAAATCTTCATAGCATTAGTATACATCTAAATAAGAGGTTCGAAGCATATCATTCTTTCAATTCACCCAAAAAGCTAAAGCGATTTACCAGGGAAAGTTCCTGCCGATCTGATTTCGCTCTTTCCCTGGCTATCTATCTGCTTTATGACGGATGAAAAAGCTGATATTGCTGAATTTGACAGTGACTGTCGTAATGTACGGTTCTTAATTCTAATATATAATATGATTTGCAAACGACGTCATCGTATTCTATAATTCAGCCAATCTGTATACGTGACTATAACTTCTCCATATTTTCGATTTAGCAAAAAGTCGGAGAAAGTAATTTAAAAGAACTTTTGAACAGCTCAGCAGGTGGTATCTTGTTACATGAGTGTATCAATCAAGAATGCTATACTAGCTCCACAGAATGCAGAAATGATGATCCGACACATTAATCAACTACGTATGAATCCACCTAGACCTAAATGATGATGTTACTTATTTGCAATGATGTTTATATTATGACAATGGATAAACCTAGACAAAAGGTATACTGAAAGCAAATAATAGGGAAAATCGTTTCACTGATTTGATGAAATCCGGATGTTTGTATCAACGTTCGTACAAACTACATTATATGAGCCACTCTCCTATTATTTAAAACAAAATTGAAAAGTTGTGAAGTCTGCGAGTCTGGGAAAAATAGAACAGATATGGAGAAAGTGTTTCAGGTTATCTACATCTAGAAGGATAATCTATATCATCTTTATAATTTTCTTTTGGAATCGATAGATTTCTCACGAAAATTCGCTTTCTCCGACTCAAAGCTCCTGTGATATTGATATACTACGTTGCACAAGACTTTTTCTAATAAGAATATTGATTTGCATGTTTACGAGAAAGATTGGCTTCATGTGAATTCCATGCACACAGCAAACATGAAAGGAAAAATACGTGAATCTTTGAAAAGGAAAGGGGAGAGGAACGGAGAAAATTGGTAGCTTTCACTTTTCTGACGTGGATTAAATCCCAGCTCAAGTGCACAGATATCACATCGCTCGTCCCTGGTGATATATTTTATTCTTTCTTCTTCACTGCTCATCCTACAAGCGCGTACACACGTTTTTAGATATACTACACAATTGAATTGATATTCACAGAGAGAGCACGAAACTCTTGAAAAAAGGAAAAGAAAATGAGATTCATGAAGTAAATTTCACATCTAAAAAAGATCTAAGATTTGGGTAGATAAAGGAAGTGATATATTTAAGACAGGTTGCAAATGCAACAGAGAGTCTGAAAGCTAAAGAACCATATGCCAAGCTAAATATCTGCGCACTACAATAAAGTGTATAGTGAAAGTAATCACAATCCTCATCGTCAACAAGCTTCTTGGTTGTTCCCAAACAACGTACGAAGAAATTTAATGTAAAAAGGGATCTAACGCAGCTATCATAAATGTGCGATCTCTATACGCTGGAGGTTCCGTGAAAGTATTATTTGCTCAAAACTCGCCGAGTAATAAAAAACAAACAGGAACCATCATAATCTTTTGAAGTGGCTTAAAAATACACGAGCAAATTAAATTTCCGGTTTAGGGTTTACTTATAATTTAAAGCTAATACCTGGAATACATCTATTCTCTATAACCTTAAATCAGAACCAGCCTCAAGAATATTGAAAACGACTTGACTATCAAGAGTAAAAGATTGCGCATCAATTCGAGGTTTCTATACTTCCTATGAATTTTACTTCTGTACCCTTTTCCTTTTTGTTTTCTCAAATTACAAAATTTGTTGATAGTAAAGTATTTACAACTTTCAATTTCTTACGTTTACTTTACGATGACGCATTTACTACTTTCAACTTTGTTTGTTTCCGGCCTTTTACGATTATATAACGGTAACTCCGTACGCTCGGCACTTAATACTAATAATAATGCATCATTTATTCAGTTAAAGCGCACGTGTTTTGTCATGCCCATGATGCTGGAAACTTAATGTGGTTACTTAAAATTACTTTACTTAAAAGCAAATTTACTAAATTGTAATATTCTTTCTTAGTTTACATAGCACATTGAAGAAGACCAAAGATGCAAATCAACCTACAATTTTACTAACAAAATATCTCAAGGCAAAATGCGATTGCATAAAATTTAAATAAATGTCAATATTAATCAGTTATAGTATGCAAGCCCTTAAA
This sequence comes from Orchesella cincta, assembly GCA_001718145.1. Lineage (NCBI taxonomy): Eukaryota > Metazoa > Arthropoda > Collembola > Entomobryomorpha > Orchesellidae > Orchesella > Orchesella cincta. The sequence goes on along the minus strand of LJIJ01000064.1, from coordinate 264,741 downwards.
ATTTGTATAATTAAAAAAGATTTAAACTTGTGTACAAGTTTGACCTTGAGTTCTAGGAAAGGTACCTTGATTTTTTTCATTATAAGACTGAATCATTTGAACAAACATTTAGTAATAAAGTAACAAAGTTATAAGTAATTTTGAAATACCAACATGTGAGACTCAATTCGTGACGTCGTCACTCGAAAAGTTTGAGTGCAACGTCACGTCCGAGGCTTACGAACCAGCGTACAAAAGAAACGGAAACTAATTAAACTAGAGATAAAATTCTATATAATTCTTACGCTTTCATGAGTGTTTCCTCACCCGTTGTCAGTATTCCAGACTATTCCCAACAAAGGGAAAAGCCCAAAGAGATTCGATGACCTTTCACAAATTAATTCACTACGGGAGATCAACAGTATAGTATCAGAGGACAGCTTCTTTCACCGAGCCCAAATTAGCTTTGCTTGTGGCATGTAGTCAATTTAAACTGTAAACTAATGTTACTCGCTTAACTTATTACACCACTTCATAAATACAACTGAATAGCCCTGCTTATCCTGCTTTCTTAAAACTTTCCACACTTTAAGACTACTAAAACGGAATAGTTTTGCATTGCCGTTTTAAAAATGCCTAAAATCTGCTAATTTGTACAGGTGCAACCAACCAAACCACTTCTGGTCCACCGTAAAAAGTTTTCACCATCCGCCCCATGATGTGTGCTGTGCGGTTGGATTTCAACGGAGTACTGGAGAAAGAAATGCAGACAATGCTAACATTTATGATCCACGAAACACTGCGTTCTCCTGAGGCTCACACAACCATATAAAATACATACATGCATTGGTAGTATGTACCTAGTACTTTCCTTCACAACTTTTACTTGCAAGAAGTGAGCTGGATATACCGTATTGAACGTACATTTAAGGATATTAGCCTCTCTCCAGGTATACACACATGTGCATAACTGTTTGTCTATGCTCTTTCCCTTCCCAGCAGAAGATGTAAGTAAAATAGTGGTGGCGGAGAAAGGAACTCTGCTTTTACAACGCTGCTGCTCTGCTGGAGCATGTTCAACGGAGATGGAGAGAGCGAGCAGAAGGAGCCAGTGCACTTGTGCCAGGAGAGGAAAGTGGTTACGAAGATATGTATGCTCCATTTATTGCACCACTACTCCCTATTTCTGTATGCTTTGCCACGTACTACAAACTATCCTCCATCAGCCATACTTTTCCTTCCTCTTTTATCTTTGTGATATCTCATAAAGGCAATTCCATTCCACCTCCTATTTACTTTTCCTTTTTCTCTCTTCTTTACACAAAGTTTTTTAAGTGTGCTGTCTGCCGGTTGGGTAGAGCTCCTCTCACGATAGCTCCCGTTGAATATTTGGATAACACTAAGGAATATTGGGGATGTAAATAGGTGGTGAATAGAAGGTGAAACCTGCACAATGGAAAAAGTACTGCTTATACAAATTCTAAAGTTTTTCGAGAGAAAATCACATGATTTGATGCAGTTTTAAAACTACATGAAGGGTTCTTCAACGGAAAAGTGCATAATGATAAAAATGCAGCGTGAAATTCATTTATAATCTTGCGTTCACTCTCATTATTGTGTTTATGCACGCACAATAATCCTTTTAAGATGTTGAGAAAAGGAGCATAGCAAAAATTAGAAAGTTTCAGTTTGGCGAACACAACTGGAGAGGAAACCGTGCCAAACAAATCGTTAGAAATAGGAAATATAAAGTAAGGTGAAAACGGCATTTCTGTTCCAAAAAAGGAACCTCAGATAAAGATAATACTGTATTTGGTTGATATATTCATTATTAGTATCTTTCTCTATATTCTATGAATGCAGTTTGCTGTTGCAATGCAATGAGCATGGAAGTTAGCCAGCAAGATGTATACCAACAACAAAAACGCTGCATGACATGGCTTGAGCAAAAGCAGGAAGTGGAGAGAAGGGGAGGAAAAAGTAATACAGAATTGCATGCATATAAGTCTGTGCCTACCTAACAGAAATCTGTCCTTTTGCATAGGTAGGTTATATAACGAAAAGGTAAGTAAAATCATCAACATCAACCTAACTTGTATTGTGATAAATATACTGCAGAGTAAGTTCAGTATCTGGAATGCGGTTTGAGGTTATATACGAATGCTGAATGTTGTTGGCCCTCTTAAATGCTTCCCCTTCTCCGTAATCTAGCTTTTGGCTAGAGTTCTTTAATAACATGATATCTTTTCCTATTTTCTTTCCCTAGAAAAATGTTTGCCTTGCTCGAACTTGAGTTCAAGATGTACGAATTTTCTGGTGCACGTTAAATTTAGTGTATCTTTCTCGGGTACCCAACCTCCCTGCGATGAAAAACGAGAGACAAGACACAAAAGGAAGGGGGATGACATTCTCGCCTTGCCCAAATGCAGCATTCAAACTTACTCGTCTTCAATATATATCTTCGGATGTGTTTGCGAAGGAGTAATGTAATATTTACTGTGCTTTCAATAGACAAGACTGGGTATGACAAAGCAGGAAAGAAATGTAAAATGAGTATACGGAGAGGAACCAAAACCCGGTGCTGAATGAGCTGATGAAGCATGAAGCTTTTAAGAAAAGTTGGCGCTTGGAGAGACGAAGAAAGTCTTTTCGTTGGAGGGGCTCTCCAAGAAAAGCCTTTCTTCTTTTCCCATTTCCGATTTCATAATTTCGAGGAATGGGTATATGTACATGCGATCCACAATGCATATAAAGTATAGTAAAACTTAGATGAGTGTGAGTGAGTGAATTAAGAGAGCCCTGGGTATACTAATGCTCTTCCGTCGATGCTAGCATACTTTCCAGAGGAAGTAAGCAGTAAAATATCAAAGAAAAAAATTAGAGCGTGTTGAAAATTTCAACTTGAAATGGATAATATAATAATAAGATATGCTGAGAGAGACAGTGATGAATTAGCTGTTTTGCAATGATTTGGATGTATTAATTAGAGCAGAATCAAACTATCAACCAATATACAGAATATTTTTTAAAAAATATAGCCTACGCGAAAATACATTAAAAGTCTGGAGAAAATCTTACACGAAGAGTTGTAAGATTGAAAATTAAGAGTACTGAGAAAGAAACTGAGCTAAAAACAATAGCATTTCAACTTATATATGGGGAATTCAATACGAAGAACACGTATATTTCAGACTGTGCATAGGTAGGTGCATAATATCCTAAATACTGTCAATGATTAAAAAAGTATATACATTTACTAGCTTACTTGTTTAAAGCTACCAACATTCAGGTTTATATTATATTGTACTATTGTATTGTACTTCAATTAGGATGAACTTGGGCTGTTTGCATCGAATCGCATGACATTTATAGAGTAGAGTGACAGAGAAAGCCGAAAAGATTTGTTTAACCCTGGGATTAACTTTATTCAACCCAAGTGTGGGTGGCACACGGTACTTGCTACAGTGTGCTGTTGTTACTTTTAGCTGATAGAACTTTTTGATGCTTCTGAGAGACAAAACTTACATGAACAAGGGTAGCATGACTAGCATGGAGCAGTTGAGTTCTGCTGTCGGTATAAAGAATAGTATGAAGGTTGATATCACCCCACATCACAAAGAAGAACCAAGCCATAGCGAACATAGGTAAAGTATACGACGAGCTCATCCGGTTTCACTCTTAACAAAGAGGCGTCTTTACAACCACACTGCAGCTGGGATCAATAAAATTGATATTGGAAGCTCCAGCAGTTTCTCGTCCACAATGCTCATTTACAATCAGACAACTGAAAATGAATGAGTGCAAAATCGTTGTCAGTCACTTTCTATGATCAAAGCTTTTTGATAGTTCAAATCACATTCTACGCTAAAACTTTCTTCGCTAATTTTGTACCCAATAATGCCGATAAGACACAAGACACTTAACAGGAAATTGTGTTAATTATGCATTGCACCAGTATCCTTTCATGAAGGACTTTGAATGAACCTTTCCTTTCTCTCGTGTTAACTCCCACATTGATCATGAAATTTGACGCTATGCTTCCTCGTCTCATGAGCAGTAATTAGGGATTCCAAATGCACGAACAAATACTTCAGAGGAACACGGAAAGTGTTCAAGATTACACATAGCTGCAGCTAGAACGAAATCTCATTTCATACATTATACTAGTGGACCCGTAAGTATATTAGATACTGAAATTCATATACTCAAGAAATGTTTGTTACAAAGCAGTTAAGGTACTAAGAAAATGAGTATTTCATGCTTTCGCTGCAAATGATACCCTCATTAGCAAACTTCTTTAAAAAATATTGTCTCATTAGAACGCAGTCGTGAATGGCTGCGTTGTTGCAATGCGAACTTCTTTGATTTATGAAAACTCTTATTTTATATGTATATTGGAGTCCACGACGTGTTTTTCTTTCCTTCCGTACTAATTCTCTGGAAGACATTTGTAGAAAAGGTAGATTATTGCATTACATGAATGAAGGCTACATTACCAGATATCCCTGTAAGTATAGCTACATGGCGTGTTCATTATAATGTTAAAAAGAGAAAGGATTGAGAATTCCCGTTAATTATTGTAGTAATTCCTGAACAATGTAGACAATAGTAAATGATAATTATTTGCATTACCACTCCATGCCTTAGAATAATCGCTAGCATACGTATTTCCCAAAATATTGTTTAAGTTAACGACATTGGTGATGGATAATAAACTGTCAAAAAGGATGCCATGAATAAAATATTCCAGAGTAATTTTGCGTAGAGGTATAACACTTATAACGCATGTCTACAACGGACAGTTGCTGTATTCGATTTCAATGTTAAGGCAAGATATAACATATATTATATTGTATGCTTATTATTGCTTTAAAATTGTTTATCTTGATAGTGGATATCATAAATCAGACTATATCTAAGTAAGTATAGCGTTTTATATTTGTAGTTCACTACACTTTTAATGTTCCGGGATTATAAGAACATAATATCCGATTCTCCAAAGTCGAACTTTAAATTCAGTATGTAGTAAATAAAAAACACGACCTTCCTCAATTTCTACGGCTGATGCCGTAATGTGGATTAATCTTCGTCTTCTCCATCGTCTTCACCTATGTCTAAATCTTCCATATCTTCAAACAAACTTTCATCTATAGGAACTGCATCATCACCTGAAAATTGAGGTTCAATACATTTACAGGTAAATGAAATAAGCCAGTTATAACAAAATTAACTACTTATATAATACTCATCATTGGGGCCTTTATAAATTAACTGTGTCTTACCTTCATCAAACGTAAGATCTGAATCGTTAAGTGTTTTATCACACATAAAAAGTTCTCTACCAGTTAACTTTTTATTTGTTGTTTCCTTTTCCTTTATATCAAAATCTTTTCTTCTGAGTATAGCCATTTCAGCATCAAACTTTGTCTTCCACTCTATAAACGTCTGAATCGTAACTCTAGTTCCTTCAAACCGTTTCTGCAATCAAAGTTAATACGATTGGTAAAATATACACTATAATATACGTATTGGACAACAAACGTTAATAAAGATAATTAGTGCAGTCACATACGTGTTCCTCCTCCTCTTCTTGCATTCGTTTCTTTTCCTCCGCAGCCTCTTTCTCTTGTATGGAAGCATCCCACCTTTCATTAAGCCATTCTAAAGCTGCCGACACAAGGGTGAACACCATTGCCATTCCGGTATTTTCTTCAGCCTGAACAAAAAGATTTCATTCCAGACATTAAGTCAGTGTAAAACAAATTTGCAGACAATCATTTAAGATTTAAGTTCAAGGTTACCTGTTCAGCTAACACTCGAACCAAATCTTCACACTCCTCCGGTTCCAGATTTGTCTGATCATCTTCTTCACTAGGGACCACTTCTATTTCCGGAATTTCTTCAGGGTATTTAGGAGTGAAAGTAAATTTTAACAGGGCTGTGTATCCATCTCCGGTATCCTCAAATTCTGCTGTTCTTGTGATAATTGTAAAGCTCACAGGATCGTCCGACAGTACTACAATAAAAACATTAATTATTATCATTGACCAACTACAATTATCGATAACACAACTATGTTATGATCATACTCGTATACTCCGAAGGATAAATTGCTTCTAAAGCTTCCAATTCACTTTGCTGCTCTTCCGCGTAATCCATTTTAATGGTAGTAATTCAATATATTTCAAGTCCTTTGGAGCAGCTAAAAAGCTGCAATCTTACAACCGAAACAAGACGATTTCCAAACTCTAGAACAAACTGTGTCATGTAGTTAATTTGTTAAGACAATTTATTAAGTAACCGGAAACTGGGACTACTTGTCACTTTATGATTCTTCTGCTAAAAACACAGAAAAAATCCATCTGCTTCTGTGCTGTGGTCTTGTCTTATGTACTTTTTAAAACTGGTGGTAAACATACAGTACAAACACGCAACATCTGGTTTCATTATGAGTTATATATATTATGCATCTTTTATGTGTATTGTATACCTGTAAAATGTACCTAAGTGAGCAGGTTGGAACATGATCATTTTCCATGTCCAGTCGTTGGCTGGCATTAACTTCTTATCGTTTGAGTTTTGTAACTTGTGATGATTGAAATGTTAATTATGAGATTTGTGGAACCCAAGGCGTTAGTAAAACATCACACTAGTGTTAAACAGATGTGTATGACGATAAGCTTGGAATGGTAAGAAACTGGAGTGGCTCGTGGTTGCTGCAGAAAAATATTTGAAGCTTCGTTCATATTTTCATTAAAGCAGACATCTATAAGTGTTACTATTGATTTTTTGCAGGAAATTATAATGATTAATCGTTTATACAGTTGTGGAGTTAGAGGAGGATACTGTTGAGACTTGTAACGCTTTGGTGCCCTTCGTCCTAATTGGGAATAGGGAGGGAAGGATATAATGGATGATAATCCATCAACTGCAATGACAATATCTAGTTTTGGAGAAAAAGACGAGGATTCAGATGCCACAGACTATGAGCCAGATCCGAAAAAACAAAAACTTGAAGATACAGAGGAAAAAAGCAACAATACAAGTCTCATTTCTAATGGATCGGATGCAGCTACTGCTAATGATTCACTAGAAAAAGATGCCAACACTGATAGTGGAAATATCATTAGCAATAATGCGTCCTCGGATATAGAACCTAGACCTGTGACAAGGACAACAGTGCGACGGGGCCGAAGACGTCGAAGTCGTCATTTACCATTCACTTTACCTCGGCAAGTGACTCAATGTGGGTCAGTAACTTCATTGGTACCCAGGTCAGGTGAATCTGTCACAGAGCGTGTTACAGCGCCTTCAATTAGGGAAGAGATTCCACCTATTTCGCAGCCTGGACAACGAAGGCGTACAAGAAGGAATAGAAACAGAAGACGCACGAGGAGACACGCCAAAGAGTCCGATGATGATGACGATTCTAACAGTAGTAGTAGTACAACTAATGGCAGCCGTCGCACAAACATTATTGCTGATGACATGGATCCTTCGGAAATTCCCAGTGATGAAATTCTGTCCCCTCCTCTAATTGTCCCACCGCAACACAATCGGCAGCGACGTAATGCTATATTTGAAAGAAGGGATCCTCCCCCTTCCGAGTTATTGATGAATGAAGATGATCGCGTTTTCCAGGATCAGTTAGAAATTGCTTCGGTGTCCGATGAGAATCCAATTGAAGATGAGAATTCAACTTCTGGTGCTGATGATCAAGTAAGAAACTTTAATTGTTGTAATTTTTTACTACGGACATTTGTTGGATGACTAATTAAAATATTTAATTAATTAATTGATTAAAATTATGTTTTACCACAACAGCCTAAGCCTAATGTACTTCATAAGGATGAAACCACTGTCGAAGAAACAGATAACAACTTTGCTGATGTAGAAACTGTCCGAAGCGAGGTTGATACAGAGAATGATGATGTTCTACCGAGTTCTCCTAAACCAAAGGAATTACTATCTTCTGATTCGGAGTTGTCCGACAATGACAAGTGGGTTTGTTCTCAGTGTAAATCAAAGTCCATGCCGTACTTTCGCTACTGCTTGAAATGTTTCCAAGTAAGCTCCAAACTTGATTTTCGTTATCATATATATACGCAAAGATATTTTTGGGTGATTCCTATTACATGAAGTATGTTTGATATAAAGATGCGGAGAAGCTGGCTTCCACAAAGACCATTATCTAGGAGGCTGAAAAGAAGAAAAATGGCACAAAGACAATCTACTTCTCTGAATAACTCAAGAAACACTCGATCATCATGTGTTTCTGAATGTGACGATGTAGTAGATGGTCCTATAAAGCCACAACCTGCTAACTCAAAGTCATTATCAGCATCTTTGACAGGGTTACATGGTTCTGATGTCAGTTTAAATCAATCATTCATAGTCAACAAATCATCTACTGCATCAACTAATAAAAAAGAGTGCTCACCTGGAAATGTTTCCCTTGAATTATTCAGTCCTCCCCCGGATCGTGCATCTACAAACAATGATCGGGACCCGACATCTGGAAGTTCTACTCCACTATCTAGCCAACTAATGAGCGCACCTCTGTCACAATCACAGTCTGGTGAATTTTCACAAAAATCATCATCATCATCTGGCGGAACAGGGTCTTTGTGGTCTCAGTCGTCGTCCTCAATGTCACAAGCTATGTCCCAGTTCTCACAGAATTCACAGAGTTCTTCAGCTACCTTCTCGGAATCCCCTTATATGACACCGGAATCAATGGCGGAATCCAAAGATGTCAACTCGAATTTAAAATCTTTATGTGGCATTTGCTGTGCAAGAGAAAAAGATGCAGCTTTCGTGCACAATAAAATTGCTCATCATTTTTGTTGCTTTACGTGCGCGGATAAAATTTTGAAACAGACTGGCAAGTGCCCAATATGTCGTGAAAAAGTTTTCCGTGTAGTTAAAATAATTAGTGTTTAATATTTCTACGCTGAACAATTCTTGCAGCTTTACTAATGTTTAATAGTTAAGTAGTTGCCAGTATATGCTTGCCTTTTTATCAAATACTATATAGTAATGGTCATTGGCATAATGTGTACTAGTTGGATTGCTGTTGTACAAGTACATGTATGCCTTGGTGGTGAAACGAGCGCCTTTTGTTACATACGGTTGGACGAGTTCTGTTCACGTGCTCATACTTCAACATAACGTAGTATTTCGTAGTTGTTGTCAGTATTTTAATTTTGAGTTGAACAGTTTTAACTTGAGACTGATTCATGGGTTCAAAAGAACCTGAAGCCAATGTTTTAAATAGTTCTATTATATATTAATATATATAATATATATGCATCATGCATAACGTCAGAGATTTAAATAATGTTATAAACGAAAGATTGTGTTCGAAAATTAATCATTTAATTGAAATGCTTTAGCATTTTCATTCATGGAAAACTAAAAGTTGTATTTATTGTTTCAATTCATTGAATAAAATAACAAATGGATTATCCTATGTATATTTTCTACTACGAAGCTAAATACTCTACCTCTAATCTAATTGGAGTAAAAAATAAATGTTTTGCGTTCTTGCTGCATAGCAAAACCATTATTATACGCAACTTCAGGAGCTTAATTCATCGTTAAACATGATTTGCGCAGGGGTGAGAATCAGAATACTTTACATAATATAGTTATAGCGTCACACAGAATCCGAAGATCTCACACAGGCTAGACGGTGGCTACGCTACAAACTCGGTGTGAAGAAGGCTTTGTAAACACGTTCTCTATCAAACGTGAAGTGAACCCAAGATGGTGCACTTAATTGGTACTTTGCTGGGGCCTTTGCAGCTTTAGTTTTGCTCCCAGGCTTTTTAATTGGAGCAGGTTGAGGGTTCAAAATTGTTACAGCACTGTGAGTATCTGATGCACGTTTTGAGTTAGCGTCTTTGGAATGTTGCTTTCCATTTCCTGCCTGTTCCTCAGAAAACAAGCGTCTCCGTGGATTTTTTGATCCTCCTTTCGTCGTTCCTTGATTTGGACGATTTTGAATTTGAAGCTGACTTTGGCTTAAAATGAGTTCATGAAGAGCGTTCGAGTTCACTGAAAACGAAGTCGGCTCACTAGGTCCCAAAGGCTGAGGGAACATTTGCCACCCAGTGGCTCCCGGAAGGAATTGCTGCTGAAATTGGAAGGTATTGTTTTGATTTTTATGTCCCTTAGAGAACTGCTGCTGCTGCTGTATGAGAGAATGGTGTGACGATTTGTTAGAATTCCGCTGATTTGAAGAATGTGCTTGACCTTCCGAGTTATCAATTTCCCGTATTTTAAAGTGCTGAATTTTATTTTTTCCTTCCAATTTGTCACTTATCCAAGATCGGAGTCGCCTAAAGCACAAAAATAGAAGCATACCATTAATTTGCCATTACCATCATTCATTCACTTATACTATAGCCACATGTTCTACTTCAAATTACGTACTTCACGTAAGGATACACGGTATAAAAGTTGCTGATTGGAACTCCATGCCTAGATACTGCTGGATTACCATCTCTTTTGTGCTCAGGGAGTTCATCAATGTTGAACCACTGAATATTCTTTATTTCAAACTGTGTCTGCGGATGAAATGGGAATTTTGGGTCCACACCTCTTACCAAATAAAGGCGATCATTTCGTTCCAAAGCTTTGGATTCAATGAAATGGTTATTATTAACGAGAGGAGCAATATCATATCCAGTTTCTTCAAAAACCTAAAAAAAATACAGATGGAAAATGAAATTACTAAATTACCAACCAGTGCATCTGCAGTTTCAATACTTTACTAATAGTTAAACCAATCGTCACCTCTCTAATAGCACAAGACACTGGCTCTTCAATCTCATTAACTTTCCCTTTGGGGAATCCCCATTGATTTCGAAATCCTTGAACAAGAACCACTTTGGTTAAACTCTCGTTCATTAAAATCGCTCCGTACGTGGGCACCTTCATTTTATACTCTCTGAAGGAAGCCAAATGCTTGTCAATCTCAGGAAGTCGTTTTCTCAGATGAGGCGTTTTCTATAATCATAATAAAAATAATAAAGATCTCGTAAAAATCGTTTGCATTCTATAACAATAATAATATTATCAACTGTTTACATACCGTGAACATGATGAAAGCAAACTGATTATATGGAATACTATGAAGAGTCGCTAACACAGGACTACATCCTTCCCCACAATAAAAGTCAACAAAGAACCAGTGAGCCAATTCGATTTGAAAGCAGACTCGAATGGGGTCAAATTTTTCTTCCTTTGGAATATTCAGTAAAAAACGGCTGCAATCATATCAATAAAACAGTCAACACCTTAAACATTCTGAAATAAAGCATTTAATAACAATATCTTTCATCACTCTACTCCACAACTTACCAAATGACATCATCCACAATATCATCCGGAATTGCAAATTTGGGGTCAAATACCATCGTTTTAATATTTACTAGATTAGGACCATGTCCACCACCGTGAGAATCCATGATGATGACTGATGATGACTGTCAGTTGTATTTAGTATTTTTAATGTGTGTACCAACACCAACACTTGTGTTTAATCAAGTTAAAATTATTGTCAATCTGTAACAATCAGTAAATGTTTACTTTCACTACCACAAAAGAGCTGTGATTTGTAATAATTTCGCTAAAATATTTATTTGCAGCGATACAAATGAAGTCAAAACAAAACAAAAACGTTGAGCATTGAGTTCCTATCCTGTCTATTGCGTTTGTGAGATCAAAGTCAGAAGAGATGATGCCTGATGCCTAAAATATATGCCTAAGCGTTGTTGTGTACACAATATCGGATATTTCTTTATGTACATTTCATATGCATTTGAATTCCCATTGTTACAACGGTATACAATGCAGTTTCGCGTAAAACTTGAGGATTTCTTCTTGCAGATTTGAAGCCAACTTGGTTCTCGTTTGCATTTTTGATTTTATCGAAAGTCTTTTGCAAAACTGAGGGTCATTTGGTCCTAGATTATCTAAACAATCTTCGAGCTTGGGCTCGATAAGCACGGGAAAATGGGTTGGGATTTTAGATCCAGCCTCCACGATGTTACGGCATGGATGTATGATATGTATATTGTTATACGAAAAAATCTTCGTGTAAGGAGAAGACGTTATATTGCCAGTCTGTTGGAAATTATTGTCCCGATTTGTGTCGTCATTTTTGTGGTAAGATAACAAAGGCAAATATATGGCTCCATCCATGATAAGACAGAAAAGTTCAGAAGTATTTATACTTTGTTCATTCTCATCGGTTTCAAGGCGTATGTCAATGCAGATAAACCATTGTTTCGGATAAGGTCACTTCGCAGATTGAAAAATGAAAACGTTACCTTGTTCGATACGGGGGAGAAATTGAATGTAAATACCACTGAAAATCTGACAATGTCTGTATTAGTGATGCAAATGCAAAGGACAAGGGCTTTATTTTATATTTGCTCATGTAGGAAATTGACATTAAAAAATTAAGGCTTTGCAACCTTCCTGACGACCACTCACTTTGTTATATTGGGTATGTTGCTGATCCCGCGACAGAAATGAAAGTGTTCCAACATGCCGAATTTATTAGTTTATACAATCCATCCAAAACAAGTAACTACTAATGTAAATGATATATTTATTATGTTTGTCCAACTTTCATTGAATTTATGAGTGTTGTGCCACCCAGGATTTCTGAGGTTTCCGGATGAACAGAGTATTGAACATTGTATTAAGAATCCAGATACCTGCTCAGAATTTGGGAACGAACGAGAGATATTATACAAGTTTCGGGGCGCTGTTGTTTTTGAAACTAGCATTAACGATCTCGAAGTTCGCTACAAAATTCGATTGCTGGAAAGGCATGTTGATTCGTTGAAGCATGTTTTTAAAACTAATCATTTAACTGGCCCAATCGATGATCGAAACCAATGTAATAGAGAATACTTAATCTTTCTAAGTAATATGAATGGACGCGTTGGGGCATCGTGCTAATTTTCCAAATTTCTGCTAGTTATCAAGAGTTATATGCACACTGGATTTCTAGCATTGCAAATGGATATCGACAGGAAGATTCTTGAGCATGTTAAAGGCGTCACAGGAAACACTTACATTGACTTCAGTCACGGGGCAAATTGTACTTGCAAAGTAAGTCATAATATGAAACGTCTTTAAATCTCTGAACAGTTTTTACTTTTTGTATTCTAATGTAACACGCAGATGGGTCTTCATGAAATGGCACACCGACACACAGATCAGCTTCATGAAAGCGAAAAAACTTTTACAGTCAGTGGTGACGATTACCTAAATAGCGTGCCTAATAGAGGAAGTGATACAGAGTATCTTCAGCGATCAGTTATTTGCACAACAATTCTCGTTTTCAGTTTCGCAAGTCTTATTCCTTCGGAGCAACGACGAATTGTCACTGAGAAAGAGAAAGGGCTAAAAGTACTGTAGTCTATATACATACATATATATGAAAAATGGATTCCCTGGATAAGGTAGCTAATTTTGTATGGGTTTTCCAGATTCTTTTGCTAATAACTGGAATGACTCACCGCATGCAGTGGTTAGGAAATATGATTGATGTTGCCATTACCTATTCTATATCTGTTACCATTATGGTTATTATATTAAAGGTACCAATCAATTACCAACCAAACCCTCCAATTATATTCGATATGTCTATTTAAAAAATTAAAATAAAACCATGGGCTGTAACTATAAAGACTCCCTTTACCGGAGAAGGGGCTGTGTTTGAGCTGACGTCAGGGCCCGTTTTGTGGATCTTTCTGATGCTGTACGTGATAGCTCTAGCATCATCTTGCTACGTTCTGACTGTCTTTTTTGAAAGACGTAGGGTTTGATAAGAATACTTGTGAAGTAATGATTTAAGTTACTGGGAGGGTTGGATTAATTTGTATGATTCTGTGTAGCTGTGTTGGCTATCTTGGTGTCAATGTCCGTGTGGATCATGACATTTGTAACATTTCCTGGGATATCCTTAGCAATGACGTCTGCCGCCAGAGGTATCAAAGAGCAATTTCCACCAGCACATATTGATGTTTACTATGAGCATATTTCGTTGCCGCACAAGTTACTTTTGTGCCTCCATCCGAGCATCGCCCTTCAAATGGTCTTGAAAGTACTAGTTAGCTTTGAGAGAGATGGTACACAATTTAGCAATTAAGCTTACGCTCCATGATCTCTTAGACACTATGATTGAAAACACGGATGACAAATCAGAGTTTTCCTCAATTTCTAAAACCGCAGGTGTCAAAACCAGCGTGCTAACGTTGGCCCACCAGATACCCCTTGATTCCATGAGGCTGATTTATTTCATTATCATTTTCGTATTTGAAATATGGATATACATGGTGATAACGGTATATTTGGACTGCGTTCTCAAGTCAAGATACGGAGTGAACAAACCATGGTACTATTTGTTTCGTGTATGTACTTCATGGATAACCACTAATCACAATGAATTAACTGTGTATTTCTATAACTATATGGAACGAATACATACTTTCTTATTACATAACTCTTGATTTGATTGATTCAAAAAGTCTACAGAATGGCACGACGAGAAGCAGAATAAGGTGGCTGGTGAAAGTGTAGATGCTAAAAGTAAAACTGCAGAGCCAGGTTTTGAGCCATATCGAGAAGACGTTGAACCCAGCGTAGAAACATTTAACTTGACAAAGAAATATGGAAACATTACCGCTGTCAATAATTTGAACATAAAATTCTTCCATGGCGAGATTTTTGCATTATTAGGGTTGGTTACTGTGTGTAATGCATTTTGAGACTATTGCAATTTAGAGATCATTATGATGTATCATCTATGTTAAAACTGTGACTAGGCAAAATGGTAGCGGAAAATCGTCCACCCTTGACTTATTTGTTGGCTTTACTCCCCCAACATCTGGGAAAGCAACAATATGTGGGTATGATATAGCCACAAATATGGTGAAAATTCAAGCTTTCACAGGATTCTGTCCTCAATCAAACCACGTGTACGAAGATCTTACCGTTAAGGAGCATGTACTGATATTTGGACGGGTAATTGTATACTCTAAAACGTCTTCAACTTTGAAACTTATAACGTGCAACATTTTTATGAAAGTTGAGAGGTTTACGTGGTTCCGAGGCCACAGAAGAATGCATAGATTTGCTGGAGAAACTACGACTATTTGAAATGAGAAATGTGACAGCGAGAAAGCTGTCAAAGGGGGATCAACGAAAGCTGTGTTTGGCAATTGCCTTGATTGGAAATCCAAAGGTAAAATTTTTTAAACTTTGAAATAAAAGTAAGAATAGATTGAAACTATTAAAAGTGTTCGTTTTTTAGGTTGTGATTTTAGATGAGCCAACATGGTAAAATTGTACACTTTATATCATATCAATGATCTCGGTCGTAAATTTATCCATGCATGTATTATTCTGCAGTGGAATGGATTACTACAGTCGTAGAGCGGTTTGGGATATACTTTTGGTAACCTAAATTATCAACAGCTTAATTACTTATTCAGACACCTGTTACTTATGTTTTATAAAGCAGTCTTAAATTTGCAGAAAATCAGATCCAATCACACCGTTAGTGGATATAAAACAATTACTGCAGCTAATAAGTCTACAGGTTTTTTTGGGGCAACGCAAGAATAACTACTATAAATATTTTATTTCAGATTATTTTCTCGACGCACTTTATGGATGAAGTAAATCGAAAATTTATAATTAAATAGGTCACTTAACTTAATTCACACTTTTTTAATACTCTCTCTATATATAAATAGGCTGAATTACTTGGAGATAAAATTGGAATTTTATCAGAAGGATCACTAAAGGTTTGCGGTTCGCATGCTTTTCTGCGACGTTATTTCGGTGGGTTGAGTTCTCTGTAGGAACCATTTTAACTTTAATTTGAAGGTAGATTGTATGAATTAATTGTGATTAATAATTCTTTTTGGTTCTGGGTTTGTTTGTCTACATTAGGTTTCGGATATTCCTTGAAAATGAAAATGTTACCCAATGTGATATCAGACTTTCAAAAAATTCTTGAACTTGTCCGTGGCTCAATGCCGAACGCTTCACTGAGTACTTTACCAGTACATCCCAACAGAGATCGTGTTTTTTGCATTAATTTACCAGAAGATGGTTACTCATCAAACGCCATGTCAAGTTTGTTCTCGGATCTCACCAAGTATAAAGAATCGTTGCAAATACAGGGCTTTAATGTATCTACTGCAACGTTAGATGAAGTGTTTCTTGCGTATGTTGGAAAACTACTAATTTTTAACGTTATTGTTTAAAATATAAATCCTAATTGTTCACATGTATTATAATAGACTTGCTCTCAAACTGAATCCAAGTGCGTTAGACATTGTTACAAATGCCAACAAAGACCCACCAGAACAAAATGGTATGCAAAACGTTTTCGACAAAATGGACTCTTCATAAGAAACTTTACACATTGGAAGTTATATCAGTTTCAATTTTTAATAGCTGGATCCCGGAAACCGAAAAAGCAAAGCATTTTACTTCCTTTCATACATTTTGCTGTTCTTTTAAAAAAGAAAATCATTTTCACAATCGCGAAAAGGAATCTTGTCATATGTCAAGTAACGTCTCCTTGAATTATACGAAGAGATTAATAATATTGATACCTATAAGTCCCCTTAATTCAAATACACACACTTTCGTAATTAGATTTTGATACCAGTGATGCTCTTTGCCATGGCCTTTGTCCGACTCAGCTGGCCTATCGAGAGAGTTGGGAGAGATGCTCCTTCGCTGACGATTTCACTAGACAGTTATGCAGAAGCCATTTCATTTTTTCATCCATCCACTGACGTATGCATTTTTACGTTCAACCCTCAATTAATTTTTCTCGGTTGTACTACATTTTGTGCGTATTTAATACTTTCTAAAGTATAGCGAAGATGTTACACGAGCCGTGTTGGGCTTATCAGCTAAACCAGGCCCTGGTTCGACCATTGAGGCTGATCTATCTGTAATTAACTCAGACTACTACTATTTTCGAACCCACTACATTATTGGGTTATCAACTGATACTGGACCTGCGAAGGAAGTTCTTGTTTACTTTACAGTCTTCCATTTTCACTCCGCCCCTTTAGCTGTTAATATTTTCGCTAACACGCTACTGAAAAAGATGGACATTACTAGGAAAATTACAATAATCAATCACCCATTTCAACACCCTTACTTTACAGGCCCTGAATATCACCACGATCCTTATGCACCTGAGCTGTATGCCATTTTAGTGACGATTGGGCTCACCATTCTGGTATCCTGTTTCATAGTTTTTCCTTTGGAGGAGCGAATCAATCAAGTCAAACATTTGCAGCTAATGAGCGGAGTGAACCCTTTGGTTTACTGGATGGCTACGTTTATTTGTGACTCTTTTATTATAATGATTGTTTTCTCAGCTGCCTACTCATTTAGAAGCGCGTACGATCCGTCTTCCGTTTTTATCGTCGACCAGGAGTTGAACTTACTTGGACTTATCATAAGTCTTGTCTGTTTTATGCACTGTGGCCTTTTTATGTCGTACACGTTCTCTCACTTTGCTTACTCTGTATCTGGAGGCTTTGCGCTTTACATCGAAATGACCATTTTGTTTGGACTTTTGTTGCCGTTTTTCAACGCAGCTTCAATGCCTACTGGCCTAGATGATAGTGAATTTTTCAGATATACCTTCAGACTCGTTCCAACATTTTCGTTTGCATCTGCAATGAGAAAGTATGTCAATGCGGTGCTCACCACTGCTAAATGCAATCACTTGACGGACATGGGAAAGCAGTACTATTGTGGGGAGAGTAAAGAGCTTGCAGTTAGTGCAAAGAGGTCGTGCTGTATGAATTGTGTATCTTTGGAAGGTTCCAAAGACTGTATTGATCGGCGAGGTTTGTTGAGGGGATTTTGGGAGGAAGTGGATGAAAAATATACTTCGAATGATAATGTAAGATACAGAGACCCAAGTGCAACCTATGAAATATTCAACTTGATGTTTGTTGGATTGATATTCAACTTTTTGGCCATATTTCTTGACTCGGATGCATGGAAATTTGTGGAAGCGTTGGTTTTTGGTTTGTTTGGAAAGGCTTTTCAAACAGATGTCCATGATGACGATGTGCTAGATGAGATGGATAAAGTGGACGATTTAGTGAACTCCAGTAAATTTACTATTCCATTATGCGTGGACAAAGTTTGTTAAAGACTAATATAAAGTAGTTAATTAATGCAATATTTTATTTTGGAAATTAAGAGAAATTTGACCAGGAGGCTCTTATTGCAAAAAATTTGAGTAAAACTTATGGCATATTTCCTGCGCTTCATGACGTCAGCTTTTGTGTTCATCCTTCTGAGACATTTGGTTAGCAGGAGTTATAGCTTAAAAGTAGACTAAAATACCCATTGTACTATTTGTCACCTTATTTTTAAAAAAAATTTAATCTAGGCATTCTCGGGGTAAATGGAGCAGGGTATGAAAAAAAGTGTTATTTATTGAAAGCTACAAGTATCACAGAAATTTATAGTTAAAAAATACGATAAACTATAAAATATAGTAGTCTGTATTTTTGTTCAAGTAGCAAGTCAACTTTATTCCAGCTTCTAACGGCCTCAAAAACTGAAACTTTTGGAAATGTGTATACGGGAGATTGCAATTTGACTAATGGAAGAAGTCGGTTAATGAGGAAGATGGGTTACAGCTCTCATACAGGTACATCCATTATGACGTACTTGTCGCCAGAAGCTATGCTGCGTCTATTTTCTAGACTCAGGGGACTTTCCGTAAAAGAGTCAGAGGAGCAGACTACAGAGCTACTGAAGAAAATGAGTAAAATTTTAAGTATTAAATTAGTCTAAGCTAATTTAGTTCGCAATACATTAAATTAAATTTATTCTATAGATTTGGAAGAATTTGCAAAAGTACGGTGTCAAAATCTAAGTGGAGGCACAAAACGAAGGTAAAAATTATTTTAATGATAGATGCATTTGATGCCGTTACAAAGGAAATGACAAGGTTGATTCCTTTTTATAGGCTAACAGCAGTGATCGCCACAATTGCATCTCCAGAAATTGTTTTAATTGATGAGCCGGTGAGAGCAATTAATTAGTATAAGATCCTTGTATTACCTTTTGTCAACTGCATAAAAAATATTTGGCATGAAACAGACTTCATCGGCAGATCCTGTCTCAAGGCGTTTTTACTGGGAACTGTTGAAGGAAGTAAAGAGAAACGGCCAAACACTCATATTTAATTCTCATCGGTACGTACTAATTACTAAGTACTGGTGCGTTATTGTAAGATTTGCAAATGCTCCTAATACTAATTATCATTTTCAGAATTCACGACTGTGAAGCTCTCTGTCACAGAGTTGGAATTCTTATTGACGGAAAATTTCAATGCATTGGGAGCCCAACTCATCTCAAAGATAAGTTTGGGAGGGGATTTAAACTGTTGATTAAATTGGTACCAGGGCCTGCTGACAATCAAGGTTATGTCAGTTCTTTGAGCGACACCGTTGTTGAAATGTTTAGTCCATGCAGTCTGAGGGACAGACGGAGAAACGTTATACAGTATGTGATTCATGACCACACCATTTCATGGGACTTTCTCTACCTGAAGATGGAACACATCAAGTTAAGGTATAATGACTTGGTCGAGGATTACGCCTTCAGTGAGACGACACTTGAGGAAGTGTTTCTGTCTTTTGTACTATTCCAAAATTGTGGGAGGGTACCGGATGTTGGTGGATGTAATTGAATCTAAAGAATATTATTATAAATGCAAAGTGTAACTAACTGCAACATTTTGTTGTAAAAGCTTGTAATAAAACTAAAACTGAGCATAATCCGATAAGTCAACTCTAGTCTAGCTCAACACTTTATTCGGATTTCGAGTTTTATATACAAGTGGTGTGAATTTTTAACCCACTCTGCTTTTGTCATCTTTTGTAACAACGAGATTGGTTGTTTTGTTTAATTTTTCGTAAGCCATTATCCTTTTTAAAAATGTTTCATCTTCATCATAAAGACGGAATAGGTAGGCAAGTGCCGAAGCCTGAGAATAAAAAAGAAAAGGACGACTTGCAATTATTAGAGGACTCTGTGCCAATCCAGCAGCAAATAGAAAACCTTCGGACTAAAATCACTCTGCAAGGTATAAAAGTTTCTCTTTGTAAAAACAAACACTTTGAAAAAGAATGAAGATTTGCATAAATCATTTAATTTTCAGAAAGGTACAATGCTGCCCTCAAAGATAGCATGGAAGAGGCTTCACAGAGTACTCATACGATAATACGCGACATGTTTGCTCAAATCTTTAATTTGCGAGTAGCCCTCAAACAAGCTGTGAGTAGGGAGAAATGGGCCGTGAATAATTCGTTGCGAACTCATAGGTAGCAAAACAAGTAATTTATTCAACTAAACACATCATATTTTATAGACGTTTGAACAACATTTGATTCAAATTTCTCATATTATAATAATAATTCAGGCTATTTCAGTTGTCCCTTAAGAAAGTTCAGCCACATGTAAGTAAAAATTCTAACAACGTTGATGCAAATGGCTGAATTTGACCTTAACGAGGTTTATAAGAAATGTGTGTACTGTTTCTCCAGCGTGCAGTGGCATGGATGGATGATATGCTATTTGACAATACAAAACTTCTTAACGAGCATATAGATCGGTTAGCTGCCAAACGGAGAAAGCTGGAAACGTCCGAGGTGGCAGTAAGCGTTTTAGAAAAGTGGCCTGTTCCTGGCTCTCAGGTAAGTAATAAATTCGACACATTGTTTTGAAAGTAATAAAAAATTGTACCTGCATTTAATCCGGAAACACGTGTATTATATGTTAACATACAATCTCAGCCATGGGAAATGAAGCTCACAGAGCAGCTAAAGCGCATTGGCGTTTCTCAAACAAACTGCCAGCTAAAGCTAGAATGCGCCAAAGTACTGTACTCCAAGTACGTTGGCATTAGGGAGAAACTAAAACACGACGAGCAGTTCTTGTATTCTCCCATTATTCGGAATCTGAGCATCCAACTAAATTTCCAAATGCAAGAGCTGAAAAATCTTGCTCAAATGCTGATAGACGCTCAAAAGTTTCAGAAGGATGCAGAAGAAACGTTAGACTGGACAGAGAAAGAAGCATCTGCAAATCGAAAGATACGACGGGCTCAGATTGCCAAAATGAGAAGAGAAATGCAAAGAATTATTCACGAAGAGCAGGAGTCCGTTCGGGGCAAATCGAAACGGAAGAGTTCCGTGATGCCAACCAAAGATCCCAGCAATGCTACGACTGACAGTAAACGGAAAACCTCAGTCTACAAGTATGACAGTTTACTATTGGCGGATGAAATAGAAGCTCAACTGAATGAACGTCTGGCAATGAAGAGGACGGAAATTGAATCGTTTAATGACAATGCCGCATTGCTGGTTAACATTATGAAAATCCCAAACTTGACTCATATTCCTAACCGACTTGAAAGTGTGCACCAGCTTCACAAAACCCTCATGTCTGAAAAAGAGTCAAAGGAAAAGTTGAAAAATGTTCTAATCAAACAGAGGGACCAACTCACGCAGCTCCTATGTATAATTCGTTTTACCGGAAATAGTCAACTGGAAGAGTACAACCTTGTCATCCAAGACTATCGAAATTCTCTAAACGAATTGCAAGAGGGAATTGTGACAAACAAAGACATTCTAAACCGAGACTCTAGTACAATAGCGGATCTATTGATGGGTGTTTCAGCCCTCATGACAAGGATCGATGGGCTAGACAAGAAACAGTTGTACATTCGAAGCACGGAGCATTTACTCAGCGTGCTTCCCATATTTTACGACAAGTTAGAGGAGATAGTACAAAGTTTGAATGAGCTGAGACAGGAGTTTCCGAACGCATTGGAGGAGATGGGACATAGGAAGAGAAATATGCTTACTCAGGCAAGTCCCTACACGCCGTCAAAATATGTGCGGGTTGTAGGAGACGATATGTTAGAAATTGAAGGCTCCGACGGTATGAAACATCAAGATATATCATTAGTATCAGTACCATTTCTTATTTCGTTATGTAGCTACCTTATTAATGCAAAGAGGTTTTTAAAAACTTTTATAGATGACGACTTTGATGATTATAAAGTTCCTGGCAGAGTAGAAATTAAGGCTCAAAGTGCTAAGCTTGTCGAGCAAGGTATGCTACATTTGGGTATCACTGCTCAGCAGCCGAGAAAAAAGTCGATAGTCAAAGAGGATGCTGTGAATTTAGATGTTGTAGCTGTTTAAGATGATATCTTACAATTAGACTAAATGATTTTAAATGTGTACTTTTGATTTCATTATAAAAAATAAAGTTTATTTCATCACATCTCAGTAAACAAAAAGTAGGGAATTCTTGGTTACTACTAATAACCGGAGCGAATAGCAAGGGCATAGGACACGTACTAGCAGGGGAGACACGTGCGTCGTATACCTCACTGCTGGAGCAGCATAATTTCCATAGCTAGCACCAGATAGGGCAAGTCGGTGAGCTTCAGCATGCTCAGCTGGCATCTCAACCGGTCTGGGAAGGTGAGCACCTTCGGCACGGAAACCATTTTCATCAGCAGTCCAAACAGTGGAGATTTGAACGCCTTCCGGTGCAGTATAGCTGAAAGCTCCATTTTTAGTTAAGGAAACGTCAGACCTGATCTGGTTGCCATATCCATCATCATAAGAAGCTCCTCGACCTTGAACAACTGAGGTATGGTCGGATTGGGAAATGCCATTGGCGGTTTGGAATCTGCAGGGAAATCACATTTTGTAAACTAGCTAGCAGACTAGGAGTTAACTTGTGAGACAGCTCGTTCGAATAATAGACAAATAGACTTACTCAACATTGTCAGCTACAGATCCTCGAATCTCATGAGAGAAACGGGTAATAGCAATGTTGCTTCCTCCGGAGTTTCCACCATAACTTCCGCTTCTTCCGTAGCTGTCTACTCTTACGGGTGAGGCATATGAAGGAGTTTCCACTCTCACAGGTGATGCATAAGAAGGAGTTTCCACTCGGACTAGTGAAGGTTGACCATAACCGTTGGCAGCGGCACTGGCAGCGCACAATGCAAGAATTGCGAACTAAAAAATTTGAAATGTCAAAATTATTATACTTTGTGATTTTCGATTTCGGGTAGAAAAGGTTTTTGGAAACTCGAACTTACAGCTTTCATGATGATATTATTTGTAAGGAAAGGTTCCCGTTGGAGATGTGATGAATTGAAACTGCTTTGAGCTTGTGGATACTTGATTCAGTCCCTTTGCTAGTATTTATACGAAAAAGTTTACATAGATTCATGTGCATCGTATGCTAAAGAAACAGGAAACGTTTTCTGGATCCCCCAGCTATTTTCGTCTTTCCATTACTGACCTAGCACTAGCTTAGCTCGTCTAATCTTCAAACTTTATGGTAAAGGGTATACCATAACCACAAGGTCAAGTCATATAAGTCAGTTCTGTTCTTCTTTTAAGATCCAACCCTTTCACTTTCATTGACATACAAATGATCACGTGTAACATCTATTAATACTTACATGCTGATCATATCCGGGATGACCTTCTTTTCCGTACATGAGTTTCAGCAGCTGGAGCAGTATGAATTTTCAAAGCCACCGAGATTGTGGTCTATCAATACTTTTTTCTGGAGCATTCTTACTGACTTAGTTAGATAAATTCGGAACAACGGGACTGTGTCATTGATCAATCTAAAATATCTTTCATTTATTCTGAGGATTTGTTTCACAGAGCTGCTTCCGATATTAAATAAAAACCTTTAAACAAGTACATAATTGCTATTTCGTTAGCTACTTCAACAGGTTTAGAACCCAAGAAATTTCCTTTAAAATTGCGTTTTACAAGGTCATTAAAAATGTAGCACAGGTTAGGTAAGATATCCGATGAACTCATCGGAACCATAAGACTGAATCAAATGACATTGAATGATGTGTCCTTCAAAAAACCTTTATTGCTGAGGTTGAGGTTACATCAGAAACAGTTCATCTCAAAGTTTTAGAGTACCTATGTAGATTGATAACAAGTAGGTTCCTTCTCTCCCAGCATGATTCGTGTACATTATTTTCATATCACGGAGGGCTTACAATACAATCTTCAGGACTGCACAGTCAGTGAACCTCCTTCTTCTTTCTCGACATTGTGACACCTCGACTATAAACTTAATATTAGTGGAGCCATTGAAACTGCCAATTTCCAAAACTTATATATTATGCTGAAACGTTTGTACATATATATATCATGGTGATGGAATTTTTATCTACTTTGAAGCATATACGTAACAATGTATTGGAATAGCAAATGAACGGGGTATTTCCATGGACTGATGGATTGTGCAATATTGCACAGGAAGCATTATAAGCACATTATAGTTTTATCACATCACTCGCTGTTCATTTTCCTACCTGCATAATGTGTTACGTTACCAAAAAGTACAAGATGTCTCAAGAGCCTTTACCACGTGAAACACATGAGATATTCAGCTGAAACTGGAACTGTGAATTAATTTGCAAAGGCAGAAGTATTTAGGTTGCTGATTGATAGTCAGGTTAAAAAAAGATGAATATTGTTTCTGTATCTTACTTGTAGTCATATTAAATATTTTGATTCTACTAAACATGCAAAAAAAATTAGTCATAAAAGTCATGAAATCTTTTATAATCAACCACAATCTTTGAAATACCTGAAAACACGAAATTTTAGATGTGAAATTAACTGTTGCATTCAATTTTCTGGCGGATGGACCGACAAATGGTGTAAAAACTGATTACACAATGCAGCCAAATATGGTCGTCAAAATCCAAAGTTCACTGAACATAAATATAGGGAAAGTATCTATAAGCTTGGGAGTTGATAGCTGGCACCCCAACTTATCCGGATAAGACAAGACGAGCCAATCCGAACTCACAACGCTCGTCAAGAGTAGCTCGGTTCGTGGGCATGTGCCTGGCTTCTGAGCTCTTGCCAATGACCACTTTAAGTAAATAATGTGGCAGGCATTACAGAAAATGTGGCAGGCAACGCAATAACTTTCATAGTAATTATTCATACTCACATAAGTACTAAACATCATATGTGGCAGTAAAATGAAAATTTTTATTATCAGGAGTCAAGAGTGCATATGAATTCTCTGATAGCACATCCTCACACATTCACACTGGCTTCTGTCAATCACTAATTGGTAGAATGCACACCTTGACATTTGATGGCTTTGTGATGGTCCATGATGATAACCAAGACTGAAGTTGAGCGTATGTATACATACAAATCCGGTATTCAGACAAGCGGGCCAAATGCTGTCGTCATCAACCTCTCCAGAGGATATATAAATAGAGGAGAGCTCTTGAGCAGGCTTACATTCTAATAAATCTACTCTAATTGTTCCGACTGTCAAGTTTCATTCAAGCTCTCAAAATGCCAGAAATACGCGAAATAATTACCCGATCACCTGCAACCATTGGTAAGGTTAGGCACGCAGAAGAGGAGGACAGCGATCATGCTCATAATGAGGCACTTGTATACCATGACCTATTCAAAAAGTTTGGAAACTGGAACATTTGCTACCTACCCAAACACTACTCCAACCACTCAGCATATATTGAACAATTCCAAGTTCGAGATGAAGATGTTTGGGTCGTCTCTTTTATTAAGGCTGGAACAACCTGGACCCAGGAAATGGTTTGGATGATTGGAAACGACATGGACTTTGAAAATGCCAAAACCATTCTTCCAGTCAGGTTTCCTTATTTCGAGTAAGTTATCTGTACTACAATTTTTCTGTTGGACATTACCTAAACTAGAATGTGATAGTAAATAATATGAATTTAAATTAAAATTAGATTTGACGCATCATGGGACGAAAATGGGAACGACACCGGTACCACAAAAGGAAAGCGAAACATGACCTCGATGGAAATCGTTCATCACATGCCTTCCACCAGGTACATCAAAACTCACCTCCCATTCAATCTTCTCCCCCGTCAAATGCAGACTCGTGAAAGGTCACCAAAAATCATTTACGTTGCTCGCAACCCCAAGGACGTATGTGTTTCCTTCTACCATCACAAAGTTCTAACGGAAGCTTATGATAAAAGCATTGACGAATTTGTAGACGAATTTGTTGATGATGTCAGCCAAAGTGAGTGGCACATTCTTTTAATCATCTGCAAAATATAAAATATGTGTCGTTGTGTGGGGCATTTGTAAAAAGTGTTTATTTTTGTTTTCAGGCAACTATGCCCCATATTGGAGTCATGTCAAAGAGTTCTGGAAAAGACGACACCAGTCCAATATTCTTTTTATTACATTTGAAGACATGAAACGAGTATGTAGTATTATTTTTTAATTGGTTCATATTGAAATGCGAGTGTATCATGGGATTTCTTTAACAAGTGTCATTCACTCAATTTAGGATTTACGGTCAGTGGTTGAGAAGGCATCCAAATTCATGGGGAAAACGTTATCAGAGTCTGATATGCAGAAACTACTATCCCATTTGAGTTTTGAGTCAATGAAATCCAATCCATATGTCAACTATGACGAGATAACTGACAAGCTGACAAGAGTACATGGAACGGAAAGGAAAACCCATTTCATGAGAAAAGGCAAGGTGGGCTCGTGGAAAGAGGAGTTGTCGGTTCAGTCAGTACAAAAGATGGATGCATGGATTTCAAAAAACAGAATACCAGGGCTGTGGGAAGATGTTTTGTAAAACTTTTACAAAAACTTTAGTTAATTGATCTATTTTAACAGTGCATTGCACTTGTGTATATTTTTGTTCATAATACTGTACAATATTGCTAGTACAATAACTTTCCGCTACTTTATACATGTAATTAACGCTGAATAAATACATTCAGAGTGCCGAAACGCGCTTACTTTATACGCTAATACTAATCTGCACTCACTCACCACAAGTCAAATTATTTACGCAAGCGAGCAAACTGGTAAATATTTTGGATCAAACCAACCAGCACGAGTTTCTCAGTCATAATGTTTGACATCTTCAGGAAATATATAGTTTTATGTAGCATAAGATTATACATGGGAATATAAAAAAAACTGTATCAGGTCATTTGTATACTTACTAAAGCTTTTTGCGCAGCATACTACTAATGAAATTTTCCATGTAGCGTTTGCTAAGCAGTTGGGTAAACAGCAAAGTGTCATCCGTTAGCAAAGTGCGAAGTTGGAACCGTTATCGGTCTTTTGCGTAGGTAAACGCAGGGGCAAAAAGGATGATTACTTTTCGTGAAAGGTTACTCAACTAAAAACAAATGAGAAAAGGAAGAGGTCAAGAATTACAGCTGAAAACAACCATGGATTTAAATAGACATGGCTCTCGCACTCGTTATAATTACCTTTTTAAACTGATCTCGAGCAGCAGCGCTGCTATTTCTCTAATTATATTGATAAGCTTTGTGAAGTGGGTGTACAGTGATAGCATTGATAATACTACTCATGATAGTTTAGTTGTGAGGAATAAAAGGTTTCTGTGGATAACTCATGATAGAAGGCTTATATTTCCTCCGGGTACCCTTCTAGATTTAAAATTTACATTGCAGGTACCTTTCCTCCGGAAAGAGGATCCGCCAAATGGAATTCATTCAGACATTCAACTTACAACTTTCTTTTATAGTAAATTTATGCATTTATACAAGCAATCAATCTGTAGAGTAATTGCATTTTGTAAACCGTTTTGTTATGAAAACTGAATGTTATGAATTTTTGTTTACACAAGTTATTTTTGACGAGCTTGGTATAACTCATGGATCTCATCCGTGGCCACCATTCTATCCGTTTGGTTCTCTCTTTGGCCCATCCAAAAGATCGATCAAAATGTTTGACAAGCAAACTCAACGCAGTGGAAAATTACATGAAAGTATCATGTCACTTCCAAGTGGAGACGCTTTTCCTGGTGGCGAGCGTGCATTGATTTATCCAAAGCTGGAAAAAATATTTGCATCAGTGGGATGGCAAGGTCGTCCTTGTCTTCTTCGCCTTGTTTGTGAAACGCACGAGTATCCCTTGAAATATGGATATGGACTGTTGGGTGAAATGTTTACGCTATTTTTTACGTACGTTTACCTCGAAAGATAATATCTAAAGTCATCAACTATTTCATCCCATATGAATGTCAGTAACCAGATTCATTCATGTATTTATTTACAGTGTAAGCCAATCTCCATTTGCTGAATCGCACTTACCAACTTATCTGGAAGCGGAAGAACTGGGTCTAGCTGGAAACTGTACAAAGTACATTAATTTTTGCGAAAAGAGTTTATTTAAATGGGAGAGAAAGCAACAGTCAAAATCAAACGATGTGGATTCATTTGGAAAAGAATTGTTTAACAGCATTGTCATAATGTAGCGAATAAAATATGCCTTTGAGCTATATGACTTAAACTCACTAGATCTCACGTTGCCCCAAACAAAATTAATACTTTTCTCTTGTATTTATGCACACATAGTTAATAGCACGCCATAAAAAAGTCTTCGGCAACAGGTAAATATGCAGAATAATATACATTACTGATTTCAATGGAGATCAATAAACCAATTGATTAGACTCTTTGAGTTTTCATATATATTTTTAATAACATATTTACGTACTACATGCATAGGATATACATTAATACACTGTTCAGTTGGTTTGGTCATAGTTTTTGAACACCAATGTCGATTACACTATTTATTATTTTACAGCTCTGTATTTGTACAACTCGTTCACTGACCCTTCAAGCAATTCGGAATGGTTAATTGTACTGTTTTGTCCCAAGAACATGTTACGATTTCATTTCGAACCTGCATATTCCAGTCTAGACTATACACAAATTCTGAGTGCAAGTTCAAGATTTCTATATTGATATCCGATATGTGGTAGTCAAATATACTGCAATAGAAACAAAACAAAACTGAAGTACTCATAATTTAAAGAGTGATAGCTTTGTTAAATTTAATTGCTAAATTAAAGAAATTTACCGTAAAGACATGTCATATCCTGTGGAAGCTATTACTGTTGGGCTATAAGGTGAAAATTTCGCTTTCTTCACAGCATGTCCATGATCATCGATTTGGAAAATCGGACTTTTATAATTTCTCAAGTCCCAACCACGTATAGTGGAATCCGCCCCAGCAGTTATCACAAGAGTAGGAGTATATTTGGCCCAATCACAGGTTAGTAATTCGTTATCTGAAGCCGATAAATAGATTTGAGGCTTTAGGTTGTTGACATTCAAATCCCATAATTGGAGTACACCATCAGCGGAAGCAGTGATGAAGTTTCCGGGAGCATGTGGTGACCATACAGATTGGTACACGATTAAATCCGAAACCGGAATTTTTACTACTGGCCACTGTGATGTCATATCATACTACAGACAAATATAAAAGTAAAAACTTGATATGCCACTTAATATTAGTTTCATCTTTTGTATGTATGCCTTACAGTACAGACAGTGCCATCCCAAGAGGAAGCCAACATTGTGTTTCCAAACTTTGCTAAGCACCACTCAACAGAAGACATTTCACGCTTGTGCCCCTTGAATTCATGTATGGGAACCTATACATGGATGAATACAAATACACTAAATTTAGCAAAGCTACCAATCCTCTTTCAGTTATAAGAAAATGAGTATACCATCTCCGACACTCACAATATCAATGATCATACTTGAGCTAATGTGTAATATATGTATGGAGTATACATAATTCTAATATATAGTTCGTTTTTAATTTTACCTTTGGAAACTTGTTTCCTAAATTCCATACTTGAATATAACCATCTCCCGATGCGCCAGCAAAAATATTCGGATCCGTTTCAGACCAACAAACATCCAAAAAGTTGTCTTTGTAATCCAACCTCAACTTTGGTGCTACTTGTCCAGTAGCTTCGTTTCTTTCCATTATAAAAAGGTAGCCAGCTCCTAAAAATGTATAAATCGGGTCATGAAAATCCTGCCAGACATTACAGCAAATAGCATTATTTCTCAAGTTTAGCATTGCAGACATACCAGACAATCCATAGTCACTGCCAGTGGCACAAGCAAACCGATGCCCAGAGAAAGGTGAAAACTTTACAGCTTGTCCATGCCCGGGGTCAGTGTTGATTACAGTTGGCGATGGTGCTTGCGGGAAAGGCGGACTCGCCATTTTGTCTGACTATTGAAAGAGGTCAAGTAGTAAGTTAATCAGATTGTCTTTGTTCTTATACCTATAAACATAATAAGAAAAAAGTACATATCAAAACAGTGCTAACGCATGTCATGCCTCGTTTCCATTTTCCATTCATTCATACAATTCAAAGAGTTCATATGACAGCTTTACAACATCAAACCATTTAACACATTTCCTTATTCCAACTCTTCGGAGACCACACGGAATACTAATGGTATTATTATGCATAATGATCAGAGCAAATTACTGGGAGGAGAAAGAGAAGCCTTGGAAAGTCATCCGAATTCAGAGTTCCCTATCGCAATAGTGCTAACGCATCACAACCCAAACCAAAACCTAAAATCAATTTCCTGTCTAGTATCACAAAAACTTGTAATAATGATTTTCCCATTAACTTAACCCTCATGTAGAAAATAAGCCAATGAAACCAACTCACCTTTCCCTATTGTCGTCTATATTTGTAACGAAATTGGAGAAATATAAAGACGGATAGTCTCATGCCATTCATTTCCTCCTGTTTTCTGGCATGAAATCTTTCAAATACAGCGACACATTATGCGACCACAGGTAATGAAATTAACTAGATTCTCTACTCTGCTGAAATACGCAGCAATACTTTCACTTCATATTCGTACGTGATTTTATTCTAGGTACCTGAGAAATATTAGCATAGCGTCGATTCAATCTCTTTGATTTCAGTACTTTTATGCCTGCTTTTATTTATACACATTATTACAAACCTAATGAAGCTAACGTACCAAATTTCCTCCCCTAAAATCCGCCCTAACTCGCCATATTGATGACATTTTATTGCGAAAGTAGTACAGTCGCTTCTTTAGTCTCTTAGTTTGCTTTTATTCTTTTATCCAGCTCTTTGATTCTTGTCGACATTTGTTTGTATTCGTACGAATTCAAATATCACTTTTATCTTAAATCCCCACATGCAACATACTGTGTGTAAGTCGCGTCATCCGCAAAAGGATTGATTTTATTCAACGTTTAAAACCTTACAATGGAAAAGGACCATTTAAAAAGTTTAGCCTCAATTTTAAATCTGAGTTGCGGACATCTTTCATTACAAAGATTTTGCTATTTTTGGAGACTCGACAAAATTATTGTCAAGTAGAGCAAAATCGACATGGCACACAATACCCCAAAGATAATTACTTGGTTTAATATTATTCGTGTTTTAAGTGCTAATGCAGTGGTATTAGTGCTAATAATTAGTTTGGACAGTACACTAGCACAATACTATGCATCCACGTCGTCCTCTGCTGTTTATGGGCATAACAATCAACAACACCCTTATCAGTCTCCACAATACTATAGCCATCACACATATTCCAATCCATACTCAAACTCTCATCAATACGGCTACTTTAATACGTAACATAGCTCTAAATTATATACAAAAAATATTGACAATGGGTTTATCACAAAGTGACGATTAAAAGTATTTTGAACTGCAGACCTCCACCAGAAACCAGACCTGGAGGCGTCATTACTCTCCTAGACATTCTTCCTGCAGACCACAAGAGTTATGATAAGAACAGACCACCAAAAAACAATGAACAGCCAACCATTGTGTACTTCCACGTCACCGTTCTCAGCATTGATAGTATCAATGAAGAATCCATGGTCTCTAATTTTAATCATTGTTGAAATGTAATTTGATTCACATGTCTTTTAATAATATGCTATTCATTATCTTTCAGACATACGTAGCAGATATTTTTCTGGCACAAAGTTGGCGTGACCATCGACTTCGACTAGGGACAGGGAAAATGGATGATCATTACAGAATCCTTGATGTTCAATGGCTAAACGTAGGAAATACTGCTTCTAATAATAATATTGCATGACAGTGGGTGTCATGTATGATAATTTACCATTTTCAAAACCACAGGATATCTGGAGACCAGATTGTTTCTTCAAGAATGCCAAATCCGTAACATTTCATGAAATGTCTGTACCGAACCACTATTTATGGCTTTACAATGATAAAACCTTGCTGTATATCTCAAAGTCAGTACTTTTAAAAAGATTTATAAAAAATTATTAATGTACGTCATTAATAATTAATAACCTTTCAATGTTTAGGTTGACATTGGTGCTTTCATGTGCTATGAAGTTTGAGACGTTTCCTCATGACACACAATTTTGCTCTCTACAGATAGAAAGCTGTGAGTATATTTTAATAATATGCAGATTAAGTATGTGAAGATTACGACAATAATTTAGACAGACTGCAGTTTCATTTTCATATTAATGTCTTCTGCTACAGTATCTCATACCACGGAGGATCTAGTCTTCCGATGGAATAAAACAGATCCACTTGTCGTGAATCCAGATATAGAGCTACCTCAACTTGATATTGCAAGGAATGAAACAGAGGATTGCACTTTGGAGTATTCTACGGGAAACTTTACATGTTTAGAAGTGGTTTTTCAACTCAGAAGAAGATTAGGCTACCATTTATTTCACACATACATTCCATCAGCTTTGATTGTTGTTATGAGCTGGATATCTTTTTGGATTAAGCCAGAAGCAATTCCTGCTCGTATTACTCTCGGAGTTACTTCTCTTCTAACTTTAGGTAAGGATTTTAAAATTGACACAATCAAACGTATCGTACCGTACTTAATTCGTGTCCTAATTTTCTTTCTAGCTACCCAAAATACTCAATCACAAGCAAGCTTACCCCCAGTTAGCTACGTGAAGGCTATTGATATATGGATGTCTTCGTGCACTGTGTTTGGTAGGTTGATTTTGCATTAGAACAAAAAAACATTTTATATTTTAAATAATTGCTGAAATTCCTCAGTGTTCATGAGTCTCATGGAGTTTGCCGTAGTGAACCACTTTCTTGGGAGTGGACACCCAATAGACAAAGGCTACGAGGATATTCACGATCTTAACAGTATTATCGATTCCCAATCTCGGGTATGGAATTTTCTTGGATTTAAGTTGATCAAGTCAAAATTATGTATAATTTCTTATCTAATATAAACCTTAAAAATTCTTAATTATACAGCCCCTGAAAACAACACCATGTAATTACTGCCAAGTTCAAGGCAGACTATCGGCGACCACGGCCAACTTTACGAATTTCTGCAGTAACCGAGAAATTGCGCTAGGGATAGACAGAGTTTCACGATTTTTCTTTCCCTTTGCGTTTGTTGTCCTTAATGTTGTGTATTGGTGCACCTTCCTAGACTAGACTTTAACTATTATTAATTCGTATTTATAATGATAATAATTACAGCTTAACTTCTAGAATACTGTGCAATTATGCATAAAAAATTGTAAGTTAGTGTTGGCAGACCTATTACAATAAAAATATGTATTGGAAATATGTAATAAATTTGTAAAAATGTTTTGGACTTGGATTACACCATTTACACCTTTAACTTGACAAAGTAGGAACAATTATTATTGTTATCGTATTTATTTTAAACTCTTTACAAATAAAGACAGAATGAGGTACATCTTTTGATTTCATTGTGCATGTGCACAATTGTACATCAATTTAATATCACTTTTTAAATGTATAAATTACTTATTGCCACCGGATTCACATTAGATTTCAGCGACTGAGAAATGGTAAGTTCTAACTGCTTAAAAATCTGAGACAAGCTAAATGAGCTTGGATCCGGGGCTCCTTGCTTCACAATTGCTGCAAAAGGTTGAAGAGAAATTGAATCAACGAGTTCGTTTTCTCCATAGTTTGCTAGCAACAATGCTGGTTTGTCCATCATTTCACCATGCATTAATACTCCTGCCCCGATCCCCCCAATGACATTCGGTGGGGCTAATGGAACGGCAGTACTGGGAATGTTGGCTCTTGAATATTTGGAACTAGCCACATAAAAGACTTTCCCCTCACATCTTTCATCACTCTGATAGTACGCCAAGGTGTCCGAGTGGAATATCAGAATGCGATTTGAAACCTCAATGAATTCTGTAACCTGTTCAAAACATTGCCATTCTCTATTCAGTTTTAATTCAACATTGGAATGGAATAATGAAACATGCAGATATCATAAACAATCTAACCACACCTTGCTAACGATTTCATTCGCCAAAAATCTTGGAACTCCATGTGTGTTAAAGAGAGCAAAGATTACTGGATTATTCTTGTCTTTAGCTCCGTAATATAACTGTGCCACTACTTTCTTCTTTGGGCGATTCAAGTAGATATCCACCACGTTTTCGCCTTGCCCAACCATACACACTTCTGCCAGCAGATCGAAACCACTCTTATTGTTGACAAAGCCATCTCCAAAACCTAACAACAGCAATCAATTACATTTCAAATCAGCGATTGTGAACAGAAAACATCCTCAATTCAACAATAATTTAATTTAATAAGAGTGGAGTACGGACACATACCTACTGCAACTTTGCCAACAAACGCACAAAAAACGAGACCTGCTGCAGGGCTGCCTTTCTCCAACAAACTCTTTGCGACTGAAGTGTGCTCAACTTCGAAACTATTAAAGAGAAACAAAGCCCTATTTTGATAACAAGATAACCCAAAAACTATGCAGAATCCAATTAGATAAATAGCCTACCTTAACCCAGTCTGAGCTTCACATTCTTCCTCTTCGTCATCCGCAAATGCACGAGAGGACTCATACACGACTTCACCAAAAGTAGCCACCATCTTTAGAATTTTTAAATGAGCAACAATAATTTATTTGCCAATTCCAAAATATACCAAACAAAGCTTTCTTCAGGGAGAATATCTTTCAGTGCAATCTAAAAACAACCAAAGAGGAAAGAATCTGTCAAATTTGACATTTGAAGTAGAAGTTCGACGTCGATATGTTATTTCTTTTCAAACAAACTATTTATCTATACAATTAGACAATATAATTAGTGTAGTTTTAAGTTTTGTGTTGTAAATACAAAGGGATGCCAAATATTAATAATGAGTTGCTGTACAACAATTCGTTCACGTCATCACCTAATTTGATAAGCAGTTACCGAGTTTCTACTTATACTTACCCTATTGTCAACGAACTGGTAAGTTCTTCCAAAAACAACTTGAACTTGTCACCTTTGCACTACCAATTATATTCAGAAACAAATATAATTTAAACTGAATGAAAACTGTCACCAGCCGATTTGTTTAAAAAACTCAAATAAGGTGAACACAACAAATGTGCAACTCATTCTAATCCTGCTCTTACTCTTGAGATCATTTTGTGATGTATTTACACACAAGGGAATAGGAATATACATAAAATACATAGTGACAGCGCTGAAGTAAATTTAGCTCAGGATGCCCCAATCTTGTTAACCTCACAAATAATACGTTTGTCACAGGATTTTCCAGCAGCTTGAAGAAAAAGCAAGAGTTTACTTTACATGTGCATTCTCAAACACATATTACATTACAAGAACATGATGCACGTAACAACATTTTGTTGTGTATCTCTGTATATATCCTCTGCCTACTCACTACTCACCACACACGGAGCAGCCTTCCTTAGTGCATAAGAAAACTCTAAAAAAAACTGTTGGATGGAATGGACGAAGCAGTTTGGTTTTGGTTGCCGTATGGGCGATAATCGGTACATATTCACGTTCTCGTGTTATTCATGAGCAAGATCCATTGCCATCATCATCATTATTATCATATCATATCATTCCTAGTCTGAATCTGAATATAGGGAAACGAAACCACAGACTAGGAGAGTACATGTACTGTTTGTTTGTTGTTGTGAATGAATGAGGAAATTTTCATTCAGATTCATACCATACCGTAAAAAATGTTATTATCACATCACATCCTCCGACCATACATATAACTAACCAACCACTTAATATGCATGCATGCATTACTTACATTATAGTTTTCTTTACAGAAAATCCCATTTCACACCAACTACTCTGTTCGTGTTAGTCAAGTGTGTGGTGGTGTGTTGTGGAACATGGGCTTAACAATAATGTTCAAAAATTGATCTGAATTAAACAATTAAAAATCTTCACAGTTCCAATTCAACTGGACACTTTCCAAAGATCCCCTCCAGTCCTGTTGGGAACTATTAGTTTTTGTTAGATACTCAAGGAGTGACGCATTTGCTAAGTTTATGTGGTCAAGCCTTAAGATTTAAAGGATTCAATTAAAGAGTGTGTCATTTTGTTGTGACTGCAGTAGCTAAAAGTGTGTTATAAGAAAATCCTTTTGCTTCCAGTTAACAAGTGCCTAAAAACTATGAAAGCCATTGCGGTGCAAATAGATTAACTACTTATGTCTTTTTGGTGGATGTGAATAAGTTTTCTACACCTCAAATTTAATCAAGCTTCTTGTTTGAAATAATTCAGTCAAGAAATATACAATGTAAAGTTCATGGAATTTGATCTGCCAGCTTCAGACACAAAAGTGTAAGCCAAATTTATGCACAATTTGTTAATTTGATTATGTATTTTAATTTTAATGTTAGTGGCATAGAAGAATGACCATTGATTGCATATAATTTGGGATCTATCAAGTAAACGTGTTGCAGGCTGCAAATTATTGTTTTTTACAACCTTTCTCGGTATTCCCAAAAGTATTTAGATGTGGCTTCGGCATTTAAAATCCAATGTTCCTTAATTGAATATAAATGCAAGTACTACCTACGGGGATGTCAATTACTCACCTGTCTGACAGTTATTGAGCACAGGTCAATTAAAATACAACGAATTATTTATTTGCAATAATCACCGACACTCTGCTATGGCCATCGTATATTTTGGTTCTAAATTTAGTAAATAGTGGAGTCGGTAGCAGTCGCAATGCAATAGCATGCAAAATATGAGGTCTTACGGCAACATGGCAGGTACTGAGCTTTTCTCGGTATCCCCATGAATTTCCTTGTAAAGGAATAGTTACTATCATAAAATAAATTCCTGAAAGGAGCGATGACAGCCAAGGCATAATAGCATGACACGGAAAGTGTACACTGACATTCATTCGGCTTTTTTCGTTCATATCTGCTGACCGCATCACACTCCATTCTTTGCTCCTTCCTTTTCCCTCCGGTGTTTTTGGCTCTGGTTCTTTCTAGGGTTTCCTTCATTCACCAATGCAGTTCTTATACCTAAATCAGGATCAAACACTTGTCTTCTTTCACAAACCCGCAGATTTCTTCCCAATCTGCAGTTTCTTTACAAACAATCCCTGGCATCCATTTATGTAAGACTACTGCTTTATTTTATACCCCAAATAACGTAAAATGTATAAAAAAAACTCACGGAATATACCTCGTGTAACTGCATCCGGTTGTTGGGTCTCATGCTATTCTTACTTTACTGCAAGTTCTTTTTGATTTTATTAAACTATAATTTTTTTGCTTGTTATGTTGTTGCATGCTACGTTGAGAGTTCACACCATTAGGTTCAACGCTTGCAACGCAACATGATAGCGCAATTTATCACATTACCTCTTTAAGTTGTGAAATAATGTTGAGTATATGTTTTTGGGTCTCAAATTTTTCATTTTTTAAATCACCAGAGCGTAAGCAAATTGCAGTTTTGAAATGAGGCGAAATAATCGTAAACCTGGTTTCCCCTTTCTTCCATGAAGTTTGGGCGTGATGGGATACATGTATGCAGCTTTCACCATAAAATGCGATGAATACAGAGCGTCCATTGAACAAAATGAAACAGTTTTATTTTTGCAATTTATGCATAGCACACTAAGGCGGAGTTTTTGTACTTTGTGAAGCAGGAGTTGTGCATGACTTAGAAATTCTTAAGCATGTCGTTGTTGTGCATGGGATTCTTGTGGGCATTTTTACTTTCCCCATACATCGCTTAAAGGATAACATCATGAATTTGCACAAGCGAAATAAGCCTTCTTGTAACACCTTTATTAGGCATTATTCAGTTTAGCGTCACATGCATAACTGCTGCTGTACTTTTATCAAATCATCGTTCGTCCCTAGTTTAGATGAATGCACACTCAACTCCACATTGCGAATGTATCAATGTATGGAATGTGAGAATGTACTCTTACATTATAAAATTATTGGAAGTTTGTGTTTTCTCTAGTCAGACTAAAGTTAAAGGAGTTACTCTAGTTATTTTCCTTCATTTCGACTTTGTCCTTTAGACACATATAAAATCGGATGTTTTTGTATGCATGCATACCTAACATTTCCTGTACTTGGCTGTGTCCATTCCGTTCACATTCCATATAGTCCTGCTCTCCAGCTGTGTCTATATGCGTAGCGTAGTTGAAGTTCTTACATCTGAAAAGGAGGGTGGGCCAACATTTTTAGCTAGATTTTTCTTTTTACTGCAGTGGAACAGCATGGATAGGATGTTCAGTGTTCTGGTGAAAGTTGGAGAGAAGAGAACGAAGGAAAGGCAGGGAATGTGAAAACATTAAATGCCAAAAACGTGAAAGCCTCTTTCCTTATTCTTCCTTTTGCTCGCCTCACCAAAATGCTTTTGCTTTTTACGTCAGTCCACCATTCTTATTCCATCCAGCATTATGCAACTTGAACAGCATCAACGCTAGTGCTAGAGAGAAAGAGAAGCTGGAAAGTGGGGTAAGATAGTGCACAGCCAAGTTTTCTCGCAGTTTCCTCTCAAAGTTCGATGTGAAAGCAACAGTTGTTCACTTTTATAAAGCGATACTAACTGCTGCAGTGTTCAAAGGAAAAAAAGTTTCTACTAATTTGTTTTTAACGAAAAATTCTATTTGTTCGTCGATTTGTCACCAAAAACAACTTCCGCAGCTTCAGTAAAATAAAACATCGAGTAAACTTTTGAGTTTTGTTTCTCGTCTGGTACATACTGAGCTTCATACTTCTAAGGTGGCAGGTTTCACCGTTCCTTGAAACAAGGTAAAGTCTTTGATCTCTCAAAGTGGCACCCCGAAAAGTTTAATTTATTTTGCTTATTGTCTCAAAGTTAGTATATGCAGGTCACTGCTACATAAATACACCTCTGCGAGAAGATTATTTTTCTTACTGCTGAGTGTGGCACAGTACGGAATACCAATCGTAGAGAATACCTCACGCGTGTATTTTTATTAAAGTGTAGCACATTATTCATCATATAGCACCATGCTACAAAGCGTAGAGATGCAGTATATAGATTTAGGCGTGTCATCCCAGTACACATACAGTCTCTAATCTAATGAATTGCGAAATTTTTATGATTCCAGACTCGGGCTAATTCCCTGTCGTGACGTGGATACATCCGTGGAGGTTGTCACCCAGAAGGAAGAGTGAAAGCCATATATAGTAAAAGCTGTCAACGGCTGACTAAACACAAACAATTTTTTCTCCTCTGTCGCTTTCTCTGATTCCCGTGTAGTCCATCAGGAAGGTAGTAAAAGCGACACAATAATGCCATTGGCTCATCAACTTGGTGTACCATGGGGAGATACAAAGAGACCCCCGCCTTCAAACTCGGTAAGGTGTTGCCTTTTCTCTGTATTCACTCATTTTTATGCTAGCGTTCAGCCTGTAAAACGAAGATTTTTAACGAGAATAAAACCCGTAAAAAAAGCACGTATATACATGTGTAATGTGTGAGTGTTTTGGCTAGTAGCTGTACACTCATAATATAAAAACTTCATAAAAGTTTTTTAATGGCCAGTCCTCTAAAAAGCTCTTAAAGATCCAATTCTATGCTAGACATCATGGCAGACCAAGACCTTATGCTTATTACGCATAATGTTGTTGCAGGCAATTTTATAAAGTGGTCGTTGCTTATCATAATAACAAGATGTAAGGGCATCACATTGTACATGATGGTCTACTGAGCACAACAAGGAGGGAGACAAATAAATTGACGATTTAGGAGATAAAACTCAATTTTTCCTAATGTACTTTACTTGTTTGTATCTACTTAATTTCAATTCCTCTTCCATTGTCTGAGGATAAAATGCAACAGACATTTTTTTGTGCTTGTGCGTGCTCTATAAGGTTGTATTGTAATACGCTACAATCATATGTATGATGTTATACCATTTTTATGCTTTCAGGAGGTCGAGGAGATGCTTGTGGATGACCATGTTGACGTAAGCTTACTTTGTTTTCTAAATTCTATTTTAACTACTAGAGCTACATCTTTCACTTGAGTGACAGCCACTAGAGTTATGCACGAATTCTTATGTGGCTCTGAAGTAAAAAATGTAGTAATGAAAAATATGAAGAGAACGACTATATAGACATGAACAGTGTGAAAACCCAAACTTGAGCCAACTGACATGACAGCATCATGGTCGATAAATAAACACCGTAGCTGAGAAAATATGCATGAGCATGAGAATTCTGTAATGAAATGAGTTATGTCAAGCATCATTTTTGTCGGAATCGAAATTCAATTAGTAAAATAAACAATTATGTAGTATTTTCTAGAGCCTCTATATGAATATATACATAAACAGAAATGAACAAAAGTAGACTGTTTATTGATTTAAGTATTCCTAATGTTCCATAAGGAGTTTTTGCCAAAAAAAAAATCATTATACAATTATACTCATGTATGCATGTATAACATCTTTCATTGTGTTTTATTGTATGCTGAGTACTGAAGTTACTAAAGACATACTAGCATTTAATGCTTTATTGCTTCGTCGGAATATGAGATATGATCATCGTACACCACCATCAACCATGCCTTGCGTGAGTTTCTGATATTATCCTGACTCCACTTTGTACACAAAACTATTACGTTGTGATGACGTAGTGGGTTTTGAGCTGAAGGGCAAATACCCAATGATAATTAAAGACACAATATAGAAGACTTGTGTAGATGCACAGTCTGTACCACAAATCTATTCCTCTATTACCTGTATCCTATAGTCGAAATTTAGAAGTGTACATATGTCTACCTACCTCCAGCTAACTAGCACAAAAGCCAACATTCCACAGCTCAGCAGAGCAAGCGGCGGGCAGGGATTCCATTCTCGTGGAACACAATCAAACTACTGAGCATTTTATGAGATTCGCTTACCTGCTTCCTTGGGTTAACAATGGCGGAACAACTCTGGGGAATGACTATAATATTTTGATTTAACGAGGGGATGCTATGGTTCTTGGAGATTTTTGGTTATCTTTAGTGCAAAAGATTGTTCGATGACGGTTAGTATGTGTAGTTACCGCTTGTAATTACTAAAACTGTACCAGCATGCTACATTACATCTTACATTCCCTCCATGTGTCATATTCCCTGAGTTGATCTTCCACACGAAGACAACGACACTAACAACTAAGAGCGAATGAGCCATAAAAATTGTATTGTAAAGCGAAAGGATTCCAGAGGTTACTAAAAGGTCAAGGTATTTATATGAGAGCATACATGAAATATATGCAGTTTTACCTGCTTCAGGTGACACAATAATAATTTAAACTGAGCTTTTCATATTATGACTATTGATTGTTGAATTCAAAAGTTGAAAGTCCATCCATTCTTAAGATATCTAGTTTGGCGGACGGGTTTAATGAGCTGGCTATTTGCTATGAGCAGCTAATAAGCATGAATGCTTGTTGAATTGAAAGAATGGTAGGAATGCGTCGTTACATGAATATAAATATACCTTGAAGAAAAAACGGACCCACGATGCAAAGAAAACATCTTTGTAAAGAAAGTAAAACGAGTAAAAAGGAAAGTGAATGTTTGTTTTACGGCAACCTATCTTACCACTACATATCGTGACACAGCCGCTCTTTTTGGTATATGTTCCTTCTGTAGCTCAATCTTTGCTGTATGGAAAAGAAATATTATCATAATTTTTGTCAAGATTATTGCGAGTTCACGGATGCAAAAGTAGGCCCACAAGATATTTATGGTTTGTACACAAAAAGGGCTACACTCAGAACAAAGACGTTATGTATCATGATTAAGAATAAAGCTTGATATAACTATTCAAGCTTGCTCACAGTTATACAACTACGTTTGTTCGTTGAGTGTTATGAATGTTTCGTTAAGCTGGTTCTTGTTAAAAACACTTTGTCTTAGGATAACTTTTTTTTGCCATTTTAATCAATAGAAAGTTGTACTTGATCCTGAACCATACGAATGGGAATAGTTGGAAACTACATGACATAGTCATGAAAATACAGATTTGATATCATGCAGATATAAGAGAGGGATATTTGCCATCGGGGGTACACAGTACCCACGTAAGAGGCTAGTGGAACTTGATACGTGGTTGATTACTAGTACATGGAACCGTGGGAATTAAAATTCATCTCTCGACGAAAATGATGACTTTCTTTTTGTAGCCGTACGTTTCATTGTGAAGGTGGTGACTGTGGTAGTATGTGATAGCTATTTTCGTTAAACCATTCTCTATTATTCCACATCATCACTCCGCTTAAAGTTGCAAGCTTAGGCATTTATTAAAACCTTCAACCGTAGTCGCTGTCTATTTGATCGTAACCATTTGCTCATCGTTCATACTTATTGCTGACATGACGAGAAAGGAATAAAAAACGAGCCCAGAATACTAAACTGCAATCATTTTAAATGTGTATAGATTTCAATTTGTGTGCTTGAGTCAGAACTTTTCGACATTTTTCCACTAACGTTCAATGCGCTAATCTGTATGGTACATTTTAATTAAAAATTGAAATACAGTTGTCTTTAATCTTCCTTTCACATCAAACATTTATAATGAACAAGATGGACGGCAGACGAGGATGCTATAATCAGTGTGACTTTTGTTTATTTCTCTCTGAATGGAAGCTGGGCTGAGTGTTGACTATGATAATCAACCACTGTACATTGTTAAAGGTAGACTTTTGTAAGGTAATCCAAGTATTTTTGGAGATGAAGGATTACAGCAAAGTTACAAAGAACTGTTACTATGTGAGGCCCTGTTCACATTCATTAGCGCCACGGTTGACCTCCACTTCGTGATCCAAAATAAGTGGAAATGAAACAGACCAACCAACTAATGAGTTATGACAGCGTGTCTGATAGTATACAGTATTTGACATGGAAAAGCAAAATGCAATTTGATGACATCGATGACTAATCTTGAAGCAGGAAACTTCGTTGTCTTTCATTCGCCTAGTAATAATATATATTGAACATCTGAAGTGGTTGCAGAATGAGCTAGAGTTTACCTTCATCTTCTAAGGCAAGGCCACATTGTTATGGCTTCATATATCCGTCGGGCTTTCTATCCATCATACTTTCAATGAACACCTATATATATATAGGACATCTTGTGTTTGTGTTAAATTTAGATTGAAGAACGACTGGAGATCAGAAGACTAATAGGCACTAGATGAGATTGGAAGAGATGATAAAATGAAGAAAGGTTGTAAGACTCTAAGCGGTGGTTATATTTGCGAAAATGAGTTGCTGTGACGGGGCGAGTTCGTTTTGTTTAATAAAGTGGGTCGGTTGTTAGTCACTCTTTTAAGTTTCCTAGGGTTGTCGCTAGCTGTATAGCAAACCATGCGTTCATGTGTATAAAATTACCACAATTTGTTTATTTTCATGCACATTCAATTTAGGCATCTAATGAATGAGGTCACTGTATAAGTTAATCGAAAGTTTTACTTGTGATAGCAATAGCGGATGCCGCCTGCGTTTGCCCTCGAATGCGATAAACTGGCACTGACATGCTAATTGCTTTGGTCTGCAAAATATTATCTTGCTTCTCTGTAGATACTTGAAGTTGGACCGTGTTCATGGTATCGATTTTCAGAGTTGCTCTTTCGTGCAGTCTGCTATCTTTATTCACAGTTGTACTTTTCAGATGTTTAGTTAGCTGTAGAAGAGCTTGCAAACTGTCAGCTAATGAAATTAAGTTGGATGGATTAAGGCTTAAGGTGGAAAGTGAAAATGTCATAACACGAAATTAACAGTCGCAGCACTCACCAAATACTATCAATCAGCCGACCTCCTCTTCGATAGTCTTAGCTTTTATTTATTGTTTCGTAGAATTCACATTGATAGTGACGGCAGCGTCTACAGCTGAAGTTCAGAAGTTTTAAAAATTCCGTTTGGAACCAGCCACTGTGCAAGTGAAGGAAATTCATGA
Organism: Orchesella cincta; assembly: GCA_001718145.1. Classification (NCBI taxonomy): domain Eukaryota; kingdom Metazoa; phylum Arthropoda; class Collembola; order Entomobryomorpha; family Orchesellidae; genus Orchesella; species Orchesella cincta. The sequence goes on along the minus strand of LJIJ01000064.1, from coordinate 220,521 downwards.
CATTCAAATGGAATAGGCAGCACTTGGGCCATTGCATGAATTGAATGCATGCATGATTTATGTTCTATCGTGCTTTCGTGCTGCAAAGCAAACAAAAGCCAAACCAAAACCAGGTCAAATGTTTGGTAAAGCTCAAAGCAGGAAAAGTCAGTGCAGTCATCAATCGTTCATTGCATTCGTTCCCGTCTTTGGATAAAGGGTTGATTGTAAAATGGGTGCTTTTACGAAAATGGAATGGATGATGTTATCATTATAGTTTATAGAGTGGTTTATAGATTCAAAATAGAAGAATGTTCTTCACATTCTTATGAATCATGACTACAAAACGTTGCATAATGGCCGACTCCGTGCCTCTCACACTGACTGAACACGATGCTATTTTCCTGATATGCTATTCGGAGCCAAGATGTTCTCATTTCCTTTCCTCGTTCCGGAGACCAAAACTAACTAGAGCCCTTCAGTTTATCGAGTTATCATGCTAGCGGATGCTAGAAGTTCTAAACACCAGTCGTATGCTGGTTATTTTATGCAACGCATGTCTTTTCCATTAAAAGTGTTAGTATAATTTTATGGCCATATTATGAATTATAAAATAATTCGGCAAAAGTCAATTGCTCTACATGAAAATTTCAGCCATTCAACTAATCGCTTAATGGTGGAAAAGGGAGCATACGTACGTATATTAAGCATCTATTATGTAGGAGCTTTGCATAATGTAGTATTTGTGCGTAATTAACGAAACGATGAAAAAGATGCTAGAATAAGGACAAGGACGTCTCGAAACCTAACGGATTCATTCAAATACTTTTCCATCCTAGCATCAAGGCAATATCAAAACTTAACCTTTTATCTATCTATAGCTCGCTGTTCTTGGAGAACGGGTTTATGAAAATTGCCATTTAGTCAGATAGTCTATTACAGTATTAGACAAAGTATACCAGAAAAAGCATAAATTTTATTTTTGTGAAGTTCTGATCAAAGACGAGAGCAAGGCGAAGCTTCAGTAAACAACGTCTGTTTGTAGTTTGTACATTTGCAGTTACGTTGTAAGGAAGCGATTAGACGTTTCACATCACACAAAAAGTTTGCATGGTTGACGGCAAGCATCTAGTGAAAGTGAGACACTCCTTTCAAATTTAACTTGTGAAGCAACAACTTTTACAGCTCCAGATGGCAAGAAATAAGCTTATCCAATGTTTCTCCATAGCGGAGGACAAACTTTGTATTCTTGAATGCTCAATAGCTTACGGCTTTTTAGAATTGGAGAAAGGGGAGAAATACTTTGCAAAACCTTTTCATTTAACTTGCTTAAAAATATTTCACTTCCCATTTCTCCTTTGAAATATTTTTGGATAGGTGTTTAATGCAGTTTTATGTAGCATAGAAAAGTATTATAATAAATTTCAGGATAAACTTACGAAATACGAATATACACCTATTTATTACACACTCAGAAATACTCAAGTGAAAGCATTTTCAGTTTCCTATGCACAAGTTTAAAAATTGAACGAATCAATATAAGCTTGTTTGTGAGAAAGAGTTTTTGCAGTGTATTATAATGCCTGAGAATCTTGTTAGTGAAGTCTAGTATTTTTTTTATTTTAATGAGAAGCACAACTCATTGTATGGCTTTTGTTACAGGGGAAAATTTTCCATCCATCTCTCATTCACTTTCACTCTTTGAATGGTTAGTGCGTACGACGTTATAATAACATCATGAATAAGAACGAGAGGATTCTCTGTTTTATTATTTTTGTGGCTTTCATTTTTCAGTCAGAGCTCAGCTCTGAGGTTCTTCAATTCAATTGAAATGTTTCATTTCAACATTTGAATGAGTGGTGCTGCTTATCTACGTTTGATTTAAAAGAAAAGAATTTTTGCAAGTGTAAAATATAAGCGAAAATGTCGTGTGTAAATTGAAATTTTCATTTCATGTTTCATCAAAAGTGAACAGTATAAATAGCAGGCAACTCGTGATTTGGTCTTTCAGGGGCTTGCATTTTGGCTGACGGTAAATAGTGGCTAGCATGTAAGAACTTGCATAGTATTACGTGAAACTTATTCTGCGGTTCTGACTGTCGCATTACGGTTTCCATCTGAATACGTCTGAATAGACATTAGGCTTGGTTTGGTAGTACAATGAAAAATTGTCCCTTTAGCTCCACGCGAACCCAAGTGTTTTGCAAGTGACGCAGCTAGTTTGTGTAGATGTGTCTTTGCCAGAAATTTGAGAAAACTTAAAGTAGAGGAATTCATTGCAGAGAAAGCTCCACTAATGCCAAAACAGTGTGTGCATGCAAGTTCAGGAAAATGTCATTCGCCTGGCGTTATTTGGCTTGCATCTAGCCTAAAATTCATATCTTTAGCCAGGAGCTGCCTTGTAGGCTTGCTTGTGTTGTAAACCTTTTTACTGGATTTACTTACACTTTTAGGGTAGCGTACCTATTAAACTAGCTAGTTCTTTTCTTATATTTGTATATAGCCTATGTCGAGGCATGAAACATGAAGACCTGTGAAATGGGATCGTGAATTGTTGTCGAATCTCCATCGGTTTCCAGTCCTATTTTGAAAGACTAGAAGCTACATACATGTGGGGATCAAGTATACCAGGTACCAAGTACCAGGGTATTAGTATACTGCATAGAGGAACAAAACCTTCGTGACATGCTATGGAGAAAATCTTTTTGAACTCAGACTCTCACAGTTATAGTAAATAAGCAATGAGAAAATGGAGAGAAATCGTACAAGTGGGTATATACATCACGCAACTTTTAATTTCCGATTTCCCCCCAATGTAATTATGCATTTTCATTTTCTCTCATGCTAGCTTTCACCACGTACGTACCCCCTTCTATTACAGCTTGAAAGCTAAAAGTTGTTTCTCTCTCGCAATTGATATAATTGCTGTGATCCCATTCTGTTCTCGAAGTTAATTTTGAGAAAAACGAAAACATTTCCTTTCTGTTCTTGCTCCACGTACTAGAAATAGAAATATGTATTATTTGGTTCCACGAGTGGAAGTTGAAATGTTATATACATAATAACTATTGAGGAAGAAAACAACAAAATGAGAAAGTTGCACTGTGCTCCTTTTGTATTGCCATTATTACGGTTGATTCTTGTCGTAAAGTGTTATTTTTTTTAGCTTTCCTGTGTTGCATGAAATTGTCTTCATTTCACATTTTGTAAACTGAAACTGGTTACGTTTTTGTGTATAACGAAGGTATAGACTTTGAGAGAAAATCTCCAGTCGACTGTAAAGCTTTCAGATAAAAAGCTGAAATGCAATTTTATCGTGTATTAGATTCCCGAGGTATGTATACAAATGTATGAATGGCATACATATAAAGGTGTAATATTATTATTAAACACAACAAATATCGTATATCTAAGGATGTCGTACATGTATACAAGATATCAGTGACGGAACGTGATCCCATGAAAATGAACAGTGTATGCCTGACGGGAGTTTATTGTTATCTGCTCCTTAGAGCGTTTTAAAAATGTACTCTCTACACGACAATCATTCCCAAGTTGTTCAGCGACACAATCTACAAAAACTTTGTTCTTGATTTTATCTGCAGACTGCAAACGAACGACGAATCCGAATTTTGTTTTACATCGTGACGAGCTTTTCTTTGTGTTATATTTCGATTTGCCTTGTGGCTGAAGGTATAGATGTAGATAATAATGTTGTGATAACTTAAAGTTTGATTCATTTCCATGTTGGTTATGTAGACGTGAAGCATTTTGTAAATTAGCTGTTGCTGCTTATATTCCTTGTATGGGTCTCCGTTGGTTCAAAAATTTGATACTGCAGCTTCTATGCTCTTATAATAGGGCATATTGTTGATGGAGCCCCTGTTTCATCTTGATTATCTGATCAAGATGCTTTTCCTTGCGTTCCTTTGGGATGTGTAACAACATGCCACGTTAGGAGCCCATGATATGTACCTTTGTAATTTTGCTTAGGTTGGAGAAAATTGATCGCTCCCTTTGCTGACGTTGCATGATATTTCGAGATGTGGGGTTGATACCAGTTGCATTGACATCAACTCCCGATCAGTATATTTGGTATTGTTATTTTATGCAAGATGGGAAAACCAAATAAATAGATGAAAGTGTAGGCAGTGCAAAACACATTGGCACGTATACACTCATATCTCTGGTTTAGAATTATGGAGGCTTCAGTGACTTTCACTTGGCAGAACAAAGCAAAGTCTGTTATATATCATCCCATTCAACCTGTTGTATTATGTCGTGTGACTAAGTCACTCTGTATAAGTGGCTATCTCTTTTAATCTTACTTGGGTTTACACTAATCTCTCAATCCGCGTAGATCTGCAAGATCTCCGATGCCATTAGCTGTATGCAGAACTTGTTGAATTTGCATAAAGTCTAAGATTTTCCCCCGTGTTTAGAACCTTTAGAATCACCTCGATGGCTTAACAAATACATACATACCCACTTTTGTAGGTAGAATTTGTAGGTAGGTTTGAAGAATCCAACATTAATGGAATTTGGAAATCGGAAACCTAATAGGCTTCCACAGGGTATTGTGATTGCTTTTCCAGAAAATTGTATAACGCATATTACTTAGAATGATCGATGGCAAATCAAAACCAGTTTGTTAAATAAACGCTGTCAAAAAGGATGTACATCTAACAATATTACACACGCAAATAAATAACCAGAAGCTTAAATTTATTTTAGTCTGTATAGAACGTTAAGTTAGACAGTGGGGAAAGGAAGCTGATAGTTTACTCAAGAAATATATTTTTTATCACAATATCATGCCTGCTTTTTTCATAAAACCTGCCAAACCTGGTTCTTAGAAGCTTTATTGAAACTTTGTATAATGAAGTCAGTTCGAGAAATTTTGGCTTAAGACAAGACAGGGAAAGGGATATTTGAAGCTTTACATTCTGGTTTGCTTCCAGTAACTGTGTATGGACTGAGTGTACTTACTATGAAGTATATAGTTTAACTAAGGTTCTTAAAGAAGATAATGGGGAGAATGATCCCGCACTCTTTCTTTTGTATTGAAGTCCAAAAGAATGAATAGGAACTTCCATCGCTTTTAATTCTTAAGTGCTCCTTTCTCCACATTTTGGGCAAGGTGGCTACTGAAGACTCTATCGTAGTACAAAAGGTGTTTTTCTTTAAAACACTTACTTTCCTTCCACTTGGTCGGAAGGACGATTGAGATGAAGTAACAAGTAAATATAAATACATACATATTTATGAACGGTATTAGATTAGAAGCTAGTAATCATGCACACTCATTCAGAATTCTTTTTGCAAGTTACTGCGCTGCCCTTTTGTTGCAAAGTTTTGTGTGTCTTTACTAACACTGCTATATTGTAAAAATCAATTTCTCAAAACTTTTTGTTGTTGTTGATGAAAACCCCCGAAAAAAGTATGCGCTATCTTTTGGAAAGTATGGAAATTCTCGTGAGACTGCTCTTGTTCAGTTTGTTACTTCATAAACTAGTTTTGTGTTTTCGTCATTTTTTATTCACAACAAATTTCGCATTGCACCTCAGAGAGCTGGCAATCTTGTTTTTCAATGCATTTTCATATCCCTAAGTTTTACTCAACAATTACCTCACTACTATGTTTCGTGAAGCGGCGCTCTGAAGAATATGTCAGGTAAATAATGTCCCTGGAAAAATGTAAAATGATTGATAGACTGTTGAATTTTTCATGAACTTTTACGTAGTTGTTTTATCATTTTAAGTTACATTCGCCATTTTGAATTTAACCAGTAGACAACTACCAAAAGGGCTGTATTTCTTATGTAAATGTATGATAGAATAGACTGTAGACGAGTCTAATATTTCAGAGCTTAGGGTCGTTAGTCGTAATTATGGGAACATAGAAGATAACCTAAAAGTGAAACTCATCAAAATGCAGTTTTCTCAAAACAGCTTTTAGGTAGTATACAAATTAGTATTTTGTACTACTAACGTAAGCGGTTATAAACATTATGTTACCAATACAAACGTTGTAACGTATACATAACATAACGACTGTTAACAAAGACAAACATGTAGAATGATTCTACAGTTGCTTTTCCATCATCATCATCACAATGAAAGATTATTACACTTCCATTAGTAAACAACTTGTTTTTCCTGGGGAAAGGATAAGAATATTAAGGTTCATTTCCATCATTACATGAGAAACAAAAGCAACATCTAATTCCCCAAATGGAAAAATAAAGCTCTTTTTCTTTTCTCCTTGCAAGAGAAAGAGGCAGCTTAGAACTAGCTCTCCTCTCCATTCAATTTTTGCAACTGGCCGCTGAAAGACATGGAATTTACTATTACCGGGCCGCAAAGATTTTCCTTGTTTGTAGGTAGTGTATGTACTTAGTCATAGTTAGTAGGGTATGTATATTGGGTGGATATATGATATGATTCAATGATTCTGCAAATTCACATCATCACTATTAGGTCAGGTTAAAACATTCGTAGATTTGTCCGTTGCATCACTAGCATTGAAGCAGAACTAACTAAACAAAGAGCGAATTTGTGTACACAAACTGTCCAATCCGAATTAGGATATACTGTTATAACCCATATCATGCTAACCTCTATGCTTTTAACTTTATCCATTTAGAGAATAACACTGTGCCTCAGAATATTAGAAACATGGTTGTTGGGAGAAAGTAAGACCAGATGGTCGCAGATGTTAGATGTTCATGAAGCAATAAGTATGAGCTGCTTGCGTAATATTTTGAATTAGATCCAGGTATACCAATAATACCAAGTTCTGCTTAATAATTTGGCCATGCCTTCACATTATTAGAAACACCAGAGAGGCAAAGGGATGTGGTCTGAATTATTTTCTCCATTTGTCCATGTCTAGGCTACTGTTAAATTTATGATAAATCAATAAAAGAAACAGAACTGTCTATATATAGTAATGCAATATATATATGAAACGAATATCAACTATTGTCGGATTCGAATAGGGAAGGTTTAGACGATAAGCGAGTTTGTCTTTGCAGTTAAATTCTTCCAACACCTATAAAAACGAAAGCTACTCAAATATGCTTTTATGAGGCAAATAAACAATTTTATACCGTAAAAAATTCAAAAAGGATTGTTTATCTGAAATAAAATGTAAAATAAAATGACATTCCGCGTTTAATCTGGCGAGAAAATAAAATTTCCTATATTAATTCAATATTTCGCATTCAACCTTTCGCATATTGAAGTATGCCGCATACAATATATGTATATACGGCGTATCTGGCTTTAATGTTGAATGTAGAGCGTTAGTTTGGAAAAGATTATTTGGAGGATTTGGTTTGGCTTAGTCCAATAACCACAACAGATTACCATATTATTGTACCTGTGATAATTTTGTTCCATGTTAAACCTGCCGCTTACTGCGAAGCAAAACAACAACGAAGCCATAATATGCAATTTCAAAGCACAATAATTATTATGCTTGTAATTCTACTGTGTAAAATGATTGAGAGTTTATGCTCCATGTTCAAGGTTGCTGCTCTATACAATTACTAGCACATTTGTTAGAGGAGGAGGAGAGACCTTAGTAGTCTCACCACTTTTACTCACATTTCTGTTGGAGCAAGAATGGAAATTCCATGCCTTTTCTTTTTTATCATCCTAATAGTTGGTTCCGAGGTTTTTTGTTTAATTTAAAAAGGATTGAGAAATAAATTGAGTTTCTAATTTATTTTTAAACTACAGAACATTTTTGAAGCTTAGTCAGTTCGACTTGTGGGTTCTTTTCATTGGAATAAGTCTTCTTTTTTTTGCATTAGACAAGTAAAGAAAACGTATTTATAATGAGAAGGAATTTTGTGATTCGAATTTACACAGAGATGGCCATGTTTGATCTTCTTCGTGCCTCTATTTGTGGCCTATGAGAGCTCGTATTAATTTCGTTTATTTGTGAGTATGTATTGTTTGCATAGCGAGTAGTAATCCTGTGTTGTTTGCTTCTTGTCTTTTAACATTTTCTGTTGTGCCGGAGAAAATGTCAGGATAATTTATGTTCTGCAGGAACGAAGAAATATTGATTCAAGTGTAATAAAACGGAGTCGACGGCTTTTCTTGGCTCCGTCAGTATCCAGCAAAACCTCCGATAAATTAAGTATAACCTAGTTACTACCAGTGTAGAGCATTTTTCACTGTGCATTTTTTATACTACACGAACTTCACCTAGTCACTGTAGTTGTTGATTTTCCATTTATGTCATCAGCATCATTATCATTCTCTTGAACGAGTGAAACTCGTCTTCAAAAAAGTATTTGATACAGGCTAAAAAGGATAGCACATTCTTTGTTGCTTTCTGCGTCTTCAACATAAGTGAAATGTGAAACCCACAAACGCGTAGTGAAATAATGTACACAGCAGACCTATTGATGCGTCTTGAAAGCTTTCTTCTATAATGCATGGTCTAAAATGAGCTTTAAACTAACAACGTGGTCTCCGACGGACCACTCAAAGAACAGTAAAAAATTGTGCCGTTAGAAGTTAGCACATCAATACATAATGTATACAATATATGTTGGGCTAAGTAGATAATATAGTAGCTGCGAGACCAAACCCTTGACAATCTAACAGGCCAATTTCTTTGAAGTACATATTGAATTGAGGAAGGTTTGTCAACCCACGCTGCTCATCTTATATACATTTCCAGGAACATTTTCATCATCATCATCATTTACCTTCAGTTCTTCGCTTTCTCAATTTCTTTTATACTATTTTCATCGTCTGAAAGTGGCACTAACGCCTTTCTTCGTTGTGAGATGCGTAAAAGGGGGAGGTAAATGTGGGACCATCTATTATACAACACGGTGGATGATTTTATTTAGCCATCTTGAAGTGCATTGAAGCATGTAGAGTATATTATGAGGATTGGGACTTTGCACAAGGGCAATACGTTGTTTAAACATTTATAGTTTCATTTTGGGCTAAAATAACTATCAATTATGGTGCAATATCCAATCGTTTGTTGAAATTGAAACCTTGCAATTTCTCGAACCTACATCGACAATTCTAATATTGATGTTTGTACGACTATTCTGTGTAGTTAAATGTACAGCAGTTTTGGGGTAAGATGATAATACGAAAAATGCTCAGCTCAGAAAGCGTTGGGTTGGAACTCCCTGCCGAACTTAGACCTCGGATTTTGCCTAAATCTGTGTTTTAAAAACTGCCACGTGTGTATGAATGAGTTTTGTCTCAGCCGTGATAATAAACAATATAGAATCTAATATCACATCCAGTGGTGTCGGAATTATTTTGACTCTGAAGTTTGAAGGCATGATAAGATACATAGTGTGGGCGTTATAATGCATACATTAAGTGTTTGTGTAAAGTCACGCGTAAATGGAGTTTCCTTTTCGTTGGTTTAGTATTTGCCCCTGTATAAAACACCAGCTTACAAAGAAGATAAAGTTTTTCATCTTGGGTGAAGTGGGAAAACTAAACGAATACTGAATACGAGTTTCCTATATATTAGAATGGTTGAATCATTTGATGTGTGGCTAAAGGCTAGAGTAAATAACAAAAGAATATTATCATGGAGGGAAAAATGACATTGGCTTGGATGAAATAATGGAGTTTTTGTTGGATTGTGTAGGCCGACCTGAATTACATGCATCACTGTCCTTACCCAAGGTTATTTCTTCTTTTTATATATTTTGTGGACGACCGACCTAAACCAGATCTACCAGAACGTGGTCCTTATGATGATAATATGTGAACTACTTATAATACGATATGAAGTCATATTCTTAAATTTCGTATTTAGCAGAGGAGTTTGCTTTCCCCCCTCCACAAGAAAAAAATATATTGTTAATGAAATTTAACCCTATATACGCATGCCTAAACATGAAATGCCTCCAACATGACAAGCAATGTTGCAGCTTTCTTTTTCCTTCTCTCAGGATGCTAAATACGATAAGTGATGCAACTGCTTGAAATTCATGTAGTTGCATCTGTATAATATTTCTCCATGTCCACGCTTTAGTACAAAGTACGGTCGGTGACCGGCATTGGTGTCGTCACACGTTTATTTATGTATGTCCAAAATTTCATTCCCTGGTTTCATTAAATGCCATGTAACTCCTTTCTCGCATATTTATTTTTACGACATTCTATCTCACAGATATAGATGATGCCACAAAACAGCAATGATTGTTTTGCTCTCGCGGGGGCTGTTGCAAAGGTATTTTGAAGACTATACAAAAGGTTTTAATGGATACTGTAATTGTGTATTTCTCTCACTATATATGCAATGATTCCCCATATTCCAAGGTGTTATCAACTAAACATAGAATTAATGGATTAAGTCGGAAACGAGACATTCGTGAGAAACAAAAAAGAAAGCGTGGGTGTGTATTTGGTCGCAAGGAATCGGCTTGAAGCCAGTATGAGTAGAAACTTTTGATCTTTAATGGCTTTGTACTAGCACGAGCTTGCTGCAGCTCCGATTTGTTTCATTTCTTTTCATTGTACAAGTTCGTTCTTAATATTAAAACTGATATTAGGATTGTAATCGTATACAAAATAATACGGGTATCCTCACCAACTGATGTACAACTGACGATGAAGAAGATCATTTCATTGCGAATATGTGCCGCAGTTAAATACCTACACGTTTTAAAAGGTTTCTCTGTCGAACAACATTTTCTGCTACATTGATTACAGTATTTACGTGCATATAACAAGTACCTACTAAACACAAACCCAGGCACATTATTGTGCTTGCATCTTTCTACGTATTCGTTCTGGTAGCATCATTCATCGATTTCAAACATGAATAGGACGATTGGGCTATTGCTATTAGTCGAATCTGATCCCATGACTTTGTTCCCAAGTCGTGTGTTTACAAGGCATGCAGCCACATAGTAATGCTTACAACTTACACACTGATTATATGGCATGTATTATTTGAAGGCAGTGAATTTCACTTTTCGTGGTGCAATCTTTCTGTATTGCGGTTAAATTGCATAACCAACAAGGAATGTTAGCTAGTGCAATACAAAACAAATTAGATGGTTAGCAGCATAATGATGCGTCAAACTTCATTGCGTACATACCAAACTACAAATTTAGGCACATGCGTCTATATCACATGTTTTGATGCAAATTTTGCAGTATATTATAATAGTAGGACTAGCCAAGATGGCAACACTTGGCGCTACGCATTACGCTAGAATGTTGCTACGATCACAACTTCCTTGTCACTTGTACCAAGTTCAGTGTTCAGAATACTAAGAGGACCTCAGCCGTATGACGATGTTTCATGAATGTCGTATGACGTAAGTGATCTGTCTTCTTCAGAACAATCGCAGCTAACTCTATAGCCGTTGTGATGTCAGCATTGTATTGTATTGGAACCTTACCGCATCATAGAAAGAATTCAAGTAGCTTGTCACGCTTCTTTGATTAAAGCTCCAATCCGCTGCCTTTGAGTGATTGTGTAAGTTGGGTAGGATGTACATATGTAAATGTAAGAAGTGAACACGGTGTTCATTCAATGACGAGAGTGCTACAGTGTAGCAAATTATAAAAAAAGATTGGAGAAGAGAACCCACATGTTCTTGATCCGGGTTTCTAATGACTAATGTGGTATTGAATTTGCATGAGGTTATACTTTTCTAATCAACGTGATGGCAATATGTCGTGTCCGGATAGCTCCCTTGACCGGATCTGTAGCAGCGTGTCTTCGACCATCATTTGAGGCTTAGGAAATTGAGGTTGTCGATCCACGATTTTTTTTGCAATGAATGCTCATAATTACGAGTATACGTATACCTACAGATTTAATTTCGATTTCTATTCGATGCATATATAGTAACCTATAATACAGAACCTCTACTGTATTTCATTATTACCGTCTATATGATTCCATGTACATACCAAACTTTTATAGACATCACAAAAGTTTTCTGATATAGTAGAAAAGTGAGATGATTTAGTTACGAGACAACCAGCGCTTTGAACTAGTATATTAGACAAAAATTGGCAAGGATGAAGGACTTCTTGGTCTGTAGAATAGACCGCATCTCCACCATCGCGTAGAAGTAATGCCATTACCACCAACTGTGCGTTTCATCTTCCGACTGATCTACTAGCTCTTCAATGCTTCCATTATACTGAAACGTCGTACAATACTTGGAGGTTTTCTGAATACAATGATTGATTAAATGGAGACGATTGCAACTGATATATAGGCTATAATTGTATGTGCTTGTGCAAATGTATATTATTGACAGGCATGTTGTTAAAACGTGTCACATGCTGTCTGAAATTGAACCGTTTGTAGACAACGAATGAGAAAAGTTTAGAATGCGTCATCAATCTCGTAAAGTTTTGTAGCATCCATAATTTTATGTTAAACATTTGAAAAAAATAAAAAGTTATAATCATGATTTCAATCACAGCAATTGAATGGCGACCTATGCTGATGAAACGTTACTGACTATATTAATAATGTACCTATACAATACCTACGTAATAAATGACTGAAAAGGCGAGCTTTTAAGTAGTAATTTTACAAGTTCAAAAGGAAAACAGTTTCCCGTTGACTGTTGACGTCACTGATAGGAGGAAAAGGATTTGATATTACAATATGCGAAAGAAAAAATATGTGATGCAGCGAAGAATGTTCGAACGATATTAAAATGCGTGTGTACTTCTGCAGTAGAAAAAAGATGATAGATATTGAAGCATAAATGTAAGAATGTTTGTTGACTCTATCCGGTCTGTTAGTTATAGGTTCTCTGGTTCTACTTTAGAAACTTGTTGTTTGAGTCCCATAATGCATTTCTTATATGACGCAGAAGAAAAGGTTTAATATATGTAGAATCCCAAGAATATTCAATTTTGCTGAAACTTCGTCACGATTCATCGAGCATCTCTCTACTACCAGAAGTTGCAGCAGTCTTCATCGTAGCTATGTAGATTTCCATTTAGCTTCTGAAATAAGTATGAACATAAATATGATGCTGGAGTGTATAATTATCGTTTCATCTTCATAGGCGTTGACAAGATTTTTTTGTGAATAGGCTCGTGTAAGTGTTGTCGGAGATCACTCTGATTGATATGGTTGACGGTGTCGAGAATTGAGCTTTAACAAAACCATAATGGAAACTCGTCAGATGTACCAGATGAAAGCAGATAATATGTAGTATTACTCGGTAGTTTTTTTGCCGTGTGTCTGAGGTTGTATGGTTACTATTGAAATCCAATTGTGGCTTTGTAAGCTGCTTGTTGCATCGATAATGGTTTTAATATTATGCATACATATTTGTATGCATGTACGTAGGTAATGATCCGCGTAGTCTAACTTTTTGGTAATTCCATTGGGTTTGCCCTAGTCCTCAGCCAGTGATTCAAGCATATTACCGATTGTCATGTTCCGGATGTTCCTGCTTGTTTTCTTGAAAACCAGTGGATCGATGATGCTTATTACAAAATTTTGACTGGAAATGTTTATGACATGGCATGAATGTATGATTTAGATGGATGCATGAAGAGACTGCTTTGGAGTCACAGTAAATTGATTTCATCTGTGTTGCATCTACATGTAAATATTTTCTACAATTTAACCTACTCATGCGAACATTTAACTTTCTTGTGTTGTAATGCATGTTAATAGTGTTTTGTTGCCTTTCTGATTACATGGAACGAAATAATTTGCTATGAATACTAACTCTACTTGAATACTTGGAGCATAATTCGAAAAATGCATAACTGCTTTAACAACGCATTGAGCTAGAGCATCTTTTGAACAAAGCAATTAAGAGGGAAAATTATTGAATAATGCCTTAGGGCAGAGCAATTCGTAAGTATCGCGTAACGCGTGTATAAGCGTTTCAAATAAATGTGAGTTAACTATCAAAATCATTTTTACGGGTTAATTGTTGAGATAAGTTAAGAAACAGCAAACCCTCGAGATGTATAAAAATACTAATTTACTTCCACCTACTACATACAGGTAGTGACTGTATAGCATGTTAGTATTTTGATGCAGTACAAAGCACCGTGTCAGGTAATCTTGTCATGTATCACAGATGCAAGTAAATGAACTTCTGACTGTGAGAATTGTGAATACACATGGTTCAGCTATACTTTTTTAAATGTATCCTTTTGAGTTAGTAGGCACCTGCATGTCTATTGTCATGTTTAGTGACTCACAAAGCACATAGTCAGCATTCTGCATAAGTTTTTTTTGCAGTTGTAATGTGTGTGCAATGCTCCATCCATACTAGTTAGTACTTACTGTACTTTATTCTTCATTCCCTCACCAACAAAACTGCTATTAAATCAGTTATATTACAATAGAGATTGTTAGGTATATTGAAAAGGGCACCGCATCATTCATGTAGAAAATGGCAGTCTGTGTACACTTCTGGTTTCAGTGTCGTTCTGCAAAGCTAGTTATTTTTAAAAACGTTTACAAGTCGACTTGAATGTGAATTTGTACAATATAGCACGCTGCATATATCAGAAAAATTGGTCATAAAAGGAATATGACTCAGGAATAGCTGTCATTTGGGGAAATACGTTTTTAGAAAGTTTATAAATAATAAAATTGTAATAATTATTATGTAAAGTTAAATAGTAACATGTGAAGTGTTTGATCCAAAGTTCGTTCTGTGTATACTGTTAACAAAATAGAACAAACCTAGCTACCAGGATGTAAGCATGGGTTTTAATAAGTACTCAGCCATGTCAGAATGTACTTTTGGCTGATGACTTTTGAAGTTAAGAAGACATATAGCATCAGAAATTCACAACAGTGTGCCAACAACTCGTTTTAAATTTACTCGTCACAAACCTATAAATGCGTACGTAAATTGCGTGTTCTATTTGTTATCGATTTTTAATAGGTATGTTAGCACAGTCTATGTCCATCATTCAACAATTTTCAGTGATCTTGTCATAATATAGTTTATGATCATGCATGTTATCCAAGATTCCGTGTAACCTTCCGTTGTCATTAAACTTTTGTCATTTTAAAATAAATGGTTAGCAACTCTGACCCGGTGACCGATTCGGCTCATTTACCATCTCTCATATTTGATCCTGTTTGGCAAGATTCTGTTTTGCAAAAGTTTTAAAAGTCCAACAAAGGAATTACGCATTTGGATTGGTTGATTTAAGTATGTGCTAAACATAACATGTGTGTGCTAAAATAAATATGTGAGGATTCAATATGTCTGCTGGAATTGGAACCAAAGTCATCTACTGACTTGTGCTCCAGTTCCCATTCAAGTGGAAGCGATTTGATACTAATTAGATTTTGCTTTGACTCCAGCCATGCATATGTTGTTATTTACCCATTGTGAATAGTATAAACACAAGCACGTGCTGTGCCACGCTTTGTTCTTTGTTTGTCTCGTTTTTACTATATCAACATCACGCGTCCCACTTTTTTCCCACGTCTTTACTTTTGTTGTGCTAAAGGTATAGCAGTTATTAGTTTCCATCGGAAGTACAAAACAGTTTCATAGCATCTAAAGTTTAGGAAATGTTAAATCAGGTTACCCAGCTCAGCTCGTGGTTCTGGTTCCAGTGTGGTTCAGCAGCATAATGTACTTTTAAGTTGTTGTTGACGAATTCGATTAATGAGTCAAGGTTCATTGATAACCATGTTAGCTACATATAACTGACTTTCCATCAACAAATTTCGGCTTCTTTTTACTCGTCGGATGCGGATGTCCTCACTATGTATACTGTTTTTTTTGTATAAGAAACGTATTGGCGAAACTAAAAATTGAATGCCTTTTTGTGATTGTGGTTTATTTGTCTAATTTTTTGCTCAGTTTGAGCCAGAATCTGTAAAACTTAACATTCCATGAGTAATGCGTTTATCAGAACTCGATCTTCATTTACCCGATTTGTGATTTCAAATTGTATATCAATCATATACAACTTATATTGGAAAATATACCATGAAACATGAACATGACGAGGATCGACGTGGTCAGTGGTTTTGGTAGACACGTAGCAGATTTCATTAACTTGATTATCGAGGAAGAAAAGAGCATAATAGTAATATGGGGAGTTGCAGTTCGTGGTGAAATTTCTGCAGATCAGTACTATATATCGGACACGAAATTGAGTCATAAAAAGGAATCTAACACAAACCCACGAATGTAGTAGACGGACGTTCACAACTGCCATATTTAGCTGTTGTGCTTTCTCTGTTGCAGTGTAGAAAACATTTTTGTAATGACTACCCGTGTCATCTGCTACCGTCTGGCTCTCCTTGGACCGTCATGTCATTTGAGTGTTGCCAATGTATTGTACCCTTTTTTTGGAGCATTCTCTGATGGTTGTTGAATGTTGAGTGCATATCAAAATATCCAGATAGCCGACGGAAATAGAAAAAAAAAGTGGAATGGAAAATGTAATCTTCTTTACATTGAATGCAGTGAATTTGTGGCCGTGGTATTCATATTGGATTTTAGGCCTTCATTTCGTATTTCTAGGAAAGTAGAACAGTTACATTTTTGAAGAGTAGGATTTCACGTTTTTTGCTTTCCACTTCCATGATCCTTATCATTTTTCCCTTTCCCAGAACACGTCGCTGCTAAAAGGCTTAACGACATAGTAGCAAATAGACTAACCTCACGTACATCTTGTCGTCAAAGTACGGATGCACGTATTGTTGAAAGGGAGTGTTTTTATAGGCAGGAGATTGGATCTAGAGCTTGCTGGACTAGTGAACGGCATAAAATTGGAAAGGAATGATGATGAAATAGGATTTATACATTGCTTACTGGGATGCACCAAAAATGGCTTTTGTATTCCAACAAGTAAAATGAAATATTGGCAAGTAACCTCAATCAGAGCACGAGATATTTTTTATGCTCCAGAGGCATCAAACAAAGATCCATAAGATGGTATGCAATTCCAAGCCTGAATTCGTTGGTTGATTTGATAGTGAAGTAGAAAAGCCAACACAACCGCATACTATGCACTGTATTGTATCTTTCGTTTGAGCCTCAAAGCATTTTACCTTTTTACGTATCTTTCTCCAGTAGTTCATTTTCCCCGTTCTCTAGCACTGCTTCAAGTTATTACTGAATGTCATGAATGTACGTGGAACATGAGTTTTGCAATTGTCATTAGGGAACACCGGACATGGTTGTGGTTTTACATGCACATTGAGCAACTTAGTTTGAAGGACCTGTAGATCTTGTTCTTGTGGACGGTTTCATGGTTAATTTACATGAAATATTTGTCATACTAGATACAAATTACCAGCAAGCTTTAAGTATATTAACTTTAGAAGAAAGAAGTGAGATTCAACGTTGACACGCTTTTTACTCCATAACCTTGTTGCGGTTTCGTTTAACCACCTTTGACGGCATTGCTTGGTATGTGAGCTTACATGATATAATGTGTGAAAGTTATTCTATGAAGAAAATTCATGGCAAGCTCTTCATAGCTTTTACAAAGCTGCTTGAGGCATTCAGTCACGATGATGAAGTAATGGGTATTCAATATGAGGAATGTTTTTCGAGGAATTCTTACGTTACACTTTCTCTGGTTTATACACTGCACTAACATAAATTGGTATTGCCGTAAATTTAGAGTCACTAGTAACTATCCTTCTTTCCAGAATTGCAACTTTTATTTTCGTAATTAGACAATAGAGGATAAAATTTCCAGTTTTCAAATGCCTGATAAGTTAATGACTACGGAACTGATCACGAGTTTGGATACAAAATATTAAAGCATCAGTATTTTAAATTTTAGTGAGTTGCGTGCATCGAGTTGTGTCTAAGATAACCTACTGAAACGCATGATTATAAAATAATTAGTGCATGTGAATTGTGAGACTGACAAATTAGTGTTGCGCAAACCTTGTCACTTGGCTCAAGTTTGTGTAATTACAGTGATAAGGCAAAGACGTCATGAAAAAGCGATTGTGTAAAGGTTGGAAAAAGCGTGGTATTCATTATGCGACTTTGCTAATTTGTGGAAAACAGCCTTCTCCTGAGTCCAGCCAGTCCGCTTTAAACGTGAATGACTCCCGTTCTCAAGGAGCGAGCCCGGTAGTGACACCGGAAGGGGAGGAGTCCATGAATGGAATGGAATCAGAAATCGAGGTTAATGACGTCACTAGAGAAGGGCATGACAAAGCTGATCCCTCCCAGTTTGAACTTTTGAAAGTACTTGGTCAAGGGTCCTTTGGCAAGGTAAGATTAAGTGAACGTGAATAATTCAAAAGCTTTTAATTTAATATGCATACTTGGCTGCATGATTAAGTTTTCCACATATAAATATCTTGTTTTAACAGGTGTTTCTCGTGAGAAAAGTCATTGGAAATGATGCCGGAACCCTTTACGCCATGAAAGTTCTACGGAAAGCTACTCTTAAAGGTACGCAAGCTCTAATGTTTGAAATGTTTTAATGTAAGTTGTGTGTGTTCTTCAAATGTGTGATATGATATTTGCAATGCATAGCAGGGCTCTTCGTTTGATCTGGTTAATACGGCAAGCTCATTTAATTACATTGTTTCTTAAATGATCATGTGAAAACCGCAAATATGTAACTCAAGGCTGGAGAACACAATCATGCACACATTTTGTTTGTAGTGTGCTTTCTCTCATAACTTTCAAGTTCCGCTTGCCATACTCATTACTGTTTTACGGATGACGTTGGGTGACGGAAATTGAAGTGGGTGGTAGATACCCACTGTCTGTTTGAGACCGTCGAAACGTTTGTAGCGGTTTACCATTTAACTCATTTAAATACCAAAGCAAACTCCAAGGTTGAAACTGAAATTTTATCCTTTCACTTGACGGATTTAACTTTCCTAGCTTGAAGGGCTATGGGATGTGTCGGTGAGACAAAAGGCGAAACCAAGACCGTCATCTAAAACACTTCTCTGCACTGGTAATGGTGTTGTAGCCCTATATCTACTTAAGCATCTAATCATTCAAGGAGAGATCAATAATGTTCATTAAAATATGATGAAATCTTTTGAAGTGAGTAACAAAGGAAGGCTTCGCCTTTGCGTCATGATAACCTTAGCCTTAAAAGTTCATTAAGAAACGATTCTTTTGTAGTGCATCGTATCATTTTATTATAAGTTACAGACAGTTATTGTTTTAACTATATCGTTAGAAAAAGCGAGAATACATTTATATCTTCATATCATAGTTTTAACGAGCAGGGGGTTGGGGTGTAGTAGATATGGTCAGGTTGAACAGATAGCATGTTAAAATTGTTTTACTCGAGGGGTTTAAAGTAGTATCGTGAACACAATCTTCAATTTGTATCTTTTAGAGACGAATATATGATATGCTTTCACTCAATTTCAGGGGGCGTTACAATAGGATGGGCTGGCAGATCCTCCCAGCCAGTTGTAATAAGAGTAGTAAATATTGTATTAGAAATGCATACGTACTTTACTGCTTGAGAAATTGTGTGTGCACAGGTGGTTGTACTTTGAATCTGAAGCTTTGGAGGATTTCCAAAAGCTTTTCATTCCTAGAAATAAGTAGTTCTGCATTGTTTGTCTGCTTGAGAAAGAAAGCTACGTGGAGGCAGATTGAATGAGAGCAAAGCGGAGGGTTAGAGAAATAAAGCAAATCTTAGAGAATTCACAGCGTTTTTTGTTTACAATGTTGAAGATTTGAAGTCTGTTGAATATTACTTCTAGTTCCATTATATGGGTTGTGTTTGATCATTTGGTAGTTTGAAACGTGACGGCAAAAATTGGTATAACGGAGAAAATGGTTCTGAAATTGACTTGCTTTACAAACTTTATTCCGCGACATCTCTCAACATTCGTAATCTTCCAAGGAGTAAAGAAAAAGAAGATGCAGACATGTCATTTATGCGATGCTTATAAGAAAACTCGTTGTTAAAAGCGGGTTGTAAACGGTTAGGTATATAAGAAGTGTGTATATAATACAAACAATGCAATAACTCAAAATTCAAATTCGTATTCACCTAATTTCCATACACAAATATTTTGTGTGTACCAACTTCCAGACTCATGAATGTGTCAAGGGTTGAGACCACCAAAGCCTTGAATGGAAATTACAGCATGTGTATCCATTCAAACATATGAGCTGAAAAATTATCAGACTTTTGCAGTCTGTTTTGATCCAGTAATGTAAACATCAAAGTTTGTATAGCTTTCGAACATTTTGTCATCGTCAAGCCACTTTGCGAGTCGTGACTTTGCAATTGTGTGAGCTTAACTAATCTACGACACGAGTTGAACTGTGTCTGTAATTCAGTTAAAAATATGATGAGGAGTACTTGAATTGAAGTGCATTCTCGGAATAATAACTTTTCTGTAAAATAATCCACAACACAGCAATATTGACATGATAAAGGACTATGATGAAGCAAAAATTGGTAACTTTTAGCATGTAAGCTAATAGTTAGTTAGTTTGTTGTAACAGCATCAGGTTTCCGCTCGTGCAGAACTTTAGCAAGAAGACATTGGCAGATTTGCATTTATGTATGTGGTAGTACACGCAGATCTTTAAGCAACCTTCGTTGTCTCATGAGTATTTCGTTTAACATTCTTGCCCTTCACAAGCAAGTAGTGAAGCAGCTCATTCGATTCGTGTCAAGTTTGCTTTCACACAAGATTCGCTTAATGAAATGCAAGAGAGGATGTGTCCACTGTCTATACTATTTATCTCAGCATATCGTATGTAGGTGCAAACAAGGGGAGAGTAGAGAACCTAGTTATAGTAAACGAATTAGTGATGTGATGGAAAATGGAAGCTTTGTGCCAGTCGTACATTCAAGCCAACAGTTTTTATACCCTGGAGGTCTACCGTCTACCAACCAGAGAAAGTTTGAGAAGCTACTAAAAATGGTAGCATTTTAGGAAGCTACCAAGATTTTGTAGCACCATCACAACACTATATCCACACTGTTTTGCAAGCAACACTGCTCTACTTAGATAGGGAGATTCCATTCAAAGCAAAATGTATTTTCAAGGAGTATATTGCTAGACTGGCTCTACTTTTCACTCACGTTTTCCAACAGGAAATGGAAGCTTCATTTTCTTGCTCACTTTACTGTTCCCTTGTCGTCTTCAAGTTGATGGTACAAAGGAAAGTGAGTCAATTTGTATCATGCCTAGTCAGTCACTTTTATGAATTTTATGGAATCATGTACTGAATTAGAAATGGAGATGAAATGCTCAAATAGTGCTTCACATACATATGTAATCTCTTCAGCTTATAGCTTGACAAGGTACTATCTTTTCATATATGCTTGTATTTAATGTATGCAAGTCGGCAAGCCCCTTAAGCTCTTTTACAGGAAAGAACTACCAACCATTTCAAATTATTCTGAAAAGTTAGACAAATTAGATAGACAGATGATAAAAAAAAGTTGTTTTTCACAAGGAATGAAGATCAATGTATATGAAACGTGTTGCATTTTTCAAAGTTTCAACTTGCTAAAGCTAATTTTGACTACCCAGGCCTCAGCATATTGAATCGATGATGTATTCAAAGGCATTACGTTACAACAACAGGAAAAACTAGGGCACATTTAGTTTTGTATTTCTCCTTCGTTGGCAGATTCTGGAATACGAAAGAATAGCAATCAGATTTGAATATAAAAAGCAAAGTTATTTTAAGTTTTCTACGCTCTGACAATTCAGTAATATCGTAAGCCGATTTTCTGAGAATAGTAAAATGTGAAGCTTATGAATTTAAATATTAGTAGTTCCGTATACTGTAAATAAATTATACACCATTACATGATTTAGAAGTGCCTTTTATGCTTCCAAAAGAATATTATTCTATAAAAAGTATAATACATAGCTACCTATCACGTACAATTTATGCAATAGAAGTGCGTAAAATGTAAAAGTAGAATCTACAACTTAAAAGGTTGTCTTCCTTTCAAGAGACAAGTATGATCATAACAAGGATGTATGGTTGCTGTCAGTTTTATAACTTTGAGTTGTAAGTGGAAATATTTTTACTCATTAAAATTTATTCCTAAAAGTGTATGTATAGCACTAGTGGAAGTCCAAGCAATAGCAGTCTGTTGACTGTTGGCAGCTTTCCTTTTTTCAAACACTTGATGCTTTTGGTTAACGTTTTTCTTTGGTCTGCTTGAATATTGTTTGTGTGAGCACGTTTTCTTTGTGAGCACCATCCTGACGCATTCGTACCATGTATATACTGTCTGAAGACAACCATAGAACAGTTTTGGAAAGAATGCAATGGAGTAGAGATTAGTAAGCTGTGGCTTGAGAAAGTGTGGAGAGAAAGAATTTGAATTTTGGTAGTTTATCTTTGTCAAAACCATTCATCACATTGATTTGAGACACTTCTGCTTTCACTTTTTACGCTTCCTGGAATAACGTTAACAATATCCATTTAGTATGCTTATCATCCAACCCTGTTAACAGTTAACATGCAGCAGCGGAAGTAAACTGCGTGAACTAATCGTTGACTAATGGCGGTTCTGACTATAAGTTACAAACCAAATGTGGAGAACTCGCAACTATTCTATTATAATGATTTTAGCGGTGGGATAACTTTTGATTATTCATCGTGCTAGTAACCTTCAAGTTTTGTCTTAAAAGTGTATTTTCAGATCTCGCCCATACTTGACTTAAAGATAATTTACTAACTAGCAGATATCGACTATAAAAAGTAATTTAACAATAATGTCTTCTATAACAGTCTGTAAGTAACGGACCGACAGACGGACGTGACATAGCGACTAGCTGGAAAGATCTATTTAGTATCAATATACGCTTTTCTTGCAAGCTATAAGCATTTTTACGTTAATACTGAAAAGGTCCGTAGGTCTAGTAGCCATTCACAATCTCAGTAAAAGTAGGCAACCTACTTTCTCCACAATGGCCACAATTGGGAGAACCTTTTCAAGCATGAACAAAAAGTAAAGAAACTAGCTGCTTTAAAGGAATCGGTGAATAGCCGTGGTTTTAGGAAATACTAGAAAAACTTTTCTTTGAGAGTTAGTGTTTATCCTTAATGTAAACATTGCGGATGCTGCTGCTGACGAGCGGAAATGGGCAGCATTTGCTGTTTGATTCATGTTTTCATCATTTCATCAAAAGTGATATTAGTATAGATGAAAATTTTGAAATCTTTTCACGTACCATATATTTTACGGTATGCTGGTATAGGATTTTGATCTTACTGACATCATTTTATAATATTTTACATACTTACACTTAATGTAGGAAGTTACCCTTTTTACTTGAAGAAGTAAAAGCATTCGTTCCTCAACGTAATGAACTGTTTCAAAATAATCGTCTTTACAAGGAGCCCAGGAAAAGTGAGTGAATGGTAGGGTAGAAAATAAATAGTAAAGAGGCATAACGGAAATGGTCGAAAGATGCAAAATATGGGGATTCTGCTGTGGATGGTAATAAAGTATGTAATAATAGGTTCCTCTTCGTAGCATTACCTAAAATCCCATCAGCGTCGTTCCCTACGGGGAAGAGACTGAGTGAGTGAGTAAGTAAGTAAGTATCATACAGAATGCTGAATTTGTGATTGCTAAATCACAAATGAGTTTTCTTAATTAAATTCTTCAGCAGTCATACTTACAGTTCTCTAACTTTCCTTTGGTGGATTTTGTTACACTTGAGAGAAGATACTTGGATGTTTACATGGGATCAAGGAAGGCAAATGAAAAGTCGTAGATGATACGGAGAAGGGGCGTAGAAATTAAGATTTTGTACTTAATGTATGAAGGACAAGAATTCTCTGAGCACTGGCCAATCAACTTATTTTCCCAGTTGATTTTCTACATGAAACTAGCCAGTGCCATCAGAATAAAATATAGACTGAATTTTCGTTTGAGACTGTAAAAACTTTTAGCTTCGCTGCTTTACCAACTTTCACAAAAAGTGGAAGGAAAAAGCTGAGCTGTTTTTGGCTAGCACGTGGTGTTCTGTCGAGCTTGGCAGTTGGTGAACGTGAAATGGTCTTTCCTTTTGAAGGAAAATGTTATGATAAAAGGTAAAATAGTTGTGGATATTTGGGGCATATCAGTACTTCTCGGATTGATAAAATGAAAAATCCATCTGAAATTTAGATGCAGCTGGTGCTGCTGGCAGCAATGATATCCTTAACGAATCAATGGATCGATGAAAGCAAGGAAGACAGTTAAAGTGCACTTGATGTGCGAATAAATATATGTAAGTAGCATACATATTTCTTCTAGTCCGTGTATGTATGACATTAGCTGCATACTACACGCTTTGAAACCACAGATAAAGTGGGGATAGGGATAGTGAGTGGATTTGTCTTGTCCATCTAAAATCACATGTCAGTCATGTGCTCCCGATAACCAGAACTTGACTATGAGCTCAAAATGTAGCAGTAAGGACTCGTATCATAAGGGTGGAATCGAAAGAAAGAAAAGTTTCGATAGCTTTACTTCAAGTTCATACACAATTTACATGATAAGGATTTTTCAAATGAACTCTTGCTTTGATTTTTCAAAAAAATCTTCTTTTATATGGACATTATCTAATACACTTTAGTTTTCACTATGATCGAAAAAAGTCAAAGTTGTGAAGGCTCTTCGCTAAATATAGATTCTGTCAGCAAACTCTCTCACGTCTGTGGTGGGAGTCTGTTAGTGTCATGTGATCGTGGAAATTGACATTGATAAAATGTTACTTTTCGGGCTCGTCGTACAATGAAAAGTGAACAAGACTATGACGAGGTAGATGTTTTAGAGAAAGTCTTAAAAACTTCAAATGCTGTTGTTGTCTGAATGATTTTATTTGACCTAAAATCGTTCAGTGCTGTGATTATGACGGGGAAAGTTTGTAACACCCAGCTACCCGTGGTCACGTTCTACTTCTTTCCGATTAGGTTGAAAATAAAAACAATTTCCCCTTGTTCTTAATACCGCACAGTCATAGTACTATACTGCAGTTGTTGCCAACTTTAGACAACTTTGTCGTAAAAGAGGTCACACGCAGTGTCTTCACAGCTTACTCAGTTTAAGATGAATGGTTCAACTTTAGGACGCCAAGTTGAAAAGGTATGCCAAAAGATGTAGGATTGTTTTGCTTTCGAAGTGACAATACGATTGCCCATTTTAGCTTGATTCAGAATGTTGCCCGTCCCGAAGGAAGTTGCGTCACATGTCACGCGAGCAGAAAACTGAAACTACTTTTACGTCACACTACGAGAGTCCAATAAAAGCATTGCCCACGACACGAAATGTGTTGTCCTTTTAAAAGAAAGCAAGGAAAGATGTGTGGGAAATTGAGAGAGAAAGGTTGAGAATGGATTCGATTACCTTTTTGAACCCTGAAGAAAAGATCCGGCGGCTTGAGAAATATTGAAAGGAAAAAGGAAGGATAAGGTTATGCAACACGGTGCAACTTTTCGTTTTCTGTTATCGGGATTAAAAGGATTCTTTCTTGAGTGACGCTTTTTAACTCTTTTCACTGGTTTCCCCCTGTGTTCTTTCTTAGTTGCCGACGCGATGCATTGGCATTGTTGTTGCAATTGTGTTCGTCCTTTCACTGTTTGGCAGTGAGGAAAAGGAATCCATTTCCTTTTTCACCCTTGTAAGAAAACTATTCGAGTGTGTCAGTTTGTCACTCGTGATTTACTATCAATGGCTTAAATAAGATTTCCAAGATGATTTGTTCCTTGATATTTGGTACTATGTTTGTTTCCCTATTTCTGCTGAAGCATGCACAAAAAGGGGTACATTAAGTGCATTGGTGGATTTGGTCATTAAGAAGCAAAATTCCTTCCAAAAGCCCTATAATTTTAGAACAACTCGCAGCGAAAAAATGATTTATGAATAATTTGTGTATCCATTGAAAAGTGTGTAGGCTTTTAATATCGATATAATAGCAACTCTGCTCATGTTTGTCCTTTTTATTCACAGTACGAGACCGAGTGAGGACAAAAATGGAACGAAATATCCTTACAGAAGTTCAGCATCCATTCATTGTCAAGCTTCATTATGCTTTCCAAACGGAAGGAAAGCTTTACCTGATTTTGGACTTCCTTCGTGGTGGCGACTTATTCACCCGCTTAGCTAAGGAGGTAAAAACTCTATACGCCTGTTTTCCGATCCAACTATAAACTAACTTATTTTCTTCATCTATTCTATTCTTGTAGATTATGTTTACTGAGGAGGATGTCAAATTTTATCTTGCTGAGTTAGCACTTGCCATGGATCATCTCCACAGTTTGGGAATTATTTACCGAGACTTAAAACCCGAAAAGTAAGCTGGCTTGGAACCTTTAAAATGTATGCATAAATGATAGGACAAGTTTATTTACTAGCAAATTTTTCTTTGTAGTATCCTACTAGACGCTGATGGTCATATATCGCTAACGGATTTCGGTTTGAGTAAGCAGCCGCTTGATGATGAAAAGGCGTACTCATTCTGTGGCACTGTTGAGTACATGGCACCAGAAGTGGTTAATCGAAAAGGACATTCCTATGTGGCGGACTGGTGGTCTTTCGGGGTTTTAATGGTTTGTAATCAATAGCAGATTGACACTGAATGACGTATACAAAGATGAAGATGCTGATGAAGGAATTTACTGTTTTTTATATAGTACGAGATGCTCACAGGCTCGTTGCCATTCCAAGGAACAAACCGTAAAGAGACCATGGTTCAGATACTTAAAGCCAAACTAGGAATGCCACAGTTCTTGTCACCCGAAGCTCAATCGCTTCTCCGAGCCTTGTTCAAACGGAATCCTGCCAACAGACTTGGCTCGGGTATGCTCTCTTTGCGTTAAATGAGACGTGTGTTGAAATAGCTGTCATTTATAAACTGAAAGTGTGTGTTTTTTTATTTCCAGGAGGTGTGGAAGAGGTTAAGCAACATTGTTTCTTTCAAACTATTGACTGGAACGCATTGTACAAGAAGCAAGTCATTCCACCTTTCAAACCAGCAGTCTCAAGAGCAGACGATGCTTTCTACTTTGATTCCGAATTTACTTCCAGGACCCCCAAAGGTATGTTTTTCATGGTATTTGGGAGGTGGAAAAATACCGCATCAGTATTGTTGATAATAAAACGAATAATAATAATAATAATAATAATATACAACTTCAAACAGAAAATGTAATAATATCTTGTCTATGGTTTCTTTTTGTCTTTTTTGGGTCTTACGAAAATCTGTATGAATTTAATTCTTGATAATTATTTTCGTCTGCCTTTCGAAATGGTAACGATTAACGTATGATTTTCTATGCAGAAAGTGGACGGTTGACTTGCCAGGGTATTCAACTTTGTTTCACTAGTCGTTGATAATGATACTAGTTTTGTTAAATTCACAAGACGCTGTTCCGAAATGATAGCCTACTAAACATGTATTAACTAGACAAGCGCTCTCTGTCGCACTCTTCATTTTTTTATGAATTCGTACAATCTTTATGGTTAAATGTTTTGCAAACTGTTTGTCAAATTCAATTTGTTTCGTTCCGTGATTCATTGGAATATATTGTTTCGTAATCGCTTTAGTTTTAGAAACTAATGCGTTGTAACAGTCCACATTTTCCTTGAGTACTTATTGTAGATGATCTGGAATTGCATGAGTACCCTATTTACATGACTAAACCGTTCTTTGTTCTTAATTCCAAGTGATAGTCTTAATTGCAGCTGCATGAATCATATTATAGTTATCACAAAATTTGGAATAGTTTAGTTTATGCGTAACATTGCTTGTTGCTCATTTTTACAAGTTACACGAAGATTATATAGTCATACAAATCAAAGTTAAGAGCCAGCACGTAAAGGCAAACCAATTTGTGTAGATTTTTTATATAGATATTATTCCGTTTTTATAAGTACAAACTTATCACTGTATTTACATTTCGTGCGGCTTTTTTGTTTTATCATGTCAGTTAAAAAAGCTTCCACCACGAAATAGTATTCTGCTTGAAAGTTTTATTACTCTAGCTGTCAATTTGTGGTGTAACTGTCATGATCATTTCATTTGTAGACTCACCGGGCGTCCCTCCAAGTGCAAACGCACACGAACTCTTCCGAGGTTTTAGTTTCATTGCTTCGTGCTTACTGGATGACAATATGAATGCGACCTCGACTAATCTTGGGGCAGCAGATCCACCTCTAGGGGCAACAAACGTAGTTACTTCCACTGAGAAAATATCTGAGAAAACTAATCCAGATGTATTCCGTTCCGTAAGTGCTTCAGGGAATGAGTATACAACGAGAAGTTAACTCAAGGACATTTTAAAGTAATGAATTACGACAATCTTTTTATGACCCTTTTAGGTGATCCGCACAATTAGCGTTTTAGATGAATATGAACTTAAGGAAGAAATTGCTAGAGGGGCTTATGGTTCATGCCATAGGTGTGTTCATAAAACTTCAAAAGTGGAGCATGCAGTGAAGGTTTGGGAATATAAAATTTAATCTTTCAACTTAGTCGTCATATAATATAATGGGTTGAATAAATTTACTAATAATTTTAATTTGATTTAATTGACAAAGGTTATTACAAAAGGCCGCCGGGAATGGCAGGATGAGGTTGATATTCTCCTTCGCCATAGTCAGCATCCACATATTGTCACATTGTATAGTGTACGTAGAAAGTAACCAATATGCTATATGCCGTTTAAAAAAATTGGAATCAAAGGCGTTTGTTATATATTCATGTTTTAAACCCGTAGGTATACGAGGATGACACTAACGTTTATCTGGTCACTGAATTGTTACGAGGGGGTGAGCTTCTTGATAAACTGCTTGCCCAAAAACGGTTCTCTGAAAAAGAAGCCGCCGATGTTATGGCTGTTTTAATGGAAACTGTAGCTTATCTTCATAGAAATGGGGTAAGTAACGACTTCAACAAATTATTAACAATAGGCATCCATTTTGTAGCTACATTTATTGACATCATCACATTTTTGCCATCAGGTGGTTCATAGAGATTTACAGCCATCGAATATTATATACTCCGATCAATCCCGGAAGCCAGAAACTCTTAGACTTTGTGATTTTGGATTTGCGAAACAATTAAGGGCAGAAAATGGTTTATTGATGACACCATGCTATACAGCGACGTTTGTTGCTCCAGAAGTACTTAAAAAGCAAGGATACGATGCTGCCTGTGATATATGGTCTCTTGGTGTACTTTTGTACACACTTCTCTCAGGGTAATAATATTTTATTAATGCTGGACATTAAGTTTACGGGGTATTATTACAAATTATTGCTAGAACACAAATATGCTTTATTATTAAATAGGAAAACTCCGTTTGCAACTGGCGCAAATGATACACCCGCAACAATCCTCACACGAATAGGAACAGGAGAAATTGATGTGTTATCAGGCAGTTGGTCATACATTTCAGATTCAGCTAAAGCACTTGTATGCAAAATGTTGGATGTGGATCCTAGAAAAAGACCGTCGGCGCAACAAATAATTAACTATTCGTGGATGCAAAATAGAGATACGCTTCCATCCCACTTCATTCCGCTAGAATATCCACCTACTCTCAAGGTAAACGAATATATTTGCGATTGGTTGTACTTTTGACCCTTTAACATTATACAAAGTTCTTAAAACCTTATCACTTTGTGTTAGTCACATGAGTTTGATCGAATTAAATGCAGCCAAAGTTTATGTAGAATGCGTGGAGTGTCTAGTTATTTAGACATATTGCCAGATATGATTTCCGTTTTTGAAACAATAATGGTGAAAGTTGAACTTTCACTTACTAGTGTAAACAGCCAAAGCTAAAATAGGAAGGTCAACAAGTGTCCTGAGTGTGTCAAACCCTTTATTGCTTTCATCAAAGTCTTTGTTCTATAAGTGAATGAGTGAAAAAGTTGATAGTTTGTTTTCATTATGCAGCACCAAACGCAAATGCACAGTTGTTTGAAGTGTGTGTGTTTGCTGGTTCTCTGCCTACGCTGCTCAGAACCTATCACTGTGCACAGTGTGCAAATTCGAAGAAAGTATTGTCAACTTCAAAGGAAGTTAATATCAAAGGCAACAAGTATGAAAAATATGGAAACTGGGAGATAAAACGGGAGTGTGGGAGGAAAACGTATTGAGGGAATCAATTTGGGCTCCCACTAATAGTTAGGATAATTAATTTTGACAGCCAAATCTGATTATAATAATACACATGATTATCCACATTAATGCAAAGGATTTATAGTTTTCAACGTTAATTTGGGTTTAACATCAAATTACTTCCACATGCCCAGGTTTGCTTCAGTTGGTTGCATAGAAAAGGTTAAAAGAGGAAATTTAATTGATACTGCAACTTGTCCTATTGTTTGCATAAGACACAAGGGCAAAGCTTTCACTTTTTGCATTGAGCTGTCACGCAAATAGAGTGTTTGAATTATATATTAACAGGTTTTGGTAGATTACTGTATTTTCCTGCTGTGGTAATAACTAGACAAATCTTAATTTGTTGATTCATATTGTATAACTTGTAGAGTGCCATCCAAGCAACGTATTCGGCAATATCACAGAGCCCGAAAGCTCCACCGTTGGGTCCTGTCGTCGGGTCCGAGTTGGCAAGAAGACGTCAGCGCTCCAGGCCACATTCGAGCACCGAAATGTCGTAATTTTTTGTATTAACTGATTGTGAATACTAGTTAGAAAATTTAAGTGTGTTGATGTTTCTAACAATAACGTCTTTTAAGAAACTTATTTGATTGTAACCGTGTTTGGAGTTAATGAG
The DNA here is from genome assembly GCA_001718145.1 of Orchesella cincta. Classification (NCBI taxonomy): domain Eukaryota; kingdom Metazoa; phylum Arthropoda; class Collembola; order Entomobryomorpha; family Orchesellidae; genus Orchesella; species Orchesella cincta. The sequence continues at coordinate 189,827 of LJIJ01000064.1, read as the reverse complement.
TGAAAAATTTGAAAACTTTAACATTATCATCTCTGATACTGGTGAATTTAACTTTGAATTGAAATATTGGATTTAAAATAAAAATAAAAATCTACTATCTTTGTCCTCTTCATAACGGAGAAGTTTGCGAAAGGGATTTGGCTAGCTGCAACTCTTCTTGTAGAAATATTGCTTCACCATTTTGTGGGTAGCCACCACTCTAATTCTTGAACAAATTTTAAAAACCACACAAATCTTTATGATTCTTGGAAAAACGTACATGTGTCAAACGGTTCTGAACAATGGGGAGGCAACCCACGGTTGGTTGAATTCTCGTTTCACTTTACAGCGATTTCTCGGAAAACTGAGCTAGCCATCCAGCTATTTGCCCAGTTAATAGAAAGCCAGCCAGAGCTCATTGGAGTTTTTGGTATCAAAGGAATACTTATGTGGTGGGTTCGCCGTAGGCACCATATCCCACCACATATCACAATGGATTTGGGTCTGAGGTTGATCTGATCTCCCATACCTGGCTTTATTCGAGTACAAAGAAAGGATTTCCAGGAAGTGGTGATCATGCACTATTCATGTGAGTCAGTTAAGTAACGCGGGCAAGTGGCCCCTCGCCAATTTAACTCTATTGTATCATCATATCAAATTTTCCTCTTGTTTCCGTTCCCAGAATAAAGGATAGGAGTGACAGGGAGTCGAGTGACCACTTTATTATAGCACGAACTTGTTTCTAAGTACACCAATAGGTAAACACGATCCTTCTAATTAGCGAGGGTCACCCACATATATATCTTAACACCAATAGAAAGCATTTTTCCCGCAAACTGGCAGTTGTACCTTTTAACCAAGAAACCTTTCCAAATACGTATATATCACATTCGCTGTACATATTATACATGTATCACGTTTAATGTGAAAGTTTTTCATAACGTGTCACTCCCAGTCCCTCCACTGTCATTGGAATCAATTTGTAGCGATCCTGTAAAAGTGGAAAATGCTTATTTTCCAGTCCACTGCTTCACCTCAAAATCGGCCTTCATTGCCATTGCCAGCTAAATTAAATTTTCAAGTTTAAATCGTTTTGCAATTTACGACCGTTATTTGCACACGTCTTGTCTCTCTATTTGCATTCCATGCTCGGTTCTTGGTGTTTGATTTGCTACTCAACTTGTGCCTTATGAAAAGAGAGAGAGAAAGATCTGACAGCAATATCACTATGCACATATTAATGTATATATCACTCATCATCGGCGAGGTTAGCAAGAAACTTCTGGAAAATCACATTTGCATATTCCAAGAAAATTCTTATGAAATCTTCGCTCCTCCTTTAGCATTATACCAAAGGTCGTCTAGCGAAGCGCGTTGATCATTTTTGGCATGCTTTTTATGTTCACAACTCTCAAGATTCGCTTTCCCTCGTTGAGGTAAGTTTATGGACACTGTCAGATAAGTCGTAACAACAGAATTTTCCCTTGCATCCAGAATCTGATGAAAGTCTTGTGTGTGATACGATTATGTGATTGTGCAAGAGATTTCGTTATATAGTCACTGTACTTGAGACTTCCATAGACTTTTTAAAATTTACAAGAAGCGATGCTTGATGCTGATACCAACACCACATAGGATTTAGCGAGTACGTGAATCAATTTTGAATCCAATCCTTTCAAAAAAATTCCTGTTACGCACCTATGTACCTACGCCTTTCTTTTTTATGTCCTCCCACATAAAATACAAGTATTTCGTGTACGTCAGCATCAGCCAAATAGTTTTGATAGTTTGGAAAGTGTGGAGTGAATTGTTAAGCAGTTGACATTTCCAAAGAAAGCTACAACGAATTTTGCTTTCGCACTAAACTTTTTTTCATTAACGCATCAAATATTATTTATGGATCTCATTTGTTTTAAATCTCACAACTCTTATCCCACATTATTTTACGGGCACAACCCATGGTTAAAAACCATCTCCGTTTCCCAAACCCATAAGCAAATACATTTGGTAAAATGGGAATGCACCGTTACCTTTCAGACTAAGGAATAAGGATATCGGCTTACATTTACACAGACTTCATGGTAGTGGGTTGAAAAAATCACAGCACTAAAGCAAAAGAATTATAGCTCGTACTAAAAATATCCAAATTGTGCCATCACAATTCTGACCAGAATACTAAAGACCACGATGAGCATGTGTACGAGACATCAAAGACCCAGATTCAACTTCTCTGGAGTGTGCTGTGGTGATCATATGATTATCGAAAATACGTCGACCATTTCCAAAAAAAGTTGAGAACACAAGGTTCGTAAGGTTGCTATTTTTAGCTGAAATAGGTGTAACAGCCCATGAAAAAGGTATACATACATTCATTCATCCTCTTTGCCATCTGTATTTCACGCAGGCTACCAAACCTTGTCCCTTTGGAATATTATAAGACATCAAGTCACAAAAGCAGGACGGAAATGTTCCAATGATGAACGAACTGAATGAAATAAAAAGTCAGTGTTTGTGTGTATTTTACTGGAACTTTCTATAGTCACCTCATCTCAGCTTTAGCAAAATGTGGACGAAAAAAAAGTGAGGACGGATGAGTGACGGGAATTACGAGTTTTTTAGGAAAGGAGAAAAGAAAATCTTTTGACTGCTCTCTTCACTACTTTCTTTAGAAGGAAATGTCCCCCGGGTGTTTTTACAGCTTTTTACTCATCATTTTTACCCTTGGTTTTCCTCTCTATGCTTTTATAGGCTTCTGGTCCACCTAAGTTGTTCGTCGCTCCGAGAGTCCCTTAAATGGCTTCACAGTTTCACACACGTCACTACAAAAGGAATCAATTTTTTTTATTTTACTTTACTTACATAAAAAGAATCGAATGTCTGGTACGAAGACACTCAAAGACTTTCACCACAACTTGTAGAGGTGTAGAGTTGTTGCTACTATTGGTATGTGATCTGTATACACCTACACAGTTAACACCTGCTAGGTTGGCACATTAGGACTGTGTCCTCCGTCCGCGAACCCCTTGTTAGCTCTACTGTTATTCAAAGCAACTTCCGAATTAAAGAATTTTTCAGTTGTTAGTTCCAGGTCCCGTCAGCTTATGTTATTTACATAATATGTATCATGGTTTCGACCATGCTATTGGTTACGTAAATGATGCTCACGATATCATAAATCAAAAACTTTTAAAGAGAAAGTAGCAAACTGTGATGATCCCAGCAAATCTTTCCCCATAATACTACATGCAATATGGTCCAATATTAGAATGAGTAGGATATAGTTTCGCTTTGTTCAAAGGTTTATCGTTTTCTATTTTTACTGTAAAGTTCTAGGACAACATTCATCATAAAATCCGCACAAAAATAAAGCTGAAACAAGAATGTTCTCAAAAAAATTTCATTACTGTTTTCGTGCGGACTACTTCTATCAGCAACATGGCATGTACGTAAATACACTATTTGCTGAACAGCATCCACAAAAATGACATGTGCACAACTAAATATTATAACTTCCTAATGCCACTTGTGTAGTGAGTTTTTTTTTGTTTTGGCCGTGACGCAAAACGAGGCAAATTGTTAACTTTTTTCTACATTCAAGTTAATAACAAGACGCAAGGGAGTAAGAACGTGGATTCTCCTAATAATGACACAATTCGTTTAGGTTTGTCCATACTGGCTTCCAGGAAATACCAAAGTTAAATAATACGGTTGGTGAGGTCGATGATGAAGTGTAAATATAAATAGTAGAGCCAAAAATAAAACTTTTGATCAGCATTTCCTTTTTGTTCATCTAACTCCTTCTTGGTACTACTTATGTTTATTTATATTATATTCAATATCAGTGTTCATAAAATGGCATAAAACATGCTATTACGTCATAGTATCTAAATTGGAGGCTTATAATATGGGTGGAATATTTGGGTTACCGGCTACCTTTACTACACTTACACAGTAATAGGAATCGATGAAGAGCCAACACTTTTTTTAGAAAAAAGAAATATTAATAAAATGGACGAGGAGAAGAGTTGTTTAACAGAAACATTGGTCTAAGCACCCGCAGTGTAGCATTCAAAGAATAAATACTAAATCCCAAAGTTATTGGCAGTGCTATATATACGCTATTTGTATTGACAAGTCAAACTTTTGACATGTTACGAAGAATGGTCGTATCTAAGGTGTATATAGCTCACTGCAGTATCAAATACTATCGTCATTGAATTTTAATAATAATAATTCCTCTCTTTTGTTTCCTTCATCTGCCCATCCAAGAAATGAAAAACAAAGCTAACTGACAATGAAATCAATTTATTACTCACACAGACTCCCACTCAAGGAACTCAATTCCAACTTATATCTGATTCTTTTATAATCAAAGGACACATCTTTGGGAAAGGAATGCTCTACACTCGAAGCATATATCGATGCTGTATAGCAAAAATAATCGGTTTATCAAGTGGTTTTCAATTTTCATACTTTTAAAAAGATGTGATGTAAAATTTGCTCATTGATGCAAACAGAGTTTTAAAGTCTTCATATTTGAGAAAATTCATTAAATCTCCATGTTTTTAGAATCGAAGAATTTGAATTTCTAGCAGTCGCCATATTATTTTTCCACATGCCCATGAAAAATTGACATGGGTGTAGGAAAAATAATGAAAACCAGTTTTGTTGCAAACAATACGTCGATCATATTACTATACTCTTTTTAATTTGTTTGCATTCTTGGTACTATACTTGTAGTTAAAAGTAGAGGTATTAAAGGGGTAAATCTGATGCAGCTGAGAAAATACATGCAATTGTATTGTATTGCTTTATTAACGTGTTAAAACGGTATCAACTAAATAAATGGCTATCACAAGGATAATCGCAACATTTCTTACGTCACTTCGAGCAGTACTAGAAATACATATTCTAAGGAATTTGGGACCCTTTCTAGCATAACCCACCAACCCACCCACTACTATATGAGTGGGCTATGCCATGAGGAAGAAAAATGCAAGTTAATTTTTTAAAGACAAATTACAATTTTTTCCATGCGTATTTAATTTTAAGAGTGCTGCCGACCGTCAGCAGTAGTTTCCAGGATAGACAGACACATTAATTTCAATTTGAATGCCGGCAAATGAAGCATAATTTTCATCGTTCGTAACACTTAATACGAAAGAATACATTTTATTTGATCTGTACATAACCTAATACCATTTACTTTTACAGAAGGGCACTGCATTAAACTACTGTGTAGTTTGCTAAGCATTTCTTTCTATAAATAAATTATTTTCCCAGGAATTTCCCACGATCATAGACTACAGTCTCACATTCAAGTAGACGACGAAATCGACGAATCTGAATGGTGCGCTCTTGATTGTTAGGACTCTTCGGGCAAATGTACACTCTGTCTTGCAAGGAGTGACCTTGATTTACAGAAACATCCTTTCATAACTAGCCAAACAGAGATCATGCATTAGCAGAAGGCATTAGAGAACGTGTAATTTATTTTTCAGCGGAATTTTGCAGCACTACCAACCAGCGGAAATGGTTACCTCAATACAACCTCAGAAACATATCCCTGGAGGTAAAGATAAAGGAGAAAACAACTTAAATTTGCAGTTGTACAAAAGATTAAAACCAGAATTTATCCAGATGAAAGGGGGTGCCAAGATTGGCTCTTGAAAATGCCAAAGAAAACAAGCAGGATACAAAATATACTTACAACAGGTGAACAGGTGTGGTCGTTGGTATTTCCTTCTCGTTAACATTCTGAGCTTGTTGATTTGGGTTAAACTTTTTTAAGTCTGCGACCTACGAAAACAAACAAGCATAACTGTATGCTTATTATTTAAAGGAATAATGTCAGTTGCCCGGTTGGATAAGTCGCATTACTGTCCTTTGGTGTGGAGAGGTAGAAGTAGCAGTCCAAGAAGAGAACATGGGCAGTTGACAGCTTTAAAACACAAGTAAAAAGTTGGCAAGAAGGGAACTGTGTTCAACTCATTCTATAAAGGGAAAATAACTTTTTCGCCATATTATCACTATCAGAAATGGCGAGGTTTTGAAAAGAAAGTGTAGCAGTAAATGCGTGGGTGGAAAGTATAGTAAGTAGTTGTCCGTTCCATTTCTTACAAGAAAAGATCCTTGTTGTTTTGCATGATCGTATCGTATCGTCTATTTTATTTCTGTATATTAAATATATCGTATATACATGTAGTTTTCTGATGGTATCAACTCTCATGTTACTTTCCTCGTTTATGTCACTTAAGGAGATTTTCCTTTCTCACTTCCCACACTTGACAAAGAGAAAGCATGCAACCACGTTTTTATTAAAGAGCATAATATTTGACACAATTATACAGGCAAGCCTCCTTACCATAGAAAAGCCATTTTTGAAACAGTTGCCGTCTCCTTTATTGGCCATTTCACATACAAAAAATAAAACAGAAACTAGCATTAAGACAAAAGGGTATTATGTGTCGACTACACTACCACACATGTTGTTTTTGTGGTTTTTGTTACTGTTACTTGGCCAAAAATACTTCATTTATTACGAAACACAAGTCTTCACTACACGACACTACTCCACCACCACAAAAATATGCGTGTCTGTGGGCAACTTATTTTGAGATTTTATATCCGTGGTCTCTGAAAACGGTAATACAACTCCAGAAAAAGATATTCAACACGGGCGGATATTAAAATATAATGGGCTTGCTTATTTTCTACCCAAAACTTTCGAGAATGTGCTTCTGACTTTTCCAGTGTTGATGTACAAGCAATTCTGTTCTGAAGAATTCGACAGGGCAACGTAAGACTTGTGAACGTCTTCATAAGACCCGAAATTTCATCAGAGCGGAACGAGAGGCACATGCTGGTTACAAGCCATACAATTTTATGGTTTCGTTAGCAGTGGACAATTTTTCCTGTGGGGCTAATGGGCTAAAATAATGATTTTAATTTGAAAGTAAAGAGACCATACGACAACAAAAAAGATTACAATTATGACTTTTACCTCTCCTTCTTCAAATATATACCATTAACTAGCTTTTGTTTTTTGAAGAAAAAAAGTATGAAATTAAATGTTTACCTGGCTGCTCATACAATTTCAAATCCCACATTTTGACATCTTGACTATTTTTATTTCTCCTTGTTCGTTGTGTTATTTCTTCTTGTGTGTGTGTGAAGGTGTGAGTATATAATTTTTCGTCGTCCCATTGGCCAAAGAAATTCCATTTAGAAAATAAAAGTAGTTACAGGGGAAAATACCTATTTTACAGTCACCCTTTCTTTGGCATGCTTTCCATGCACCATAATACTTTTCAAAAGCTACAAAAGCTTTTTCATGTATTTCAAAACTTTTCCTGTAGATTAAAATGAAAACTGGCTAAATACATTGTACTTCATTACATTCATATTCCTACACCTTGACAGTGAGCCAAAGCAGTTTTTGGTTTAGTAGTCAAAGCCGAAAAAAGCAAGTAGTACTTTGTTAATAAAGCGGAGGAGGAAAAAAGTTATAATATTTGTTTAAGACCAAACTTCATTCATTGGATGTCATTATTCCTGCATTACTTTTTTATTTTAAAGAAAATCTTGGACGTTCTCGTTTATGTAGTGGGATATTCAAGGCTAAGGAATAAAAAAAAAGTCCTGCTTTATTCTAAGGCAAGGTGTACTTTACGTTCAGGCTAATATGAACTTGTTCAAGCAACGCAATAATCAAATTAGGTTTTCCGAGAATTTTTACAAAACTTTGTGTTGGCAGTAAAACACATGCGTATTTCATATTTGGCTAAAGCCGTGACGCGTCAATGTTACCTTCAAAATGCCCGTTTTGTGTGCATTATGTGTACATTTTTATTACACGCCTAGATTATCGTATCATATCTGTTTCTAGACACTGGATCAGTTCGTAGTCAGTTCAGCGATTAATTACAATATCTATTCCAATCTTCTCCAATTTTCCCTCTACTAGTGCATGTAAATGTGGGTGCTTTTTAGCTAATCAAAATGATAGCATCTATGTATATATCCGCATAGAAATGAATATGTGGCACTGATCAAATGACACAATATTTTTGGCTGGGGTAAATATAGATTGGATATTTTTGCACGCACGCAATGAGTGTGGAAACGTAGAAGAGTTTTTCTTCGACTCTATTCCGGTGTTCAAATCTTATTAAAAAACCACGAGTTCAAATTTGATATGTCAAGTCTTATTTTTCCCTCGAAAATAAATTGATCGCTTAAACCGTTTTGTTTTGGTGATCCCCCTTCAACACAAAGTCAAAGTAGACGAGTCACGAGTCACGAAGTAAAAAAGGAAATTGGAGTAATGTAATGTGTTCCGTCAAACGTGAGTTGCTGAACGTGATTGTAGTGAATGAATGGATGAGATGAAATAGATAATGGGTGCCAGCGCTGCCGACTTGACATTTCTTGTCTATGTTTACCTTGATCCAAGACAAGAGGTAAAAGTAGAAGCAGGAAATTGTGAATTAAAGTGCTTTTTTCTATTTTAGTGTCGCTATTCAGCATGAACATGTGTGTGTAATATTAAGTATAAAGAGTATTTAGACACGTTCGATCTATAAATGGGTAAATATATACTGGAAACCTAATTTTGGAGAAAAACTTTTCCTGTCGTCATTCTTCAGTCCGCTCTTTGCTTTCTTCATCTTTATCCACCCGTTCGGATTTGTGAGTTACTTTCTCGAGATTTTGATCATGTTCAAAAGATCTACTGATCAACTTTTCCGTAGAACTTTATTAGGTAATGTTAAGTAACACGTCTCGGAGCAAAATTTTTCCCCAAACATCATCACACAAGTTCCGAATGCAATGTTAGTCAAATCAAAACAGAAAGTAAGTAAACCTGACAAGCTAGGAGTAAATAAACTGCAAAATGAAGTTTCAGATTTACAGTGGAGCAAACTGTTGATTGCATATAGACTTAAAATATGAGCTGAAAGTTAGAAATCAGCGTCATGTCAAAATCCAAACGAGTACCATGAAATATAGAAGGTCTTACTTTCAATAGCGATGGACACCGAACCCATGTATTTTATATAAAATTATACTGTATCTTTATTTCATTGACCCTGCTGTCGGAAGAAAAAGTTGACAAAATCGCATACATTTTACGCGTACGATTCGTAATTTACGAATAAAAAAACAGAAAATTTGAAGCAAAACAAAGATATGAGGAAAACATAAATAGTGTAAGGACGACCAAACGGACAGAAAAGTGGTTCCTATAAAGCTGATTGCACGAACAAGTAAAGAAACTAATCATCATGTTCTTAATGGAGGCTTATGGCGTATTAAAACCCCACGTCACGCCTGTTTCTAGCTTTATTAGGATATTCTAAGAATTGAGATATTTTAGAAAATTAACAAGACATGCTATTATGATTTTTCGTGTTTGTTGTTTCAAAAAGCAATGAATTAAGAACTGCGAACTAATCTAAATGAGCTGCGAGGGAAGAGGAGCAAACAAGCTTGCGAAACCAATTTTGTTCATCCTTCCTACGTATCCTAACCTCAGATAAGCAATAATGCAGCAGAAAAAGAGTGGGAAACGAAATATGACCCTGTTACAGACGCACGGTTCTTGATGATGCTGATGATAATGAAAAGCCGTGACTGCGACCCCCAAATGAATTCTTGGTGAAGCCGTCGGAAGCAGATATCTTGTAAATAATTAACTTTTTTCTTCTTTTCTTTGCTTACGCACGGTACTGATACTTATTTATCTGATCAACGGTCTCCAGCTTAAATTATATAAGCTGCTAGCTGCTCTGGTCGCTTCTTTCTGCTTTCGAATCATTCAGAAACGCATATTTCGACATCAGAAAGTTGAGACAGTTGAGTAAACACTGGTGTGAACGACAGGATATACACAAAAAATCACATTAAATGCACTAGACTCGCTACGTATTGGGACTTGTGACGTTGTCACAAACCTCTCTCTCTTGCATCATCAGAAACTAGTCTCATCCTCATCAGTTTGCATTTGGTCCTGGTCCTATGTCTATCTTTAACATGACAAAGATATCAATGACATCGCACTGATTGCAACTCTAGATCTGGATAATACAGGACTTTTTATCCTTATATATCTATATACGTACGTACTTATGATGCTGAATGAAATGATTTTATTTATACAACAACCAACGCTGATATCTGGGCATTTTTAAGAGTCTCGGGAAGCCAATTCCATGCAGTTATTTCATGGGCTCTGTATTTGAGTATTTTTGAGGCTGCGGAAAGAAAAATGTAATTCAATATCTACAAAAAGCTATATTAATACGGGTGTAAGTTTCTCATATTATATTTTCCAAATCCTTGGTCTATTGTTAGGAATTTAGAGAAAAAAAATCCCACAGGCCATTTTTACAATATCGTTTGGAGTACAAGGGTAATGTGAGTTTCCTTGAAGCGAAAATTACCATGTCATGTTCAATGCGAGATATTTACTCCTTATTATCCATGTACATTGTATGTATACACGCATCACCTAATAACAAGCTCCTTTCCCCATTAAAAATGCCTGTTCTTACCTGTTTTCATTCATAAACTGGAAGGAGGTGACTAGGAATAAAACAAAATGGAAAAAGGATGGTAAACTAGGTAGACACAGCCTAAAAATAGACATTTTGTGAGAGATATCATGCTGCTGATGATGATGATCAGCATGTTATTGATGATGACGACGACGGTGAAATGATACGGTGCTAGCCCAAATTCACATGCTAACCCTTTGCTATCTCCATTTCGTTGGCTCTGCCCATGATACGATTTTACTTGATAACCTCTTTCCGTCTACGTCAAAACGAGGAGAATGAGATATGAAAGTCCTCTATTCCCTACCCCATCTCATATTTTACGTTCAAACATTCCCCCATCCTTCCCATTCATATCTGTTAGTAAGTGAGGTCTACCAACACCACCATCTACCTCAAAAACACGGTTCTGCCTTTTCCGTGCCCTTTTTTCCTCAGAAAAATCTTTGCCATATTAAAGTCACACCATGTCGCATCAACCCAACAGGACTACGTTCTACATCGTAACCTTCACTATGAGTACACCTGTGTTGTTGGATGTGTTCTTCATCTTCTCCTCACTAAATTCGACTATTACCAATGCTCTTCCTTCAACAAAGAGGATCTTTAAAGCTATGCATATGAGCATATTCCGTAAAGTATTATTAACACAGTGCGAAAGGGACTTCACTAATGGATTTCCTCTCTCCAAGGAAGGCATCTTCTGCTTTATGTGCTTACGCAAGCAAACAGCTGCATTACTACACTTTCGCCTCCAGTCCTTTTCTCTTATAATGATTTTCCCACAATCTATTTTTAAGGTTGTAAGGTAGTAGAGCACATCGTATCGCATCGTTCGTTGATGTTTATCATCAGAACAGAAAGAAGAGAAAATTATAGTCATCATCATCATCATCATGAACTAGCACCATCACAGGAGCGGGACGCAAGTTGTAACATTGTTGAGGAAAATTGCTTTAAAATGCGTTTCACCTGAACACAATAAACTCAAAGAAGATATGAATGAAAGAATGGAGAAAAGAGTAGTGTTTTTGTTGTAAAAGAGCAAATGACGATGCGATGCTTCTCTATTGGATGAGTTGGCCATTTTCGGAATGTGCTACACATGAAAATATACCATACATACGTGTGCTCTCGGATTTACCAATGCATGCTACTGCAACTTTTTTTTATAGCATGTGCATGCAAAGCTTTGTACATTGGTCATGGTTCATTCATTTCGTTTCATTCACAAAAGTAAGTCTACGTTGCTACGTTTTTCTCTCCCCTTCTGTCACTTTCTCTTGCACACTGTACATATGATCAAGTTCCAAGTCGCCGTTTCGGATATATGCTGATCATCTAGGTCAAAAGGTTTACCTAGTTTGGAGTCTACCTCACATTCACATACATAGTTGCATATTATTATGTATATCCATTTATAGCTTATCTTTGGCAGTCGCAGAGTAAATTGGACATGAAAGTGGGGGAAAAAGCAAAGGCTATTATTATTAGCTCTTTCTCATCGCCGTTGGGGGCCTATACTTTAATGACGTCATCGGTACCCTGGGGTAGCGTCCTTTTGGCCAAAGATGATGACTGATGACGTAGTGGGTAGGTGGGTTGTCAAAAAATGACGTGATCATTTTACCCATAAAATATTGCCATAAAAAGTTATACCAATTGCCCCATATCCTCAAATACATGAGCGAATCATGAAAAGCTGAAAAATCGTTTTCTATTGTAGGTAAACAATAAAAAATCATTCACGATATCATCCATACAAAACAATAATGTCCACATTCCAGCAACACTTTTTTGTTATTGTGATTTAAAAGAAAGAAATTTTCACAGATAAGTAATTTTGTAAATATTGTAGAAAGATCTGTTTTTTACTCCTTTCGTTTCTGCTGACTATTATTATACCAGGTAAGTTTCCTGATTCAACTTAAAATTTATCGCTGCCGCAGTTAACTACTGTATTAAGTGTGATTTTCTTAAGGTGTAATATATATATGTATTTATATTACTTCAGTTGACTGCTTCAAACCCTTCTCACAAGAACCTTATTGAAATTGAAGATGTATATCGACGAGGCAAAGGTAATTAAAATATCAAAAAGTAACCGGAGGTACGGGCTCTATGGCACTGACTCATCCATTCATTCATTTAATAAATGATAAATTATTTTCTATTTTCCGGAACGAGTAATCAATTGGATTTGACAAGCGCAATGGGAGCTAAAATACTCCTTCATTAAATCTGTTCTTGCTCAGCTGCCTGAAAAGGAAGACAAAGTGAGACGAGACTGGAAAATTAAACGACGTGAAAGGAACCAGGCTGCTCAACCAGCGGCTCGCGAAGGAAGGGATGAGTCAGCACCAATCGAGTCCGTACCTCCCGACCTTTCTAAGGGATGGTGGAGACGCTACAAATTAGAAATGCACCCGGATGTACTGTCAACCCAACCAGATGTTGTTTCAACGCCACCGGAAATTGTAACATTAAACGAAGAGCTTCAAATCGAAACTACATCATCTTTAGACATTGAAAATGATTCTGCAATGGAAGTTACTATAAAACCGGTTCGGGAAAAGCCTGCACAAAATAGAGCAAAAGCAGAAATTTCAACTTTGCAGCACAAGATCTCTGCCGTGGAAGACGCCAAGTCGGCCGGTATTTTGACGAGCAAACAAGTCGTGCAGCTCAAACAACTACGAGAGTAGGAAGCTTAAACGACTTAAAATCGGACAAACTGGTAGTCTTAAATTGAGAAAAAACAACGCCGAGCCCTGGAGAAAGCAAAACGTCATGCTCCAAATGATTTCAGAAACCTGCCTGTTGTAGATTCAGCCGGCCGTCCGCGCTTGGAAAAAGATCAACCTGATCTGTTGGATACCATTGTTAAAGTAACAACTGAGCATTGTTCCGCCGATGGAAGAATAAGGTCGGAGAATTTGATTTGTGTGAAAACGTTGGACGATTTATTATTGGAACTCCAGGAAATGGGTATAAGAATTAAAAAGATTTGCAAAGATGAAGGTACGGGCTCTTTGGCACTGACTCTTTGTATTTTTACAGGATTTAATATCAGCAGAACGGGACTTTTCGTGCGTCTTCTTCCAAAACGATCTGATACAACCGGCATTAAAAAACGGTTCCCGTTAAGATTTTAGACCACAAAATAATCTCCGCAAACCTCACGACGACTCTCATTTTGCAGCTGCGACGGTGCGGGATTTAAAGGGCAGGGATAATTGGAGACAAAAGGTGTTTTCGTTTTGAGGCAAGATGACAAGGGCGCGTACCTTTAGTATTGCCAGCAGTTAATAAACACGGACCCATTTTGATGACAATGGACTACAAGATTCGGCTTCCCCCACTATGACTGGTTGTTGTCACAAGGCATAAACTCATTCCTTTGGTGTATGCAGCTCTTAAGATAAAAGACGGAGGAGTGACGTATTCCGTCCAACTTTTATTGCAAAACGTTCTGGGAAACACGATTCAAGCACTGCGTACTCACACGCCATGGATCTTGAAAAGCTGCTCAATCGTAATTGGTTTAAAAAGTTTTCCCGAAGCAGTGACAGCAGTGTAAAGCCAATATGGATTCTCCTAGTTGACCAGATGAAAACCCAGATTTCCCAAAACTTGCATTTGCGCCCAGCATTTCCGTCATCACAATCTGGATGCTCTATTTAATGTTACTCACGCTCCACATCAGTCAGCAAGTAAATCTGTTGAGCGAAGAATGGCACCATTATCTAGGGACTTGTGTGGAGTAATCTTGCCTCATGACACACATGGAACTCATCTAGACAACAATGGCAAAACGATGGATTCCGATTTTGAAGTAAGGAATTTCCAAACGGCAGGCGAAACACTAGCTGACATTTAGAGTTAACGTATAATTGATGATTATGAAGTTGAGGCTGCATACTTTCTCCCCAACGAAGCGGTTCTGGCTCTAAGCTCGGACTCAACTGACCGGAATCGCAATACCTTTTGCAGATTATGAAGTGTGGTAATAGAGAGTGCTGTGGCGAAACAAGAACGAATTTGAGCAGTTTCTTCGGAGAAAGTTTATCCCCTCTCCAGTCAAATTCATGAGATCGGAATCAGATTAAAGAAGCAGAGGTGGAAAGCGAAGAAGGACATTTTCTGGATTTACAAACCCGTTTATGCATGGACATTTGCATTGCGAACATTCAAAATTTATTCCCTGGATGAAGTCTCCATTTGCGGTGGATTAATCTTAAAGTTTCTTGTACATAGTTATTTACTGTCTCGAGTCCGTACCACTGTGTCAGAACCTTGATTATTGAGTAATTAACTTGGTTAAAGTTGTATTTCAATTAAATCCGTATCTTAATTCCTGTTTGGTATAAATAAAACACTTAAATATTATATTGTTCGATTAATTTTTAAGTTACCTGTCTTATAATTACCACCATACGAAAATACATAAAATATGGCTAATATTTATTGCGTTAATGAATCGCATGAACGTCATCAGTAGGGGTGGGTAGGTGGGGTAGGGCAAAAATGACGATTGCTGATTTAAGGTGGGTAGGTCAAAAATGGCAGTTTTGTTTAGATGACGTCATTAAAGTTATGGGCCTATCCTAATAATATGCCTTGTTACCTCACTATGTACATTTTTATCCTATTCTTGGTTTAAAGGGTAGTCGCACCTCCTCTGTCAACAACTTTCCACCTAAAACAAGAGCTTAATTAAACCCTTTAAAATTTCAATAAATATCAATTAAACTCTCAATTCAGAAATTTAGCAAAAGTCCTTCGTCATCGGAAATTGACCTACATTTTCTAACATTGTAGGTGAACGCTACCCTCAACGTTATTTCCCAATCCCACGTTTCGTTCGTCAGCATCTCAATGTGATGTGAAGACTAGCCGTGAAGTGCCTGCTATGAGTTCAGTGCCTAACCACGGCAAAAGCATGCTACTCCGTTCTTACGTACATTTTATAGGACCACCTATATCGAAATGTACTGAAGGTTTTATACATAGAGGAACAAATACGGAGAATATACATACGCATGCATGAATGTATTGTACAGTATGCACAAAAGTTTATGAGGATTCAAGAGAAATCCCTGAGGTGGTAAAGACCATAGTACTCTTGACTCTTGTGTCATCAAATCACATTATTCTCAGCACTTGGATAGCGAGTACTCTCAAAAGTAGGCAAAAAATTTCTCTTTTTTTCTGAGTCATAATAATAGTCGTGTGATTATTTAAAAAAATTTTAAGTTAGTTAAGAAGTTTTTATCCCTGTTGGGTTTCCTGGCTTTCAGTCAATATGATTGCTGATACTACCTGACTGAAAACAAATGGAATTTTAGTCTAGATAATAATTATTAGAGAACGAAATAATAATCATTTGGTGATTTTAAACGGGAGTCGCTAGTAAAATTCCTGAAGACTACGGTATGTCATATGCTATCTGTTGGTAAATATTGAATATGGGGTGATCAATTGTTCATTGGTGGCGCTTTGGTTGGATCATATGGTGAATGTAATGGGCTGATTTTAATAATTATTTAATTGGATTTCCTTGTGTGTTGGGTTCGAGAAACTTCCCGTATTGACTTTAGGATTTTTATTTGGAATTTTATTATTGATTGTGTTGTGAATATTGAAAGTGGACCAAATTAAATCGTATATTGTATTAATCATTCCTTATTTATGGCTAGTTTTGTGGTTATCAGCACACCTGTCCTTGTATCAAATCAAGTATATATATTTTTTGTGTATATACCGTAAATACTGATAAGCGTACTTGAACAATTGATGGTGATAAGTAATAAATGGGCGATTTCATGTATATTTTATATTTGATTGTAACATTTTTGAATATTCACAGGAGTCAAGAAAAATTTGCATCGATTTGGTCAATAATTATAATAATTAATTGGATCATCAATGGAAAAGCAATAGACTGAAGGAGCGACAGCGAGATTATATTAATGTATTGACTACCGACCGTAATAATTCACCGTCGTTAAAATGGGAAGAAATAAAACCCGAAAGAAGAATCAAAGAGGGGGTCAATCCTTGGAGGATGATGATCCTGATGTGTCAGAAACTGAGCCTTCGTCATCAGAAAACGCTTCGTCAAGTTTAAACGATACCATCGTCCTAAGTTCCAGTAACACTGTGATGGATACTGACATTGAGGATTCAGAGCAAACTACTGGAGGTTCCACACCGGCTGATGAGTCTGAGCCAAGTGCTGCAGATGATAATCTCGAGAAGCAAGATGTTGAGGAGGGTGTGGAGCAAAACCATGTTGCTGCAGAAAATGGATCTGATAGCAATTGGGGAAGTCCAAGTTTTGGGAATTTTGGTCAGTGGACACCCAAGAAAGAAAGTCCTGATGATGAACCTTTAGGTCAAGCCCCTACAAACTGTAGCCATGTTAAGCGTTCAACGAGTATGCCTGGTCTTCGTAAGGCAATGAAAGCGGAAATAGTTGCCGTGTGTTCTGGCAGACCCTGTAAGATGGATTCAACCGAGTCAGGGGAGGATGGTGCTGGTGATGTTGGAGTGTCTTCCAAAGAGGTAAATTGATCGAACGTGTACTTAATAATTTTTTCCAATTTGTCATTTGTGTGACTTGTATATTTTGTGAATCTATGCATGGTATGTTTTTATCATAATATCATGAAATTGTTCTGATAATATAGTTGTGGATGTGTCTACAATGCGGAAACTTTGGCTGTGGTGATGATACTGCTCAAGGAGGAGACGCAGAAGCACATTTTAGGATCCCGAGGTCGGATCAGCATAGCGTAGTATTGAGGATTGGATCAGAGTCGGATAGAGCATGGTAAATACTACTCACTTTTAAAATAGCCAAATGTTCAATAGTTATTTGACAGAGAAATCTTCAACAATTTTATTTTATTTCAGGTGTTACAACTGTTTAACATTTATCGATACAAAAAGCCAATATCTCAAAGAACCAGTTCAGTTTCTGAAGCGACATCCGAAATTCAGACTGTCTTTGCAGCAGTCAAAACCTAAGACTGGAAGCATGCCTATAATCGCATTAGGACCTCCTCCGCCTCCACCTCAACCAGTGCAAGCAACTGAAACACAAAACTCTGGTTCACTATATAGTAAAAATAAGGCGAATAGTAGGAATAAAATCACCCCATACAGTTCAAGTTGGGACAATGGTAGCAGAGATGAATGGCCTTTGGTAAGAGGATAACAAATACATTCGTTTGCTTTATTTATTGGTTGGTTTTACAAACAACTCATAAAAAAAATTATTCATATTCACAGGGACTGGAAAATTTGGGAAATACGTGCTTCATGAACTCTGCCCTGCAGTGTTTATCAAGGACAAAATGTCTCATCCCTAAATTAGATCTCTACGGAACTGGTAAAGTAATCGAAATTGTAGTCACTGCAGATCCTCCTTCTGTGGACGTACAAGATATTGTATCCCCGGTCGAGAATGGGGACACCGCAAGTCCTTCCATATTCCACCTAGGCCTATCTTCAAATGGTGGTATAATAGAAGAGAACGGAGACTCTA
The DNA here is from genome assembly GCA_001718145.1 of Orchesella cincta. NCBI lineage: Eukaryota > Metazoa > Arthropoda > Collembola > Entomobryomorpha > Orchesellidae > Orchesella > Orchesella cincta. The sequence continues at coordinate 171,737 of LJIJ01000064.1, read as the reverse complement.
ACCACATGTCGTCAACCATCGACGCCGAAACTGGTGGTTCCAGTCCTTCGTCGTCTGAAATGGATAGTCTTCTTGATGTAGCTTCGGGGACTTCGTCCAAATCTTCACCCAGCAAAGAAATGTCACAGGAAAATTTTAAAGCTGAAATCGAAAATGCACTTAAGCAACCACTAAAGCTTAAATTGGTGATTCCCAAAGACTCAATGACGTCACGACTCAGGCTAGCGTTTAAAGCAATGACCAGGTCCCCGGATGTGCAACCTGGCGCGCACGGCACCTCAGAATACTTTGGACGTAGTGGTCGTCATGTTTTCTGTCCGTCTCAAATTCACAATGCAATGGCCAAACACTTCAGACCTGGCCAACAGCATGATTCCCATGAACTATTGAGAACAGTTGTAGATATGATGAAAAAGGATCAGATAAAGGTAATTAAAATTGACGAAACTTAATAAAAGTAGTTAGTTGTAGTTACATACTAATTTTTAATCTATTTTTTTATACAGGCTTTCAGGCTTGCGATCATGGAATGTTATGGAATCAAAAAGAGTGAAGGAAAGAATTGCGACCCAAAAATAGCCGAGCTGGTAATTTTTTATATATAGCTCGACATAAATTGACTGAAAATTAATTCGATAGAAGTTAGCTTACAATGCTGTTTTTTTAATTCTTCTAGTTAAAAATGTGGGACAGAAAATTGTACCACAAAACTTTTGTGGATGAAATCTTTGGTGGAGAATTGGTGACGTTTCAGACTTGCCTAACGTGTAATTCAGTTAGAAGATCGCACGAAGATTTTCTCGACCTTAGCTTGCCCATCCGTGTGGTATGTAATCCATTTTAATAGTATTTAGTCGTGGGAGGACGTATGTAAAAGTTTATAATTGTAATATTTTTGTTTATTTTTTAGTATTCGAGAAATCCGATTCCAAAGAGAACGTTCTCAATTTTCGACGATGACAGTGATAGTTCAGCTAACAGTACGTGACTTTAAATATAAAACATGATTCAGATTTCCTTGGTTTTCTAAAAGTACAAACCTGTAATTCCAATTCGGATGTCATTTTTGTTTAATAGGAAGCTTACAAGACTGTCTCAAGTCCTTCACAGAACCTGAACAGTTGACAGCCTCGAACGCAGTCGAGTGTGAAAATTGCCACCGCATAAATCTGGAAAAACTAGCAGCCGGAGCCAGCTTCGAAGAAGTTTTTCCAGGAATCAAGCCCCCAGTAGTTGAATGTAAAAAGGAACCTGAACCAGAGCCTGAAACTACGTATGAAGCTGATGTAGAACCGTTGAAATCGTATATGATGGATGAAGAAACGCCGCAGGCATATGGAAATGGATCGGAAGATATGGACGATCATGACCTTGATGAACCTGCAGTTGATGGATTGGGCAACACATCTGATATGGAAGATGAAGGAAATGATGTTCCTCCAGTGTTTTTGGGTGAAGTGAATGATAAGCCATCCTTCCTTGATACCGAACCACCTAAAGAAATAATGACGTTGTCACTTGCGGGAACGCAGGATGAGGGGTTTTCCGAAAGTGATTCATCAGAAGAAAAGAAATCAGCTTCCATATCTGCTTCTTCCAGTAGAAACTCAATATCAGAAGCTGAAAATGGAGGAACTTTGCAGCCAAAGAAAGAAACAAGCAAGCCCATCCCGATTACGAAATGTCCTTGTAGTCGTTGGCAAATGGTTTCGAGACCTCCAGAATGTCTTACCATCCACTTGAAAAGATTTCAGATCACTAGTCATGGCACGTCAAAATTAGGTGATCGCATAAACTTTCCGTATATCTTAAACCTAACACCCTTTTGTGCTCGTGATGACGAAGACTTGCAAAGATTGGATGGGAAAGATGTTTACGATGAGGATGGAGAGGTCAAATACGCTTTATATGGTATTGTGGAACATAGTGGAAGCCTACATTGGGGTCATTACGTGGGCTACATCAAAGTTCCAGGAAATAATCCTAGCGAGGAGAGCAGTAGCAGTAGCAGTAATTCTGAAGTTACTCCAGATAAATGGTTTTACATAAGCGATTCTAGTGTATCACCATCTTCCCTCGAGTCAGTCTTAGGTATGGATCCGTACATTCTCTTTTATGAGAGGATCCGTGGTCAAGAAACTAAAGATAGGCTGGCACAGCTCCAACGTATTAAAAATCCTACAACATCTACTGCCTTCGAGTCAACCTCATCCTTCAACAATGACTCAACAACATCAGGAGCTGAACAATGGAATTAACTAACTGAAAAACTTTTTTTAGCTTAGCGTACTCGGTCCAACTTGTCTACAGTGCTGTGCATTGAAGTTTGTATTTTGTCGAATATTTGGGGACGTTTTAATTGCATGGAAGAGTTAGTCCTATCATTAATTGTGAATTACAATGAATTTGAGCAGCGGTTTTTGCTGTTCCGAATTTGAATACGTATAATGTGAATTGTGAAGAATTTGAAAAGTAAAAAAATTGGTTTCGTATAAAGTTCAAGTGTGGCGTGTAATATAATATTTAATTGATGTTCACTTCATACGCAAAAGATATTAGGGCATTGTTGCATGCATGCGAATCAATATTATTCAGTTTATGCGAACAATGAAATTGTTGTAAACAAATTATGTCCTACTTATTCTTAACATACTATTTCTTAACTCTACATCGCAGCCATGTATGTATTTATGTATGCTACCTTGATATTGTCACCAACTCGAATGAACTCTTTGGTTTGATAATTTATTCTTTATCGCCCACCACGATTTTTATTTGATTGAATTACAATCCCACCACAAACATAAGTTTTTATGCCTTCTGCTTGCATGACTCCACTTCGTCAAACATGTGTTTTTTATTACATTATGCTGTCATATTTAATTGAGAAATCACCTATTATACAATTTGATATTATTAGGACACGTAAAAGTTGTAAAAAAATCAGTCGATCCACTTTTTCTTGTTTCGTAACATTGTAAGTGTTATAAATAACTAGCGTTTACGCAACGCAAAATCAACCATTGAGATGCTGTGGAATGGAATAATAGTTTAAAAGCCTACATGTCAGGATTTAAGTCGCAAGGTCGAGTGAGGAAGTTTTGGTTCAAATGCGTCCATTTAGTTGCGATCCATTTGTGGCCCTGTTGAATATTAAGCAATTACATTTATTTAGATTTGGCATTCAAACATTGTAACCTAACATGATCTAAATGTAATTCAGATTTACATACAAGGACAATTGGACATGCTCCATGAAGCATTCTCATGTCAATTTGACCATTCTTCAATGAGGTGTACCTGTAGGTAAAGTAATTCAACTTGTAAATTGACTACACAACAAGACGAGTACACTTTTGAAGTTTTTCATGTAGTTGAATAAAAGAGATTACAGATTTGTCTGTGAGCTCTGTTAGTTGAATGAATTATTACCATAAAACTGCCGATCCCTTGACTGGTTGTACATGAGTTCCTAGAACAGGGAATGCTGTCAGTCCTCCTTTCTGGCATTCGTTCAACTGTTCAATACATTTAATGAAATATAGCGACTTGTGCCAATGTGTAAGCTCATACTTTTAAGATAAATTATTGGTGTCACTTACATAAACTAAGAAAGTAGTCACTCTGTCACCCTTAAGTTTCAATATAGGATCCTTATCCGGATTTCCTCCAAGCTGAAAAGTAAATACAAAAGTTATAGTTAGGAAGGATTAAATCAGCATTTAAAATGTGTTTTTGCAGTGCATCTATTTGCTTACCGAATCAAAGTGAGTAGATACATGACCGCCATAAGCATAACTAGCTATTTGAAGAGCTTCTGAAGCATTCATTCCTCGAACATGGAGTCCAGTAATTAGTTCTATTCTCCTTCCAATCGGTGAGTTAGGAATGTGTTCATCTTCCAACCAAGCATATACAGCCGTTCTTGGAGTTGCCCCCGGAACGTTTTGAGGTGCACGTTGTAAAGTGGGCATAGCTGCCTTCTTCATTTCCCTTGTCCATGCTTCATTAATAATGTCATGGAATTGGATGAGAAGTGGCTCACGGTTGAGGAGTTCAGCTTTCAATGGGAACAGGTAAAAGTATGGGTTGCGTTTGTCATACCAGCATTTGAGGGTAGCTTTGTATCTCGGATCCTAAATGAAAATGGCACATTATTATAACGATTAGAATCATTACAATCAATCCATTCCAAATTGTGGACTAGTGTTTGACTTTACCTGGAAATCTTCTCCATTACACAGTGCTAAAAAGTTATAATGACCAGCTTCAGGGTGCTCATCTTTAGACATACCCTTCATTTTCTCATAATTAACTGAACGGAGTGTTGGGGCATTAGGATTTTCCGAGAGTCGCTCAGTGAACATATACAAGTGAGAATTATGCTTGTTTCTATCAAAGTCCCTGTCATGCTGAAATAATTTGAAAATGACAAAAGACCATTCAATCATCAGTATTTTCAAAGCGGTTATTTCGCGAGCTTGTGTGATTGAGGTAATTTTGGCTCTTAAGGGTAAATTACCTTTTCAATATTCCGCTTGTAAGTGTTTGCAATACTGAACCCACTAACAGACATTGTATCATTTTCTTCCTTCATTCGGGATTCTGTCAACCTCAGCCAATCTAACGCCAAACTGTAGTATTCATTCTTGGCAGCATACTCGGCAATCTTGAATGATTGGGATGGGGTAAACCCAACATCGGTTTGAATTCCCATGATGTTTCCTCTCGCAAACTAATTAACGATTTCAGACCATTCATGTAATGACTTTTTCAAGCTTCAATGAACATAAACAATCATCGTATCATTATCACCTCTTCAAGATTCAAGTTATACACATAATGCACACGAAGAATAGCGTCCATCGCATCCCCAAGATCCTTTTCAGATGGCCAGGGAAATACACCAGACAGTTTGTTGACGCGCTCTTCCAGTTCTAAAAAGAAAGACACGAACGGAAATCATTATGATTATTACTTCCAAATGATGCAAATGACATACATTTATGCATGTAACTTACGTCGCTCCAGTTGCTGGCTAACATGACTTCCAATAGCATCAAATTCTGTTGCAAATCTCCTCACCATTCGGTATGCTGTGATGGGATGTGCTGCAATCTGGGTCGCTCTTTGCCAAGGATCTACATCCTCAGGCATATGAGCTGTACCTCTGATGCTACTGTCTTCATAATCTTGCAAATATCTGTAAAAAAGAAGTCAAAGATTTAAACATTTAATTTAAATTTTATAAAATATGTTGAACAATACGTATCTCAAATTGGCTTTGAACTTACGCATGAATCATGCCCAGTCTTTCTTGGAGAGCTTGAGCATACTTTACCATTTCCTTTTGAATTTCCACTTCAGTCCTCGCCAAGTAAGTTAGGTACGTTGAAGACAATGCATATGGAAATGGTTGTGGGGGACCCTTTGGTGGCTCCTTCCCTTGTGGGACGTATTCTGGCGTGTATTGCGATTGGCAAGGTAGGAGGTAGACGGAAAGAAGGAGAAAGAGCACCGCGGGCTTGTCCTTTGTATTCATGTTGAGTTCTTAAGTTAAGTCCAGTATTAGCTAAAGCACTGTTACCTCCTCGTTGAATGACTTCTGACTGAGTATTATTTGTTTCGCCCTCGACTTGTGCTATATTTCGGAATTGGTCATTAGCACACCTGTGTGTAGAAAATTCCCCAAACATCAAGAGTGTTCCATTCATGGATCATGGCATTTTTTCAATACATTCATGCTGTGATAAGCTCCACTTTCAATACAAGAAACACTCCACTGCATTTGACAATGTTTAAGTTCTAAAGTCACTTTAATCGTCAGAAAAAAAATATTCCATTGATGTATAATAAATCATTTCTTGATTGATTTAGTTATGTATTATGAGAGGGTAAACTGATACTTGGTCTGGTGCAAATAAATACATCAGGCATTCGGTAAAGCAGTTATGAATGAATACTACATGCTGTACTAAAAGCGACAAATGAGATTAATAGGCTGTAATAAAACAGGATAAATGCATAAACTAGATTTACAACCGTTTGCAATTGCACGCACGGAAATCGGAACGGAAATGTGGTTTACAGCCTAAGCCAAACTCAAACCCTAAACAACTATAATTGGTGGTTGAAATAAAACGAATCTTTATATAAGTTGGACTTTAATTTTATTGATGCTTTGATGGCCAAAAAAGTACTGTGAATTTTCTAATATTTTATGGGCGTACTGTGTATTGTCATTCTTCTAGCCAAGTGGATTCATGCGACAATCAATGGTCAACTAAAATATAAACTAGTGCAGTCTACAACTGACTAACATTGAGCAATAACTCATTAGTCTCACGAAATATATGAAGATGACATTCATAATATCATCTTTTAACTATTTTAAAATCAAATTTGTATTTATCTCGGATGTCATTAAGGGAATATGGAGCAATTGTACATTTCATTCACCGATTTAATTTTAATGTATGTATAAAGCATATATTTTGAAAAGTAGGAAGAGGTTGGTTGCTGTAAGATTGTCTGCAACGAAAATTCTGTAATGACTAAAGGTGATGGATACATAAAAGATAAGATGCGGGTTAGCTATCCGCAAAATTGTATGTCAGTAAAATATGAGCTAACTAATGCTATCCGTGCTTACATCTTAACAACGCTTTTGTACTAATGTACCTACGTGCCAGTAACTGCAACGGGATTAATTTATGCTCTGAAGATTATACAGTGAGCAATTTTTTATAGAATCACAATCGTAGCGAAAAATTTCGTTTCCTAGTTTAAAAGCATCGTGTATCAAGACTGACTCACTGACTCAAATCCCATTGCAGTAAAAACAAGTCAAGTCAACTCATTTGCAAAGCTTCATGATATTTTTTTTATTCTCATAACGTTTCGCTAATGCGTTGGGTTAGATTGTTATTGTTCCTCATTTTTCTACCCATTGATGATGCGATGAGAATGCATATGATATGATTGCTATATTTATAGGCTTCGTGTGTTTTATATGGTGTGCAAAAATGTATAACAGTTTTACCGTAATTTTGATGCAATAAATGATGAGATGCTCCTTTGCCTCTACCACCACAGCATGTCAATACACCTACGAATCATTTATACTAAAAAGAGTACGGGTTATATGGGAGTTAAAGGTAGGATGGTGAGGCTTGCATGAAAATGCACATGTGCTGCACGACTAGGATGCAACAGGTAAGTGATTTTAAAAGGGTTCTCTGATGCCTGAACGGTAAAGCACAGTCTCGGTGCATGGTTTGAGTTGCAATTGCACTACATAATAATAGATAACATTTTAGACTTTAAAAATATGTTTTGTGGATTTCACCGTTTGCCAACTTATGCCTATGTGTGACCTGTAGTTTTTCAGATTTTCGAAAAATGGGTCAGCAATAGCTTTCATTTTGATTTAATAAATCTCCAGTTTGAGACTCTTTGTTTCATCTATTATGGCCATTCGTCACAGTTGATAGATGAATCGATTTGATATTTAATGAAAAAACACGATTGCGTCATTGAAGGACTAACCACTAACTTTCCATGCGATTCATAAAAATTTCATGGAACAATGAATACCATTTTGGCCTTGAGTGATTATGAGTGGTACATAATTTAGGTGTTAAAAATTGTCAATCACATTCAGAGCGTGTCTTTTATATTACATGCCATTTATGGTGCTTTAAATTTTCACCTTCATCCCTAATGCAGATAGTTTCCTGGTGTTGGATTTGGATACAAAATGCTTACAATGAATGGTGTAATTGAATCAACATTTTGTATATACATACAAATACCAGAACAATGAAGATGTATCTACAATTTTATAAAATAATTTTGCATATCCCAAACTTTTATGTACTTCCAACTTGTACCAATGATCAAAAAATTTCTGATACTGCTGGCTAATTGATGCTAATCACGTTTACATGCTGCAGTATGTTTAAACCAGAATATTTCTATAATATAGCTTCTAGATACATATAGATATTTCTAACTAAAGCCGAACTTACCTAGGATTTTTCTCCGAAACTATGCAGTTGTGTGACCACCTCAAACACAAATTAACTTTAGGATTTAGTAACTCATATTTAAATACTTTAAAAACAACAGTTTGTACAAAAGGTCAGTAGGTTAAAATTACAAAACTTAAGCCTAACTTCTAAAGAGAGCGTTTTTGACAGGTACAGGAGAATAAAATAATTTTACATGTAAAAAGTCGGAGATCCTGCCTGCTACCTGGCCTTGTCAGACTCCAACAAGTTCAAGCTGCAACTGATGTGGATATTATGCCAATACGTACTCAAACACCGCACCAGTTGTTGGATGATGGTAAAAGGTAGTGAAACAGTGGTGGCTCATCTCCACCATACCTTGTAGGTCGTTGTCTGTCAGATTTCAGTTAAGCTTTTTAACACACGTTTTTTATCCCATTTCGCTGAGAAACAAGTAGTCAGAGCCAAGCAGGGTGCAGAACTGCACGTACTTCTATACATGATGATTTTAAAACATATGAACAGGTACCTGCTCCATTTTACCTGGGGTTTTAGCATTCATGGTTGTCTACGTGCGTTTCTAGATTTACTGAAAAGGTTGTGCATAAAATAGCATGGATGGAGATGGACCACCATTCTTATCCACATCGGAATCAACAAATCTCAGGTAAGAATTCTGTTTCATGTCAGCAATGCAAATTACATTAAGTGTTTCTTTCATGGTTTCTTTAATGTCTTTTCTTTACAGATGATTTTGCATCTTTTCAGTTCTCATCTTTTGCATGCTGGGTACACAGTTCAGATTTGTACAGAAAGAAGAATTGTTTGAAACCATGAAATGCTTTATATGGGTAAAATCGTGATGTTCGATTATGATTTTACTAAATATCCCCAATAGACGAGCGATACAGGCATAAGTTTATGGGAGTTTTTTGAAAACAGTACTTGGTTTATGCAGTTATCATAAGTTGTAAGAGCTCCTTTGTATGTATCTTGTGCAGTGCATTAGTGTATCTCAAGATTATTCCCTAAATGATGTAGATACAAAATACAGAGCTGTCTGTGCTGTTCACGTTCATATAAACGATGTACATGAACGTTTAGACTTGACTGGAATGTCAAATCCAACAACACAAAGCATTCGGCTTAATAGTAAAAACTGGTTTTCCAAAACAATCTGCCAACTCAACAGCTCAAGCAGTTGACTTTGTCGACGGTGAAGAAGACGAAGGGTTTTTGACTTTTTGAATTATTGATCAAAACAAATTTTTCGTTCATCTATGGTGTCATTCCAGAACTTAGCTAACCATTTTTGTATGCCAAACAAAAGACACCCTACTAAAAACGAAATGCCGGTCTGAATTATGGTGGTCGTAAATGCTACTTCCTCTCCATTTTTACTCATCCAACATGAAATAAATACCGTTTTGCTTTTTCGCATTTTAAATATGCAAATGCAGATAGGTATCGCAAACTGTAATGTAATCCTAATATAACACTAGTGCACAAAAGTGCTTAAGAATGAAATGGCAACAATATACCTTGTTTATGATAGGAACAAAGGCTTTCATACATTTCACGCTTTTCACAATGATGTTGTTATTCACCTATATTCAGTCAATGTTGAGACAGGGCGATAAAAAGGAATCGAAAGTGATGTGATATCGTTTCTGCCAACAATGAGTCCAAATGTCGTGCGAGAAGAGGTCTACTTTATACAATTCACAATTTAGCATGCATCAGTCCGACTATGTTTGGCTTCAGCTATTCGCTTTCTCGTGAGATGACAATGGTAATGAAATCGAATGTGAAAATGGAGCATCAGTGGCCTAAACCTTGCTGTATAAGTAAATAAGCATTTGTTACACTGATCAGCAGCAGACAATAAATAAATGCAACATTGAATTGAGTTTTCACGTAGGAGGTTAAAGCAAAGCGAACGTTGTAATAGTTGTCAATATAACTAAAAACCTTAAAAACCAACCAATCTCACAAATAACGCAAAGGTTCAGTTTCTAAATTTCACTTTTTAATTTTCCTTTGCTGCAGAAATTTTTGTATTGAAAATTGACTACGTAATTTAAGAATATTCATTAAAAAATAATACTTCGTCATATTACTTTTTCGGGGCAATGAAATAATTGAATATTTTCTTGACTACTAGAAAGTGTTGTGTAAGTAAATATATGCAAATAATGTTATCTATCTATCTCAAAAAACTTATTTTTTTAACTTACTTGAGAACCAAAATGAATTCTACACTAGGGGTTTAGTTTCATACCAGATGAAGATGATACAAGACAAGTGATAAGATGTCATGCTAATAGGCAATATAAACCAGCATAGCATGGAGGAAATTTGACTTGAAACTCAAAAACCTAATCTAATTTTCATTACTCTTATTAGGCACCGTGCTAGAGGCACATTGTATAACTTTTTAATACAGGATGTTAAAAGCTTGTATTTAAATTCATTGTACTTTGTATAACTCTCGAATATATAGCTAACCTAATTTAAGATTAATTAATTATGCGGAGCCATCCGTTTTCACTTGACATCAATTGTGATTCTCGGCTCGGGATACTTGATTTGTCCGCTAATTGTTCGCCTTAAAAAATGAATGTATACATATTTTTATATAGGTAAAGAAGTTGGATTCAGATAGATGTCTTTTAAATGAATAATTTCAAACTGTTACCACATCAAGTTCAAGTTTGAGACTTCCTCCACAGCGCCCCAAGTTTTCATTGGATTTTTCTTATCAACTAGCCACATCCACAGAGCGCTGAAGCAGCATCCGATGAGGAAAGCAATTACATAGATCATCAAAAATCGTCTCAAGTGATCATTAAAAGCTTCTGCACAGCAAATGACCAGAAAAAAGGCCAAGTAGAGAGCGATAGCCCCTATCGTCACTAAAGCGAACGTGTTGAGAATGCAAAACAAAGGGTTTTCGGATGCCAAACCGTAGCCTACAGAGTAAATGGAAGCAGCACAGGGAAAGAAGGAGAGAATTGCGCTAATGATCCAAAAGAACGGGAACAAAATCCCATACTTCCCAACATCACAGATCCAATTAATAGTAGCTAGTACGAGTAAAGGTCCCAATGCAATTGTGGCTGCACAAATATTTCCAAAAACGATGGGATATGGGATTTGTAAAATGCACGATGAAAGTGTGTCGGGCTCAAGCAACTTTGCTGTCTCGCTTCCTATACTTTCCATTTTGGGAGAGAATATATGAAATTAGACACACCCTTATGTATTTCATTTATGGATGTTGAAAATTTGTAGATGAAATGATGATTATAAACCTGCATTTTTGAAAGTTAAACTTTTTAGATCAATAATTGAGGAACTAAACTAATGTGCAACAACTGGCATGGAAATCAATGCGAATGAGCTTTGAGCAGTAGAAAAATGGATTTTATCCAGCTCTGGATTTAATGGTTCCACCGGAAATATTATTATTTAAATTCTTCCAAATCACCGGAATGACATTATTGACATTACTTGAATAGCATAAATGTAAGAAACTCAAATAAAAATGTTTCAAACAGGAATAAATAAATAACTAATTCTCTAACAAAGTGTAACAATTTAAATTCATACATCAAATGCATACTGCTTGAGACCCCTTAAATTATGATAATATTAACGCTCCTTAAGCTACTATTAAAGAACACCTGATTAGACCACTATTAATGATTAATATATTTGCAAAAAATCAATCCAAATCCCAAATTTCGCAACCACACACTCCAAGCTACAGTTTTCATTGATCCACTTCATGAAATAAGACATCCACCCCTTGATCCTCCCCCAATTTTCACGGACCCAAGCATTATCTTTGAACAAGTGTTGGTAACGCAGACTTTCTTGCTCTAACTCTTCTTCTTCTTGTAAAAATCCAAAAAGGTTGTAATTGTTGTTTGATGTGATTTCAGCTGAAGTAGTCATTTCCGGTTTCACGGGACAAGCATCAAGTCTTGTACTAACCATATAAAGGGCAGAAATGCCAATGATTAAGAAAAACATAAATGTTAAAGCCATCACCCAGACTAAATAACTGCAGATGCAGAAACAGTGGCCATTTTGCTGTTTTGTGCAGGCTGGCGGAGGGTCCTCTTTTCTCCCTCCGGAGGGAATTCCATATAAATGCAATTTGCTGTTTTGAGGCTGCCGATTTTGAGTGGTAGAAACCTCTTCAATTTGTGAATCTACAGAACTAGTAGATGATTCGAAATCTTCAGGTGGATTCACCTTAAATATCTGCATATATTTGTCAGTTCTTCGCTTTCTCTCTTCATCTCGTGTCCGCTCACTAGAACTGTCTGGACTAGCTGTAAAGTAGCTGCTGTCAGGGTCGACCACCTCCGTCTCCTGACTTTCTCCAGATGAGCTGCGTGGGGATGTTTCCAAAATTGGTAGAGTTGGTGGAGAACCAACTAGTTCCATGGGCATCTTGAAATTCGGAGACAGCAAAAACTCGTAAATGGCAGCTGGATCCACACCACAGATTAGCGGCATAGGAAAATCCCATGAGCTTTGGGTATATGCAAGCGTATCCGTTCTACAACCACATAAAAAATATGTTAGTTAGCATCATAATTTTAGGGATATGCAATAAGTAGCAGTAAAATTTACGTAAATGAAGCTTACACATTGCGACAAAATTGCTTGTGAATATAAAATTTATGTCGGATGACTGTTCTTTTCATTTCCGCTTTCTGCACCTTGTATTGAAATTCAAAGCGTTTCCATTGCGGGCTAGGGATGATCTTTTCAGACAAACTAATGTCTGTTCGGGAAGCCTAAAAATATTCAGCTAATTATAGACTAACCAAGTAGCTTAATGATAATATTAACCTTAATCTATGTATCATGATGACTTACGTTCTGAGAAATGCGAATGATTTGTGTAGGATGATTTTCATCCCAGTTAAGCTCATACCGAACATAGTCGAATGTGAGGTGGAACCCTCCCGAAATTATGAGGATATCGGAAGGGGCAATAATACCCCGAAGGATTTCAGCTAAGCCTGCAAAACTTCTCAGGTACACAGGATACCGAGAAAATACAGCTTTTTCCTGGTTGAATTGAAAGTTTACTTCCCTAGCTTCCATTTCCAAACTTTCTGAATCCCGGTTATATCCTTCCTCCACCTTATCCTTAGTGATTAGAAACTGCACAAAAAAATAAAAAAGATTAAACTTTGTTGCATTTTAACGTGGATGTTGTTTGCATTAAAAAGGAGATGACATACTTACCACTTCAAAGTCACCCATTCGCAATTGATCGTATTCCTCATCATGGAAATAACTTTCAAACACACTGTTTACTAGCCCCTCTAAGCTTCCCTTGCCACATGCTACTGAATTGACACCGTCTAAACAACTTTGAAATAATGGGAATGCCACTAGTTTTGGATTCCACACACTCCATAATTTCCAATTCCTTTTCGAAATGACTTGTACTGAGGATGAGGTAGTAGAGATTGGAGAACCATTTGGATTAGAATTATCACCAGCCAAGCCGCTGCTGTTACAAGCCGTGGAGGAAGCAGGAAACGTCATTGACGCTGTCCTTTCGTTAAAGCTACTGGTAGCCGACATTATTGTACAATTGTTTGAATTCTCAACGGTTCGAGACTCCAAAATTTCTTCCCCTTCTGTAGGAATATCGGGAAGTGGTTCGCGTGGCGGTGTAGACATTTCACGAGTGCAGTTAAAGAAAATGTAAATATTCAGGGGACTCCTTGAGTGGGCTTATTGCTTGGTATTAAGCCTATTTGCTTAAAAAATGTTCTAAAATCTAAATCAAAAGAATAACTAAAAATAGGTACAAAACCAACTAAAGAAGGTCAAATAGTGGATGTAGCTGTGGCCAGCAAAAAAGTTATAGCTGCATCATGGAATGCGTCTTCCTCCTGTATTTTATAAAGAAAAGGTAGAAAGAGACTAGAATGGCTTTGTACAAGAGATAAGTGCATTTCCTCATCCTCATTCATCTTGTATTGTCCATCAACAGTCCAATCTATTCATTAGCATATCATGATGGTTGATTAGTTAGTTTATTCCAAGCCAAGGTACACTTTTGTTTGACAAGAAATATGAAATGTTCCTGCTTCACTATCCATCTTTTGACTTGAGTGCTTAAAAAAGGTTCTTATCAATATCCTTTGTTATTCAAATTTTTGGGATTATTTACGTTTACACTACCCAGCAGGAAATAACTAGTCTATTCATTCATCTTCACTTTAAAACCCAGAAAGATGAACCAATAATGATATTCACACTGTGTGTAAATTTTTACAAATGTTTCTTATTTCAATGAGTTTATTGTACGCGGATGTATTTTTTATAACAGTGGGATAATCACATTACATATCATAATAATCTACCTAATGAAGTTTGAATGGCAGTACGCAGTATGTAGGACTTAAATTGATATATGATACAGAGTTATTTACATATTTTTATGGTTTTTTGCTACATTTAAGTATTTTGACATCATTTATCATAAGTGGATTGATTCACAGGCTCATCACCCAAAAGTTTAGCTTCATCCTCGTTCCCAACGAAAGACAAGGTTTCACATACCTTTCATACATTCCAGAAAAGAATTGATTGGCAAAATCGAGCATGGCATGGCATTCTTAAAAATCACATACATTATATATCACAATATTCTTATATTTATGGTTAAGCTGCATTAAATTTATCTAGCCTAATATTATATTGTGCGTCTTCACAGAAATCTCACTATCATGGTAATTGTTGAAAACGAAAGCGGTGAGCGAGAAATAATGGATATGGATGATGGAGTTAATGTATATGAAATAGTAATATGAGATTTAAATATGATACAAACGAACCCTTTTTTTCCATTATTAGCTGATTATTCTATTGAAGTAAATACTGAGGCATGAAAGAATGACTAGCAGCGCGTGAGAAGAGATGACTCTAAAGGAAGATGAGTCCACGGGATCTGTGCTTCCGGTGCTGCTGCTACTGCTGGCTTGTTCTGAGGTGGAAAGGGAAGAAGGCGGTTCGGGGGACGTGGATGGTGATTCTGATGACGAAGATTCATCGGTAGTTGTGGAGGAGGATGACGGTGCATCCGAAGTGGTAGATGTGGATGAAGAATCTGTAGATGTTGAAGATTCTGATGAAGTTGATGATGATCCTTCAGTGGTAGAAGAGGAGGATGGTGCATCAGAGATGGTTGATGGAGATTCTGATGTTGTTGATGAGGTGGAACCCGTTTCCGTTGTAAATTCGGGAGTTGTGCTGCTCTCAGAAGTGGTGCTGGTCGAGGAACTCTCACCATCCTCCTCCGTAGTTGAGCTTGAGGACGGTTCTTGAGTAGTGGATGTCGTTGATTCTGTGGGGTTATCTGAGACGGTTGTAGATGATGAAGGATCGGTTTCAGTTGTGGTTGAGGAATCTTCAGTGGTTGAAGTAGATGAAGCGTCTGTTGTTGAAGAGGATATGATTTCGGATGTGGCCTCTGAAGTTGATGATGATGATGGCACCTCGGTTGTAGAACTACTGAAATCTTCAGTAGTGGAAGGTTGTTGAGTTGTGGATGTAGATGAGATTTCTGTCAAATCTGAAGAAATTGGTGGCTCAACAGTTGTTGAAGTTGAAGAGATTTCGGTAAATTCTTCCGTTGTGGTAGAAGAAAATTCAGTTGTTGAACTTGTAATTTCCGTTGGATTAGGAGTGGTTGTTGAGGATTCAGATTCTGTGGTGGATGGGTCGGTGGTACTAGTCGAGGTGGGTTCAGAAGGATCCACAGTAGTGGATGACGACGTAGGTTCAACGGTTGTAGAAGAAGCATCTGTGGTTGTTTCATCTTCTTCAGGGGTGGTGGTTTCTGTTGTTGAAGATGTTATAGGATCGGTGAGGTCGGAGGTGATTGGAGGAGACGATGTAGTTGAAGTAGATCCTCCTTCTGTAGTAGAGCTCGATTCATCATCTTCTGTTGTTGAGGTGATTGGAGGAGACGATGTAGTTGAGGTTGACGATCCTCTTTCTGTAGTAGTAGAAGATGCTTCATCGTCTTCGGTTGTTGAGGTGATTGGAGGGGATGATGTAGTTGAGGTAGAAGATCCTTCTTCTGTAGTAGAGGTTGATTCGTCATCCTCTGTCGTTGAGGTGATTGGAGGAGACGATGTAGTAGAGGTTGAAGAACCTCTTTCTGTAGTAGTAGAGGATGCTTCATCATCCTCTGTCGTTGAGGTGATTTCTGGAGGTTCCGTAGTGCTTGTACTGGTGGATAATGAGCTTGTTAAAGTTATTTCAGAGTCTTCAGTTGTGGTGCTGGTGATTTCACCCTCCTCTGTTGTTGTGCTAGATGAGGTTGAAGAAGATTCTGTTGTTGATGATGATGAAGACGGGAGGTCAGAAGTGGTGCTTGGAATTTCAGAATCTTCCGTTGTACTAGAAGTGGAGGGAGTTTCTTCGGTGGTGGTTGAAGATGGAGGAAGGTCAGAGCTTGGAATTTCAGACTCTTCTGTTGTGCTAGATGAAGTGGATGGACCTTCAGTTGTAGTAGAGGATGAAGGAAGATCAGAGCTTGGAATTTCAGATTCTTCAGTTGTGCTAGTTGATGAGGCTTCAGTCGTGGTAGAAGATGACGAAGGAAGATCGGAGGTCGTGCTTGGGACTTCTGAATCCTCAGTCGTGCTAGATGAGGTTGGAGTTTCAGTGGTTGAAGATGGAGGAAGATCAGAGCTTGGAATTTCAGATTCTTCTGTTGTGCTAGTTGAAGAGGCTTCTGTGGTGGTTGAGGATGACGAAGGAAGATCGGAAGTTGTGCTTGGAATCTCTGATTCTTCAGTTGTGCTAGATGAACTAGATGGAACTTCAGTGGCGGTAGAGGATGAAGAAGGAAGACCTGATGTGGTGCTTGGAATTTCAGAGTCTTCAGTCGTGCTAGATGAGGTTGGAACTTCGGTGGTGGTTGAAGATGGAGGAAGATCAGAACTTGGAATTTCAGATTCCTCTGTTGTACTACTTGAAGGGACTTCAGTTGTTGTTGAAGACGACGATGGAAGATCGGACGTTGTGCTTGGAGGTTCAGAATCTTCTGTTGTACTAGAAGTTGAGGGAGTTACTTCAGTGGTGGTTGAAGATGAAGGAAGATCAGAACTTGGAACTTCTGAATCCTCAGTCGTGCTAGATGAGGTTGAAGCTTCGGTGGTGGTTGAAGATGGAGGAAGATCAGAGCTTGGAATTTCAGAGTCTTCAGTCGTACTAGATGAGGTTGGAGCTTCTGTGGTGGAGGATGACGAAGGAAGATCGGACGTTGTGCTTGGAACTTCTGATTCTTCAGTTGTGCTAGATGAACTAGATGGAACTTCAGTAGTGGTAGAGGATGAAGAAGGAAGATCAGAGGTCGTGCTTGGAATTTCGGAGTCTTCAGTCGTGCTAGATGAGGTTGGAACTTCGGTGGTGGTTGAAGATGGAGGAAGATCAGAGCTTGGAATTTCAGAGTCTTCAGTTGTGCTAGTTGAAGGGACTTCAGTTGTTGTGCTAGTTGAGGAAGGAAGATCTGAAGTTGTGCTTGGAACTTCCGATTCCTCAGTCGTGGTTGAGGATGAACTACTGGGAGCCTCTGATGTCGTACTTGTTGAAGGATAATCCGTCGTTGATGGAATTTCAGGATCTTCAGATTCCTCAGTGGTACTTGTAGTAGGAAATCCAGTCGTTGTGGATGTAGATGGCCAAGGATATTCTGTTGTAGTTGTTGGCATCTCAGTTGTTGTAGTTGATACCTCTTCAGTGGTTGTCGTCGGCTCCTCAGTGGTAGTTGAAGGTGCTGATAATAATTTTACATAATTATTTCAGTTAGTTTTGATTTTTAGCTTATGAAACTACTATAACTGTCTGGAAGGATATGGTTTGCAATATCTATCAAGGTTATGCTGAAATGAAAGTTGGGAAAGCTTTGGATTGTGTTAGTATTCAAGGTAAATATTTTATTCAGTACTTTGAGGGAATTCTCATTAAATTAGTAAAAAATATAATCTCTTTATAGCTAGGGGTAATGTGAGTATATGGTAAATTAATGTTAGTTGGAATTTCGACAACTGCACCCACCTGTAGTGGTTGGAGGTTGTGTGGAGGTCGTTGTTGGAAAGGGAAGTGAACCTTCTTTAGTAGGAACCACTCCAATTACATTAGATGGGCCGCCCTGTGAATTTAATGAAATAAATAAATATAAGAATATTGTATTCTACATGAGACAAGCTCAATATTTTAAGGTATCATTCATACCTTTTGCTCTCCATAAATCGCTTCCACAGCATAATACGGTACAGCCTTTGCAGCAGCATTCAAGAAACTTGTGACTCGTGTGCCAGGACGCTCCCCAACTTGTATGATGAGAAGTTTTGTCACATCAGTAGACCCAATGAAATTGTCTGCGTGAGGTGCCATGTAAATTCTGAATTCGTCAGCTAAAGAAAATCATAAAAGTCAGCATTATATTTTTATATGCGTTTATATTTTGAATTAACCCAGTTTCAATGAATTTTAGGGTTTGTTTAGAGCATACGGCTAGCATCAGATCCAAGTAGTCTTGGACTTGTAAATTCAAAATCAATTCCATAATCTGGCAGGGTTGTAGCTGTGAAATCCATGATTTTCATGGGCAATCCCTTTGTAAGCAAAAAATGTAATAATTAGTCATTTATATACATTATTAACACCGAAGTTCAAACCAGCTACGTTACAATACTTACGGGCTTGAATGTAGCAGAATTCTCAACAGCAACCGTTCCCATCATATCCTGAACTCTCGAAAATGAGCCTCTGGGTACAGCCGAAATACATCTGGGCTTTGTAGAATTCTTGCACCCAAAGTTAATCTGATCTTGTGGCATAAGACTACCTGGATGATTGACAATTCTAATATCTTGGAAGCTTCCATCTCCACTGAGACCACTGGCAGCTACCGAAATCGAATAAAGTCCATCCTCCATCGGAGTAAAAATACCAGAGTAAATCCCATCATGAGGAGCAACATCTGGTTGAACGAGACCATCATCAAACAGTGGAACTGACCAGCTTATGGAATGATCTCCTCCAAGTCTAATCAATGCATTCACATTTTCCAATCCCAAAACTCGCTGCTGGTTCATTTCAATTTTGGCAAAAATGGCGAAAGGAGCAATTTTCACTCCGTGATAACTCATATCAAGGTAGTTGTACTCGGCAGAAGTGGACACGTCAATGTTGATAGCCCCGCTGCTGAAAAGGCTCATGGAATTAATTCCAGGTATTGGTTGAAGCCAAATTGGTGGTCTCGCATTTTCTGCGGTGACGAGCAAGAAAAATCGGCAGTCAATCGCTTGTTCACCTGGACATCCATGTTTAAGGGACCAAACTGAGCCCTAAAGGATTTTAAATGCTATTATTCATTGTCTCATTTCACCCCAACATATTTCCTTTCATAAGCATTAATTCATACCGGCTTGGGATCTCTGATGAGATAGCTGAATACAAGACGTCTACTCATATCCGAATTTTCATTCCACTCTGCCCTATTTATCAAAGCAACTGAGGTATGTTCACCGCTAATCTGTTCCAAGTAAATTTCACTCTCCAACATTTGTCGGCTCGTAGTCAAATGGACTCGGACTAGGTTGACAGTGTCATAAATCGGGATTTCAATCGTTTCATGTGGCTCTGTGTACTGCTTTTGTGTCTGTTTTTGAAAATGTAAAATTTTTATGAGTTCTTTTACTCATCATGATTATGACGGTAAAATAAGCATCATATGCCAATAACGTAAAACGTACCACCCAGCTCGAAGCCGAATTCATAATACTTGACTGTTCCAAGATTTCCTGCATGTCTGCCAAAAACTTTTCCAGCTTCCTTGCCGTGTTCATCGTGTCATTAATCGAGTGGTATTGGCCTGCAGTGTCTTGCACCAGACTTTGCAAGTTTGTGTACGGAGTCTGCACTCCTTGTTGAGTCTCAATTGCGAATATTTTGATTCTGTTATCTTCCTTGATGCTGGCGGTGACTTCTTGCTCAAAAGTGAGTTTGTCTGTGAGAAAAGAAGATTATATTTAGGGCATGAAATTGATTTAGCTCGGCTGTAGGCGGATTTTATTGATGTCAACATGTATTTTATGACTTTTACCGTACCAAAAAAGTTTGCAGTAGCGCCTCTCTTTATCACCAAAATCACCGTTCCAGCTAAATGATTCCGTTGTTTGATTTTCTCTGCAACTTCTTGAATTGCCAATCCGAAATCACGAATTACTGGTCCTTCCGTGTTCGATGAGTCCTCCAAGACGCTGTAATATAAAAAAAATTTTGAGAATGCGCATCAAGTGAAAAGAAATTTATTGCAAGGAGCATCTGAAGCAGCATCAATGACAGAAAAAATACAAGAGCGCTATTGTATTCTTTTGTGTACCTTTGCAGCTCGTAAATTACTGAGGAAATTGGAGCCCATCCAATTTCCTCCTTGACATAATAATGATTCTTTCCCTGATTAGCGTGAGGATATGTTCCCACTGCAATGTTGACTCGCTCGAGGGATGGAGTACCAATAAATTTGACCATTGCACCCATCACTTCTTGCAAGACTTTTTCAGGTGTCTGAAGAAAAATGTGTAAAATATGACCATCAGGAATAGGAAGAATAATGGAACAAGGAAAATTCTTGAGATTTTTTTGATGACTTTTGTTTGCCTTACAATTGTTCTTCCGCGATCAAGCAAAATGTAGAATTCAGGTGAGCTGTTTTCCTTTAAAATTGTGAATTTTGGGAGAGTCACAGTTTCCGTACAAGTTGTGGTGCTGATGTAGTCTGCACTTTGTTTTATGACTTCCCACACGCTTCTATGTCCGCAGAACAAATTGTGCCGGTTGGGAGCTGCATAGTTGTGGCTTTTTTCGTCGCAAAATTCTGTGACTGATTCCATCCACTGGAAGTGGAGCAGAGACGAGTTGGCAGTGTTTGAGCTGGAAGGAATGAAACGGCAGTCATCATCGGGGCCAGAGGCAGTGTGAGGATCACAGCGGTCGGAAATGTCACCGTCACTAGAAGACAAATTGATGTTGATATTATGAGAGTTGTTGAAATATTGAATGGAATGCAATGAGTTTAGTTTTATGGAGGCACATACACTGTCAGAAATGAGCCGGTAATTTCCTCATTAGCGCATCCGGTAGCTTCCCACTTGGGTTCGAGGGAAGGATGAGTGTAGAAGTAGGGGAATTTCATGTCACCGGGAATTCCATGCTCTTCCCAAACTCCGAAGCGGTAGCGAGCCCACATGTTAACCAATGCTTTTCCTGTATAAATTTTTCGTTTAATAAATTAGATTCAATAAGGGGATACAAAATTAGAAATGGGGTTTTGAATATAATGAATTACCAGCGGGTCCAAACTGTCCTCCTCTTACTGCTTTGAAGAAACTATCTGGAAGCTCCATATACAGACCGGGAGTACCGCATGGATTGGGATTCACAACGTTTGGAACAGGTATATTATGGGTAATTCGAATTTCAGATCCTAGAAGCGTTTGCCTGAAATTCAAGAGTGAAAAATGTTGAGTTCTTTACTTGCAAACTGTTTTGAAATTTTACAACTTGCATTCTGCATAAAACATACCATGTAGCTCTCTCGAATCTGCTAACTGTCCACCAATTAGGTGGGACGAGGACGTCCACTGAATTTATGAAAAATCTTTTCTTTGTGGTTTTCCAGAGCTCTAATGAAAATGCTTCCACTCCAACCTGCAATTTTATAAAAATTCAAACAAATTAGTAAATTTTTACAAGTTTGTAATTTTGCACCCTCCTATTTTTGCATACTTTTAGTTTACAAATTTACCTTAATTTCTTCCAGGAAGGCAGCGGAGTTCAGGGGTTCAGGTGTGTTTTCTTCTATACCTATAACGATATCGTATCCACCATCAGGATTCAGTCTGATTGCATCGCAGAGATTGAGACCAGCTAGAAGGGCACTTAAAACTATAAGCAGCACCGATGCGTGCTGCTGGTAGCTTGGCTTGAGCATTTTGGAAAGATTTCCAGAGTTCAGGTTAAAAATCTTGAAGAATGTTGGATCTGCTTATTACTAATATTATTTAGTAACTTTTTTAAAGTTATAGTAGCGTTTTAGTAAAACTTGTTTATTATTATTCCAAAACTGTTCACTTCTCTTTCGAGACTGATTTGATCTCACGAATTCACCATGCTTTTATACTTCTATGAATGAGAATCATCCTAGTTGGTTTGTTCCATGAATTTTGACTGTGTCAATAATAACAAATGGATATTATCTGCACATTCATCGTGGACACGTTTTGATTTCTGTTGTTATCTCCCTTGTTATTGATCAGGATATTCAGAATATAGGTATATTTTTAGAACAAATAATAACATTTGACTGCTACTGCTACTTGACACCGTTGTTTTATGCACCTGTCAAAAAAAACTCAGTCATCATGAGCAAATTATTTACACAGTTTTGATCTGCGATTAAAGCAACTGCGATGTTCACTCGTTTATCAAATATAAGGATAGATTTCGGAAGTAGCAGTCAAACATTCACTGGCCACCACCCATAATGTTTATGTTCAGTTCCGATATGAAAGGAAGTTAGATAAGCACCAAGCAAAACACACATAAATATCGGAACTAGTCCTGCTACCTTACTTTCATTGATTACTTAACAGTGGACGTAGCACTAGCATTGCACATGAATATTTTGTTTAGTTAACAAAATCAAATTGACTTTGATCTGGGATGTTTATATTTTATGGGTTTGCAAATATGGAATAGTGGTTTAATAGAGTAAATCCGTAAAGTTGAGCACATCCGTTGCGGAAGTTTAATTGGTTTTTTCTGTCTCAAATTCTTGGATTTAGCTGCATATGTTTTTTCAGCTAATCCAATTCATGCACTTGAGCACGCACAAACTTATGTATATATTGACCGTTCCTTGGATTTGAGCTTCCGTGTGGTTTCAAACTCGCTGGAATAGGGCTGGGATACCTCTGTGTGTAACACATCACAACTCAATTCAACGCAACTCAACCGGAAGGAAGAATGACTTAGGAATCTGGTGGAGCTGAAATGAATAAATGAAATTCGCGAGTTGGAAAATGTATGTTTGTACAACTATCGTATATGTATCTTGTATCATGATTAGATCGTGTTCCGTTTCATGTGAATTTTTTTATATATATTACCTCTACAACTTATCTTAAGACTAAAACTTTCATCTGTGTTTCTATTTACAGTAAAAGCACAATACATAACATTGTCTTGCTATGTACACGCATAAAACTGTCGATTTGCGGCTTGGCTTGTGGCAGAGCATCGCTTCTCTCTAGTTACTTTTCCTAGTGACGAGAAGTAAATTGCACACGAGTGAAATTACATTCATGCTCCAAGATGGATCCCCATATTTAAAGTTTTAATTTAACAGTCGCGACAACATAAAGATGATCTGAAAAACGCATGAATTTTCTTCGGTTCCAAAAAAGCAAGGTTGTCTTTTCTCGGCATTTAGTTGATGACATGACACAGTTTCGCTGTGTACACAACTCTTGCTCACAGCTAAATGGCAATGAAGATAATACATCTTGGAGAATGCACATGCACGATGCAGCAGGACACATAGCGTTCAGCCTTTGTGACTTCAAGTTGGGAAAGTAGACTCAGAGTGGCACACGACGGTATAGCACAGCGAATGGCGGGTTGGTTACGGTTGCACTTTTTATTTTTCGTCATCGTCGATGATAAGATTAGTGGAGTGGGTTTGGTTTGTTTTGTTAAGAAAGTATATAATCTGCATATCATCTACTATCTACACAAATAGCAGCGAGGAGAAAAGGAGCTGTTTTGTGAAATAAATGCAATGCAAAAGCTCATCTTGTTTTAGTCTCCTCGTGCATAATTAACCGGGTCTTGTGTTCACCCGGATTATTGAAACAACGCCAACTCAACTCCTCCTGTAATGAAGCCGATTTGGGAAGTTGGAGTTGAGCTAGCAGACATTGACAAAATCGTAGTATCTGTTACTCACGCGAGTATGTTTGGCCTTGCCTTGTCTCTACTGAAATGAGATGGGCATGTATAAAAAAGGATTCTTTTGTATTCCCATGCTTGCTCCTTATTGTCAAGGGTCGAGCTCGAGTTGTCTCTTCTGAATGAGAGTGGAAGAGAGTTTTGCTAAAAAGTTTAAATGATTTTTGATGAGATTTCATAACATGTGGTGCAGTATACATATATTCCTTCATGCAACGATCCTGATTCTGAGTGTGCAACAAACAACGTCTTGAATCAAAGCCAATTGTCAGCGACAACGAGCCTGTCATCTAAAAATCAGCGGAAATAGCAAGCTCCTTTCATAACATGGATGGATCAAACATAAAACCTCAGAGCTAATTACCACTCCGCGTTCCGTACCACCAAAGGATTATTATTGTGAAAGGCTATGGTGTGAACTAGGCCGTAAAGACGTTATTTTATTTGAGACTGTCTTTGTCCTCTTGTTCTTGTAAAAATAAAGGCCAACAAAAAAGGTCTGAGGTAAAAAAGTTTTATTTGAAAACACTTTTTCTTCAACTAGTTTGTACGATATCTACGAGCCTGCTGCTAATTCAATTGACAGAGTCTTAATAGAATTTCGGGTGTCTCCTCCTCCTTATCTTTTGCAAATTAAAGACATGCACACATCTACAAACAAGGGGAATGTGATTTTCATGCTTTCTTCACTTGTTCCTTCCAATTTGCAACAGAATGATATACTCAAAGGCATAAATAGTATGGAACAGACGCTTCTGATGGTGTAAACGCGTTAAATTTACTTTTAGACTTTTATTCTTATCCTATTCCAAATCAACTTTTGGCTGACAATGATGAATGGTTTTAAGCATATCACGCATAGCTTTAATATGTACAACAAATTATCTTTGTATATTTGTATTCTTTTAAAAATTATGCTAATTGGAGCAAAAATTATGAAATATTTTTTAAATTTATCATACAGAAGCTCGAACTTGTGTTTCTGGGGGAGGATTTATTTTAACTTTGTCTGTATTACGCTTCCTCCAAAAGTAGAAGATTCCAGCGGCTATAGCCGCTACTGCAGCTACTACCAGAATGGTTATTAGAGCTATTCCACCTCCTGTTTTGTGGAAGGGTTTGTCTTCTTCTGGTGCTGGCGTAGTTGATGATGATGATGATGGAGGTGACGCACTTGATGGATTTGCGGTAGTAGGCCATGATGATGTTGTTGTCGTGTCAGAGCCCGTAGGAGTTGACTCTGACGTTGTAGTTGACGTTGATGAATCTGGAGTTGAGCCTGATGTCGTTGACGTTGCTGTTGTCTCTTCTGGAACACCAACAAATTCGAAGGCCTTTACGTCAGAAATTTTGCTCTGAAATCACATGAAAAGTTTAGTAATTAATCTTTCGTCACTTGTGAACATTTTTATGTCTGAAAGTGATTGTTTTTTGTACATTTGTCCCACGATAAGAAGATCGTAGTGCGTAATACGTTGTGACAGTTGGTCGTGGGATACTGTGAGTTTGCCAGTAGCCTGGAGCACCTGGCACGAATGTTGGAAGTAGTGGAACTAGCTCTTGATTTTCAAAGTCGCCAATTAAAGCTGCTGGGCTTGTAGACTTTCGAATTTCATAAGACGAAGCTGTAACAAAGACCGTCATTAGTCAAATAAAAACATATTGTAAGAATTAAAAAGATTTTCTGTTGGTTCTTACCACTTTCAAGTGGTCGACCTGGAACGGTTGGAGCCGCCCAACTTAATGAGAGCATGCTAGGTTGGCTAGCTGCCGGAAACACCACGAATGACGTAACTTTAGTTGGTGATGGCTGCAGTAATTAAAAACAAAAATTAAATTACTCTCTAAAACTTCTTAAAATAAAATGTTCTTGGTTTATAACATTCCGTACTATATAACTGGTCGTTCCATTAATTCTTATTCTAACTCCCAGCTCAGAAGTGGCTGTAAAATCCTGTGGTAAATTTTCAACCTTGCAGCTTGCCCCATGACATTCCATTCCATCAAGTTGGTCTATTGGAAGTAACCTGCTATTTCTTTGCAAAATCGCGGCCATTTTAGCTTTTATAACATGATAATCCCCTCTAACGGTCACTGATACGGAGAAATTTCCATCACGGTTTGGAACAAAATATCCAGAATAAATGCCATCCTGCTCAAATTCATCGGGAGGACTATCTTCACCATAGTCTAACAATCGAACTTCTTGTCTTGAGTTGGTGGCTGTGTCTGTTATTACAGCGTCAACCAGAGCATTAACAACAGTAATTCCGCTCTTCAGTACCTTAGCATAAATTATAATCGGTTCGTTGTTGGATAAATCAGTGGAAGTTTCATCAAGATTGGTAAAAGTTGTGATTGTGACATTTTCTGTAGTTTCACTTCGAATGTCCGTGCGAATTAGGTAGGTTCCCTGGCACGTGTTACAAGCTTGAATGCTTATCTCAGCAAACGGGGCCTATCGGGTATAGTAATATACAGCTTAGTTAGGGTATCGCAATGGGTAACGCATCTGTGTACGTTAGGAAATAAAATAAAATAATAATTTTATTTTGTGTAGGCATAAAAATTACTCACAATTACAGAACTTCTTAATTCTAGCAAGTACGTCCACTTGCTTCTTTCAACAGACCAGTCTTGACTTTTTTTAAAGTTGACATTTGCCAAAGGACCCCAACCTCCAGTGCTGCTTGCACCCATTACGGTGAAATTTTGTTTGATAAGTGAACCATCAACCGTGGAAAAATAAATCTGCACTTTCTCCGTACCAGTTTGATTAGCGGAGGATGGCGGAACTCTAAAGTTGACAGCAGACCCACTTGTTACAGTTGTTTTAACCACCTAAAATTAAAAGATTTTTTACTGTAACATTATATTACTAACTAAATTGAAGAGAAAGTATAATATTAAAATGTAGTATACCGTTCTGAAGTTCTTTGTCAAATCATTAAAATGCTCATCCAAAATTTGATGCAAGTAGTTGGTAACAAATCGCACGGAATTTTCAGCAACTCCATTGTGCATAAGCGTTGTGTACATGCCATCAGTTTGTCTTGCTAGCTCAGCAATGTGAGCAACAGGTGAGGAGCCACTCTCTTCTATACCCAGCTCAATAGAGTTAAATATAATTCCTGCCTCATTTAAGGCTTGAATTATATCAGATTCAGGTAGATAATTTCCTGGCAATTAAAATTTAAAAAATTCCAAAAGTAGTAATTGACAGCTTGAACATTCACAGTAATTTTGAATGAGTTATATTCATTTATATACCAAAGTTGTTCACATCGGCACCATACTTTATAACAAGCATTACTGCACCATTAGGATGTGCCTTTGCCTTGATGTCATCAACGGCTGCAAAAATTGCTTGTGAAATATCTCTTTCCAGAGGTCCATCCACTCGCAAATTTCCAATAACGCTAAAATATTTTGCATTGTTAAGACATGAAGCTTTTTATGCATAAAAAAGGTGAAAAGATCTATCCATACTCTGCAAATCTATCGATCTCCAAACCAATAGTGGACCACGCAACGTCTCTTTGAATGACATCATTGTTACGCCCCGGAAATGAGCTAACTGCTGCCACATTACTAGCTCTACGTGGATCCGCAAGAAAATTTATGATACCTCTGGGAATAATTTGTGCAAGTGCTAAAGAGCCCTGCTTAGAAAGATTTGGAAAGATAAAATGTCAGTCCCGATTTGAGTATGGGGTAATGTGAGTCGCCTACAAATATTGGAATTGGGTTTACTTGAATCTTTCCTCTGTCCAAGAGGATGTAGAGCACAGGCTTAGGATTATGTCTGACAACTTTAAAAGCTACTTCTGGAATGGTTGAGTTGATGGGAGACGTAACAGCTTTGTAATCCTCCGTTTCGCGAAGCACTTCCCACACACTTTTATGATCGCATTTGGAGTTGTGAGGATTTGGAGAGAGCTTGTCGTGGTTGCTCTCATCGCAAAAGTTGACAACTGACTCGATCCAATGAAAGTGCATTAAGGATGTTGTTGCGGTTGTTGAGATGGGATAAAATCGGCAAGTAGAAGATGAGTTCAATGTTTCTAACTCGGAGCACACTTGGGGTGTTTCAATTCTGAAATATTGAAGGATATATATTTATACAAGAGCTTTCAAAATATAATAATACAGTCTCTTTAAAGGATGGCTTTAATAAGGTCTCTTCGTATCATTACATACCCAAAGTCCACAAACAGTCCATCAACGGGCTGGTCTGAGCATCCAGTAACACTCCATTCGTTACTGGACAAGTTTTTGTAAACGTATGGAAACCTAATGTCTCCCACATATCCATGCTCTTCGTGAACTCCCCATCGGTAAGTTGCAAAAAGATTTAGGAGCGCTTTCCCTACGTTGAGATTTTATATTTGAAACTATTCTCTAATGCATTTTAAGCAATTGTACTAGAATATTCTTGAAACACTTACAGTGTGGTCCATAAGGACCTGGTTCGGATGAGTTGAGAAACTCTAGTGGAAGTTCAATGAATTGTCCGGGTTTTCCACAGGCATTTGGGTTCTCGGTATAAGGCCGTTCTGCCGTCGGTGATACTCTTACACTCGCTTGGTCATAACTTTGACTGTTAATTTAACATAAAAAACTGAATGACACACCGTAATAAATATTTTTTAATCATTTTATCAAAATTTTCAGCAACTTACGTTGTAGCATCAGTTGAATTCTCCACATTCCAACTGCTTGGAACAAGTATGTCAACCGACTCTACATAAAATCGACCTTTGGTTGCTTCCCACAATTTTGGGGAAAACGTTTCAAATAACGTCTACATTTAAAAACAGTTTTAATTAAATTTAATAGTTGATTAATATGAAATTAAGCTAAAATTTTAAAGTTTACCTTAACATTTTCCACTATGAATGATCCTCCTCCACTCGTAGGTTCTGGAAGGTTTTCATCAAACGCTAGTACGATGTTATAACCTCCATTTTCATTTAGAGTTATTGAGCTTTCGCTAGATCTTATCACTAGAACTATAAAAAGTGTAATTTTTGCAATGTATAGGAACGATAGGTGCCGAGAGTCCATTTCCTAAATGGGTTGCTAATATTTATATTAATAGATAATTTGTGGGTTTCGGCAATGATTCAAACATTTGCACTATTGAAGGTCATGTTTACGCCCGTTGTCTAACCCGTATCAACTTAGTAAGTTGAGTTGTATGTAATGAACAACAATGAATGTAAAAAAACTCATAAACCTATCCGGAAATATGTAAATGTATGATTATCAATGATGAAATATCTCCAATTGAACTTTTAATCATTATGATAAAAAGAAATA
Organism: Orchesella cincta; assembly: GCA_001718145.1. Taxonomy (NCBI): domain Eukaryota; kingdom Metazoa; phylum Arthropoda; class Collembola; order Entomobryomorpha; family Orchesellidae; genus Orchesella; species Orchesella cincta. Next base: position 142,332 of record LJIJ01000064.1, on the reverse strand, counting down.
TATTAATTTTGCATAGTTTTATGCTGCGTATGCGAGGGATTTAGAGATTTTTGTGATAAATGTGTAAGGTTATCGCTGGATTAGACAGTGATTTGATGTGTGCGTAAATGAAACAAAATATATGACCAAGAAGCGGATTATCGTTGAGCCGACAATGGCATGCTGTAATCATGACTCATGAGATCCGATGCTATATAAATCTAATCGTACGTAATTATAGTTGGAGATTGGAATGTTAATCGCGTACGTATGTATGCATAATTATTGGTTGTGTAATATTTATAATTCGATGAGACCATCATTAAAAATTTCTTTGAGGAGAATACCATTTTATTTCTTAAATTAACTTTGCGAATTGCTTAATACAAATTCATATATAACAGAATGATGAATGATGGAACAAATGTGACAATAGCTGACTTCACGTTAATACCAGCAGCCGCAGTGGTGCTTGAGGGTTCCGTGGTACTGCTGTCGCTTGGAGGTGCGGTTGTAGACGTTTCACCTATTGGGGTTGTTTCATCAGTGGGACCTGATGAAGTGGTAGTAGGGCCTGATGGTGTGGTAGTAGGACCTGATGGAGTAGTTGTAGGGCCTGATGGTGTGGTAGGACGGACCTGGATGGTGTAGGTAGTAGGAACCTGAATGGAGTTGTTGTAAGACCTATGCAGTAGTTTCATCAGGTAGGACCTTGGAGTGGATCTTGTTTGACCCTGTTTTGCGTAAAGTTGTGGGTTCGGTTGGATCGGTAGGAGTTATTACGATGTAGCTAGCTACATTTGAAAGTGTACTCTAAACAAATTCAGAGAAAAATTAAAAAAAATTATAAATTTGCCCTTTCATTAAATCGTATTTATTTAAGGTTGCATACCTCTCTTCCTCTATAAATTGAGCGTATAGCAAAGTAAGTAGTTGAAGTAGGTCTGGGAATCTGGAACGTCTCAGGATAGCCTGGCTGCTTAGGCCTGAAGTTTGGAGGTAACGGAACCAGCGTTTGGTTAGCAAAGTTGCTCACAAGATCAGCCCTTGTGGAAGCTGATCGCATTTCATATGATGTGACAGACTGAAGACGACCCGGAATGAAGGGGGATTGCCAATACAGATGCACCTGGTTAAGATCAGGTCGGTCAACAGGAACCAAATTAAAAATTTTGGTTGGTTGAGGAATGTATGCGGATGCCTGAACAACGCTGATAGTAGCGGTTAGCTCAACGGTTTGTGAAAAGCTTCCTTCGATGACCTCAGCATCACAGTTTCCAGCACCACAACCAACATCCCCTTGATCAATTGGGAGGAGCCGGATGAACGAACTTTCTTCCAATTTTGTGGTGCTTCGCTTAGACCTCCAGGTTGGGTTTCCTTCAACATTCACGCTGAGTCTGTAGCTTCCGTCGTACTCTGGTGCGAAGTAGGCAGAATAGATTCCGTCAAGCTGTTGGACATCGGGGGAGCCTTCGCCGTCATCATTAAGGCGGAATGAGTGGACGCGAAGGGAGTTAGTTTCTGTTAAAGTGGCTATCACGATTGCGTCTCGTACTGGGAGTCCATTTTTGGTGATCTGAAGACATAATTAAACATTAAATGCTGCTAATTTCTACTTCATTACTGGGGGTCTACGGTTATAAAATTCACCTTGCTGTAAATAGTTATAGGTTGACCACTGGATAAGTTAGCATGTCCATTTTCCAATGAGGTAAGCACGTCAATTTTAACGCGGGTTGTTTCTCCAGTAAATTCCGCTCTTGCAAGAACGTTACTTGAACAGGCTCCATTTGTGCAAGCGAGTCGTACATTGACTTGATTAGAGCCATTCTACGAAAGGAAATTGAATTCAAAATTAAATCCAAAACTGGGATTTTACATGTTTAAATGCTGTTGCTCTGTAGTATATTACCAGTTGTGCTCTGGGAACGTCCAATTTGTAAGTGTATTTACTTCCTGCTTCATTCCAGTCAAGGGTTCTACGATAGGTAAAGCTAAGTTGGGATGGATTAGGGGCGCCATAGTTGTCTCCCGTTACTGTGAAATTACTTTGGGATAAGTTGGGATTTGACGAAGAGACAAAGATTTCCAGGGCACCTTTAATGTCTTCTGGCACAGGTATGGTGGATGCAACGCCCATGGATTCTTTGCGAAGCTTTTAATAAAATACTAAGTTTATAGATATGAGCCTTGTTGTTTCCCATTGATATTATATTTTAAGTACAGAAATGCTTACAATTTTCCAGTCTCTGTACAGTTTCGTGTACTCTGTCAGAAGAGTTCTACGAACGTAACCGAGCACGTTGTTAATGTTCATCTCAACTTCCCCCGTATTATCTACAACTGTATAGCCACCTCCAGTTCCACGAGCAACATTCCCCAAATGGGAAAATCCAGTGTGGTTTGGAAAGTTTAGCTCGAGAGCGTTGAAAATAATATTTCCTTCGTTGAAGGCATTTAAAACTTCCGATTCGGGCAAGTAGTTACCTATGTAAATGAACATAATGCTGATACAGTAAATTTCATTTGTTTGGCAGGCACAAACTGAGGTTTTTAAATGCATACCGAAATTAGCTACATCTGCTCCATATTTAACCAACAGTACGACTGCTCCATTTGGATGATTCTTTTGTTTAATTTTATTTGCTACTGCAACAAGGGCCCTTGAAAAATCTCGTGCTCTTGGTCCATCAGCTCGAAGGTATCCAATTGCTCTAAAAAAGGCCAATTCAAATTGTTTGTTCTATTGCGATCGCGACATTTCACTCATTGAAAGCATTTTTGTTTATGTCTTACTCTAAAAATGCATTAGTATTCGTTCCGATTTCAGACCAATCCACGAGATCAGAAAGGGGACTATTATCAGGCCCTGGATAAGCTCCAATAGCTGCGACGGTGGGTCTGAGGGCATTGTTTGTGATGAAAGTGGCAAGGGCTCGCGGAACTTTGTTTGCGATTGCAATTGGGGCCTATTGTTGCAAGATTAATTCACATCCGTATAAAGATAAATTGATTTAAAATCAGAAAATATTAGTCGTTATAATCCGTATTAGCCATAATGCTCACCTGGACAAGTCCCCTATCCAACAGCACATAGAACAAAGGAGTAGCACTATGCTTAACAGTCTTAAACACCACATTAGGAGCGGATTGATTTCGTTGTGCCGTCACAGCCAAATAATCGGGCGTCTCCCTGATCACTTCCCAAATACTCTTGTGGTCACACAACGCATTCTGCTTGTTTGCTGCGTATTTGTCATGATTATTCTCATCACAAAAGTCTGTTACGGACTCAACCCAGTGGAAATGCATGAGAGATGTGGTTGCATTCTGTCCACTTGTTTCCGGAACAAAGCGACAGGTATTGGGTAAACTACTGTCAGATTCGCAGCTGCTATCTGGATTAGTGCTGTGAAAATTTATTAAAACGGGGCAATATGAGACTCACTTTCGCTTTCGTGTAATAATACGCAATTCATTTTCAATAAGAAGCCAAGTTACATGTCCAAAAATCTTCCAGCGATTTTCTCGTCCGAGCAGCCAGTTACAGCCCATTCTTGAGAATGGAGGTCTCTCTGAGCATATGGGAATTTGGAGTCGCCAACATATCCATGCTCAGCATGAACACCCCACCGGTACAAAGCCCAAGTATGGAGTAAAGACTTCCCTATTGGTTAAGTGATTTTAAGTGTCAAAAATGTGCCTTAATTAAACGTTAATGACATTATGAAATTTACAATGTAATCCATAAGGTCCACTATTGGCAACGTTGAAGAAAGAATCCGGAAGCTCAATAAAGTTTCCTGGTTGGCCACAAACGTTCGGGTTTTCGGCATGAGGATATGTGACATTTGGTGATAAACGAACATCCGCTATTTGAAAACTTTGTCTAAAGGAAGGAAAGGGTTTTTCATTCTATTCATGGATTGATAAATGGCATGATTTTCTGAAGAAAAGTGTGCTTTTCATTTTATTACGTTGTAGCGCTTAAAGCAGAATCAGCATTCCAATGACTTGGAACAAGAAGATCCACAGATTTCAAATAGAATCGACTCTTTGTTGTAACCCACATTCGGTTCGAGAAAACGCGAAAGGAACTCTGAAAGAATAAGAACAATTGCCATATAACCGAATGATTCCAGCACCATTGTAAATTACAAAGGTTTCATATTATTTAATATGCATAGTAGGTAGTATGAGTACATTGCGATATGTGTATAGGGTAACAGTACAAGAATGCATGGTATAAAAAAGCATCCAGCCAGCTTCCATAAAAATTGTTGTGATTGTAACATAGACAGATAACCTTGAACCTTCTGAGCTCTGCATATAATCTGCTGAAGAGTAAACCTTTCAAATGCCTACTGCAGTAACAACTCTATACATTCGTACGAGAAATTCACAATGATTTTCATGGGATACTTGCACCAGCTCAAGTTAGCACTCTTACTTCTTCAACAAGTGCCGAAATAGCTCAGTTGGGAGAGCGTCAGACTGAAGATCTGAAGGTCGTGTGTTCGATCCACACTTTCGGCACATCTTTTTGCTCCACAATGCTTTGATATATATGATCCTAACACACGTTAAACCTTCCCTTGTTAATTATATTTAACACGTATGTATTTTTTAGTTGCATTTAATTCTCTCATGTTATTTTTTACTACCAACTGTTTTCAAAGAAAGCTAGGAAGTATAAATTTGAAATTAGGAAGAATTATTAGCTTCTATAAGTTTTGAAAATGTTGAGAAGCCTACAATTGCTTTAATTAACATTAGAATTAGCAGAATAATTATTTTTAGCTGGAAACATTTAATTACACCTTACCTTAACATTTTCAATATACCGATTCACTCCAATATTCGGCACTGGAGTATCTTCTTGAAAAGCGACTAAAAGTTCGTAACCTCCATCACTGTTAATTTTAATTGCTCTGCCTGTTCCACACAGAAGGAGCGCTACCGTTATAACCAGCCCCAGATGCAGACAACCCCGTAAATTAGTCATGTCTGGGCGATTAGCTCCAAGATATTTTATGACTTTTCAGAGTAATTTTCGCATATACTTTCACTATAATAATTATTATTATAACGGCCTTGCCAAGTTCCGAACTGTATTACTGCCAAACCCACTTTGATCCTAAGTTTCCTTCGCGTCGTCTCTTGGGAGCTTTTAGACACAAAGCCAAATTACTTTATGAATCATACTGCAAGCATAAACCATTGTGATATTAATCAATCAAGTTCAACAGCTAAAGCTAAGTTTATTGCTTATCCAAATATGGAATGTTAATATTAATATCGTCTCATGCTTCATCCATTGCGTAAATGACTAATGTACATACTTATGTGTAGGTGTACTCTTCCGTAGTAGGTACATAATAACAACCTTTTTATCGTTAGCAGTTCTTCAAAATGTTATTTTGCACAGATTTCATAGGTCACATTCGCAAATTGATTATCCTAACCTACCGCCCTTATCATCGCCGTTAAGTTTACTTTAATGTGTATGCCTTGGCGAACAAAGTCGTTTCCTGATTGTGCTTTGATTCTTTGATCATTCGTGATATATGAGTAAGCGTCCGAAATTTGTTGAATCTGAAAAACAATTTGCACATTTGTGAATAAAAACATTTTTTCCTGTGATTGTTCCAATCATCACAGCTTTCACATGGGTAGAATATAGAGAGTGATAAGGACGGATTTAGGGGGATTCCTAAATCTCAATCCCATAAAAACTACAGGGAACATGATTGCTTCTGGAAATCTGCGTCAAGAACATTGTATTATATTATCCCTTTTATCATGATTATGAGGAGTAACAATCCTAACTTAATCCGCATGATAAAATATACGTAATGAAGCGTATATCACATTCTTCATGAAAAAATCAAGGTTAATAAAATTTAATAGTGATGGGTTTTGGTTACTAGTCTTATCTAAGCGATTCCAAAAGTCATTAAAACAACAGCTCATTCATTGTTTCCTAATAATGACATAATGGCAAATTCTGACACCCATACGGGCGTGATTGTTGAAATGAAATGACAAAGAATATTTATGCAATTTCAATATTACACGTGTAACATAATGAGGTAATTTGAGAAACCAACCTCGCCACCAGTTTACCTACATTTCGATTAATATTAATTAGCATACACATTTTTTAAACATCGACATTTTGTAATTGAAAAAATCTAAAGCATGGTATAATGTATTTTACTTGGTTAGAAATTATTGCAAATATTTATAAAAAGCGAACAATCAAACGAATTCATGAATGGAAATGAAAGATACACAAACAAGCACAACCCTTATCTTTCTTTGCCCACCCACTTCAACCGGCAACTGTGATGTGTGCATGTAAAACATTATTTCCAATTTCCACATGTCATCAATTCACAAAACTTGTTAAGCACGTGAAGAAAACATTGATGGAAACGTGTACAATATTTGATACTTGAGCGATAATTTTTGTGATTGTGTTAGTTTCATTACGTAACTGAACACATTTGCACAACAACCATAAGAAGTACCGGAAGTGGAAATAGGTAATGCTGATTCTTGCTAGTAAATATACAAGTATGAGTTTATGAAACCTGTGACGGTATTAAATTATTTACACTTTTTTACATTTAGAAACGGCGTCGACATTGGCCACTTTATTTGAAGAAATTAAAGGCTAACATTTCATCTGCTGCTCTACTTCTTCATTCCATCTAATAAATGCATTATGCCAGGAATGTCTTCTTCCACCGAAGTATTTGACGAGCTTCTGGGTTCTGGAACTGAAGAAGCTGTTTACAAAAAGGGGTTTGACCAAGGATTCCAAGAAGGTTCCTCAGAAGGGGGTACCGAAGGGTGGAAAGCGGGGTTGAAAACTGGGGCAGAGGTTGGCTTTGAGCTTGGGAAATACAAAGGATTTGCGTTATCAGCTCGACAAAGTCTTACTTCCTCTACAACTCCATCATCATCATCTCCGGATAACCGAACTAAATCAATAAAACTCTGTGATAAGATAATTAAGCTGGTCGACGACTTCAAATTGGAGAACGTAACCAGCATACACGACGCAACCTCCCAAGTTCGAACTCAACACAATCTACTCCGATCAACGTTAGGAATTACTGACGAAGACAGTGGAACAGATAACCAAACAATTGTGGGACAAAAGTATTCCTTTTAACTAACATGGACGATGAGGGTTTAGCAGTGCGCCTTGATAAGCAAATTTGTTTATCAAAAGCGGTGGCTAATCAAAATCAAGCAAGAGTGGAAACAATGACAAGGGCCTTAAAACAGATTGGGAAGTTTTTGGAGCCAGCTCTGATCTTCTTAAATTGTCACTTTACTGACTACTATTTGAAGTCCTACTGGACCACCCTAATTCCTCCCAAGCTGCGCCAAGATCTGGAGTCGAAGTCGTTGGACCAAGTGAAAACTTGTATGATTGACCTCACCACGGGGAAATGGAGGGAGTATTCGGAAATCAAAGATGAAATTTACAACACCGACTGGAACTTTGACACCGTGTCATCCTTGGAACAGTTGATTGTGGCGGTTGGAAAGTTGAAGCTTGCTGAATTAGGCCTTTGCACAAGTTACAAAAAGATGGAGGAGAAGCGTAACGTTTTGAAACAGAGGGACTCAAAGCTCCTTGTAAATTTGGAGTTTGATAATTTCATGGCGTCCAAGAAAATGCATGAGGTGATGAAATTTAGTGAATTTATTGCTTGTTCCTGCGAAGGCGTTAATTTGTCCAAAGATAAAGTGATAGGTGCGGAAGAAAATGCAAGGAGGATTGAAAACATCGTGGATGTGGGAAGTGGCAAGGGTTATCTGAGTTCCTTTTTGGCCATGTACTATAATATAAAGGTTTTGGCAATTGATGCATCCGCAAGTAATACGGATGGATGTGAGAAACGGACAGCTAAACTTGATGTAAGTTCCAACCTCAAAATTACCTGGTTTCTGGAATTCGGGATAATCTTTTACATGGTTTGATGATTAAATGATTTTATTTTGCAGAAAAGATGGCCCCAGTTGGTAAGACGTGCCAAAGAACGCCGGGATCATGGAACATGCGCCAATTTAGGAAGACACTGGAAGAAAACGCTAGCAAAACAGGGGATATCTGTTGAGGAGTATGTAGCGGAAATGGCAAAGGATATCCAGTCCGGAGAGAATAATTTGAAGTCTGTTACGGAAATGATTACTACAAAGACTGATCTTCAGAACTTGGTTAGCACAAATCTTGGAGGTGGCTCAGATGGGGCTGCTAACATGAAATATGGAATTGTGGGCCTGCACACTTGTGGAAATTTGGGAGCAAATATTTTAAAACTGTTTCTACATAATGAAAATGCAAATTTCATTTGTGTTGTCCCATGCTGCTACAACCTTGTTCGAGAGGATGAGAACCTTTATAAAGAAGATATATATTATGGATCCAAGCTGGGATACGGGTTCGGAAAAACGGGACCTTGGCCAGATGGAAGTATAGGGTTTCCTTTAAGTACTGGTTTAAAAGAGTATGATTGTGGAAAGCCTTATGTTGTGGGGAGAAATGCAAGAATGTTGTCGGCGTATTCCCTTCCTAGGATGGTTGAAAGCGAGTCGGTGAGTTGCTAAATAGCATTAATTCTCCTTAACTTATGATTTACAAAGTTCAAAAACATTGAATAAATGTTAATCAATTTATTTTCAGGGTATGGAAATGCCACCAACGCTATACTACAGGGGGATGCTTCAGGTTCTTCTAAAACGACATAATCTGATCTCTTCCGGCTCTGACAGTGGTGCTAGTGATGATAGTGATATGAGGGTGGGCAGGATGACTAAGCCGTGCTCAAATTTTCGTGATTATGTTACATTTGCTTTAAATAAGTTGCCGGTGGAAGCCTCTAATATATTGGTGAGTTATTTACTTAATACGCTAATAATTATATTTGTAGCAATTTCATCATCTCACAATATCTTTCCATCCAGACTGACGGGTCTATTGAAGATGTGGAGTCCACTTACGCGACCCCAGACCTAATAGACAAATTTCACAAGTACTATTTGCTGAGAGCAATGTTTGCGTCTGTTGTTGAAGACCTAATTTTATTGGACAGAATGGTGTATTTGCTTGAACAGGTACGAATATGGACTTCAAACTAATTTTTCTGTGGGAATAACATTTGTGTAGCACTACATGATTTCAATTAATTTTGTTACGTTTCAGGAATCCATTGCGGATGCAAATTTGATACAGCTATTTAATCCAGCCCTTTCACCACGATCCCACGCAATAGTGGCTGTGAAAAAGAGTTAACGTATATTTTATTGATAATTATTCTGTTTACAATTTTTTACTTATGAATGTAAGCTAAGCTCCCGTGCAGACGTCGACTGATCAATGAATTGTATATGCATCATTGTCACTATATTATAATCAGTCAATACAAAACTGATTATTCTATTCACGCCTGAAATTCAATATAATTTTGTTGAGAATGGCTTCCTGAGCAAAAGTTTAATGTGGGAACAAGTGTTTAGCTGAAGTGACAAATCGATATGAACATCTTATTATCATGTATAAGTGGGAATCGCTTTGAGCTAACAATACGAATAATGATAATAATGGTTTTCCATCGTATCATTTGAAGAGGGTAAAATTCAATACACACTTCTATTTTGCTACTGATGGTGACGATTGACGAAAGGATACATACATAATAATACATACATGTAGACTTTGAGGAATTAGAAATAAAGTATGGATTCTTTCTTAAAAAGCGTGTTTGTATATGGATAAGTTGAATTGCTTATAGCATACCATGATTGGAAAACACTTTCTGTTTGGAACGAACACCCTATTAAAAAGCAATAAAGTTTTATTTTTAATCTTGCATAAGTAGTCCATCGTTCTGGATGTGAGCAAGGACACCGGATGTTCCAAAAAAACTTCCATTAGCCAACCGGTTAGAGTTCAGTGGAATTGTACCCAACAAGATTTGGAGTGTGCCAAAACCGAAACCATTAAGTATGTAAATCAGTTGAAAGTTGTTAGTTGACGGAAGAAAACAGCGTGAGCGTTTTCTTCGTCTAGTGAATTTTGTATGTGGCTTACTCGGACTCTATTGACCTCTAAATGAAAAATATTTTTGTTGGAAAAATACTCACGTTTTGGAACAATTATGCGAGGTCTGTTTTACAGCAAAAACAAAGCGTGTTTTCAACTCATTTCATCTTAATGAAACGAAAGATCTGAATCGGGCAGGTGTGCATGAAAAATAATCATGTTGGTCAAGTTTCCTGTGCAGTGAAAAAGTGCTATGCAGAATAATTCAGGAAGCAGGTTGAAGTGTTGAAGAATTCGCTTCGATTTCCAATAAATATTGGAGAATATTTTCCATGTCCATCCGTACCGAAAAAAGTTTATAATTAGGAGCTGTGTATACCTCCATACTATCTCTTGTGCCTCATGCCTTGCTCAAACATTAATTGCTTGCTTGTGCCGCATTTGCTCACCGGTGAAATGTGGAGCGGACACATTCTTTTAATAATTTCGACCAAGTGCATAATACGACCGTTTGTACTTCATTTTTATGAATATTCAATACCTTGAAGTTGGTCATACCAGGTTACCAGCTCATATCTATGAAGCTGCTAGTAAAAAAGTTATAATAACTTTTTGTGCACAATTATTATGGAATATGAAAAGTCCAGTGTCCAAACAGCCTTTTTGGTTAGTGTTAACGGTACACATCATAATGCCTGCTTTCCCTAGTTTATTTCTCAGCACTCCATGAAAATAAAAATGTATTTGTCTTCCATGAGTACATCTATATAGGATGGATGCATGCATGGTTTAATTTAATTGTGCAATTTTCTTAATTACCAGATAGAAAAGTAAGTGGGCGCACTCACACCGCCATAAATTATTTAGGGTTATTGACAAGTATCAATTGTAAATTCTTTGCAAGGATGCATCCATTAAGAATTTCTTCATTGGAATCTGGAAGCAACGTAAAGTACGTACGTATGCACAATTGCACAGGTACGGTACAAAGTACAGAGGATGTTCAATGTTGTAAGTACCCATGCATTATAACCGAAAGTAAAGCCAAGACCCAAGGCGTACATACAGCTTCGGCTTTGTCTGCTCAAAACATAATGTTTATTTAATGGGCTTGTGAAGGTGAAGACCAACTGCTTGGAGAAAGCTTGACATTTCAATATTTAAAGTGCCGGCACACTTAATAATGTACACATCAGTATGTGAATACGCCTCAATATTCAGGCTTGGCAATATGATTTTCTCATAGAAATTAGTTTAGCTGCCAGTTGTCGTCACCACCCCTCGAATACTCTCATAATTATATAATGCATAAGCTTCGCTTATCATAATCATGCTCAATGTCTTGGTCTCGTACAATTTTTTTATCCAGAAAGTTTTAAGAATATGCTTCAGTTCGTATTCATATTGGCCATCAGGAATTGATTCTCATAAAAAACTATACACCCAAAATGCAAAGTGGACTATGGACTAGATTGGTAACATTATGCAAATAACAAATACTTACTCGCCTACTACTTGATAAGTTCATTTATTTTGTTTTAGAAAAAATGAGGTATCTACGATTGCCCCAGAATGGCCGATCTAATCCTATAAATATAACTTATAAATGGTATATAATCTATTTATTAAAAAAACAACATTCAGTATAAAATGTACTTGAGTCATTCGTAACAAAGTCATTCTAGTCATGTTTGTTTATACATTATATGTATAACACTTAACATCCATGCACATAATACATGGTCAGGATCTGTAGTAAAAAAGTCGCATCAGAATTGTTATGAAACTTGACTCGCAGAAGAATATCAGTGCATACAACAATGCAGTGCAGCAAATCCATAATCCTTGACTGACTCAAACCCAAAATCTCAAAAACAAGATTTTTTAACACAAGAAAATTTTGGTGGCAACTATCCACCAAAGGCATATGCCTTTAACTATGTAACATGTAACATTTTATGAAGGCAAGCTTGGATCTTGTAAGGAATACATTGTGTGTATGTAAGAATTATTTGTGTATACCTGTCAAGGTAGGAGCAAGTGATTAACCAATACCTTAAGATTGTTCAGCTGCTTTTGCTTTATATTATAACTATTATGCAACTGCATCGTATTGTATTGGCTTGAGCTTGAGGAAAACCTTTTATTATTTTATTTTGCAAGGAAGGATCCTGCTGTAAGTCACTGTAAATTTGTTATACATATATAACAGAACGCGTGCACGCATTTCCGAGTTAAGCGGCTTATGCATATATACTGACGGAAATAATCTTTTATTTGGTCCAATTAACTTGGAATGAGGTTTTGCGCAACTGATCGAGTAGGAAAGGTAGAACAACATTAGCAATTAGAGTAGATGTGAAATGATCTTACTAGGATAATTTAGAGGAGAGCAGTAAGTAACATACCCCTTTGCCTTGTTCACTTCCATGAAAAGCAATCAGTAGTGATCTCGTTGTACGTGGTTTTATGTGCCCATAAAAGTGGAGGAGGATTTTCCAATTTGCACCATCTCCCGTAAAATATTCTAGAGGAAAAATGTAAGCTATATTTGTTAGTTCAGAAATGAACAAATTGACTCATGGAATAGTGCATAATAAAAATGGTGCTATTTTCGCTGCTTGTCAACCAGGTTGTATTACGTATTAATCGTAATGTGGGTTGCTGCCATCATTTACTTTTTTAACATCATTCGTCGCATGTGTATTGATCTGACGGTGAGACCAGCGTAATGCCGTCCATCCAGGGACGACAATGGTGAATTATTACATGGAGAAACATGGAGACTGAGACTGCAACCAACTTGGACTGGAAATTGGAATTATTATAAAAATTATATTGACTTGACTATTTCAACATGTCCTCGCAACATCGACACTCTAATTCATTAACCAATGATCTGGGTGGAGAGAACCTTCCGTATTCTACAATTAGTAAAACACATTCAATTTTTAAGAAGGACGTAACTTACAATTCGTAATTGATTATATTTTTGCACTGGAGAGTTTTTTTTTGTTTAGTGGAAAAAATTGAGCTTACAACTATGAACTAGATTTATACAGTATTTGCAAGATGCATGTATGCGTACCGCTTGCATTTGATGTCACTGTCCATGTATTTTCCTTGTTTTGTTTTTACAGCTACTAAACGGTGTGTCTTTGCTTGTCAATTCTAATGATAATTAATGTTGTCGGTATTATTAGTGCTATGTTCCATGCGTTTGTTTTGTATAATGGACAAGTCAAGACTTGCTATTCAACCTTGGAATTTGTGTGCACATCCACATAATATAATGTAGATTGGACCTGTTTTAATGGGTAGTCCATTTTTTAAATTTCTCGAGTGATCGTTAAAATAAATATATGAGATAGTTTGGGCTGGAAAAAAATGTTTGATTGATATGTGACCTCGGTGTCATTTTAATTTTATGTAAAGGCTGTTACATCGGAGGAGTTGAAATGTGGTTTAAGCATGATTACAGGCATGCATCCATCCCATTCTGAGCATTTGGTACACAGTTTTGAACAAGTAATAAGGAAATTCAATTTAGGATACAAAAGTTTTAAAAAATGACGAAAATGAAGATAATCTCACACAACAAGTTGTGACAAGGTTCTCCCAACTAAATTACAAGTGTAAAAATGATGACTCAAGTAGTAAAGGTTGAGGTGGGGTAAGACAAAGCAGGTTTACATGATAAAGATTGTTACACAAAGTTTAATAGAAAGTTAAGCAATAAGCTCGCAAACTTCGGTTTTAGTATTAGTCATTGTTTGCATAATGTAATTTTAGTTTTAGGGATGCGCTCGCAGTAATACTGAAACTCTAGTTATGCACGTTCATCTAACTATGCCGTTAACACTAACTAATCGCGTTTCCAGTATCATTGAGAGCCCTTGTCAACACTGACAAATGCTCCCACAATTGTAACGTTTATTTACTTCATTTGGAATGTGTGTAAATATCACCATTTCATACATACATACAATTTGTTTCATATAATTATTATCCAAACCTTCATTTCAGGAAGGCGAGATATTTCGTTATATACCTACGTGGGAAATGTGACAGGGCAGGCAGGGTAAAATAATATGGGAAATTGGTTTTGGTAGCACTCTCTCCATTATCTATCTGGATTATCGGATTGATGGCCATAATAACTACGTACTTTGCCTGCACATTGGTTTGTAATGTTGACATTGCTCATCGGTCTGGAGTGACGATGATACATAAAAAATGATGGAGACTTATGAAAAATTGTTGTGATCGAGAGAAAAATGAATTAATACGTAATGGAATAATACAACGTTTGGATGAAATACAAACACACGAGGAGGGTAAACTGTTGAGTCAAGTTTACTGGAATATTGCGTGAATACAAAAACACTGGACAGGTGACAAAAATCGTGATAACAAGTTCTTTTTGACTAAAAGAAAATGGCAAAGAAACTACCTCATTTGCTAATATCATTTATCCAATCCAATAATTCGAGAAAATGGGTAGTAGATGATGGTGAAAACGATTACTGCAACATCTCACGAGATTCCTTACTGCGTCATTGCTGACACTGGATTGTTGGAAGGAAAAAAAATGAGATCATTATAATATTCATTGATTTTATTGGGAGGATACTTTTGTTGATAATGCTTCTGCTCATAATAATATGATTCATGATAATTTGGAGTGTCAAGTTGGAATGAGGTAAGTTTTTCTGATTATATTTAGTAAAAAATACTTAAACCATTTTTATAGAGTCCAATCCGAACAAACATTATGCACATTTATATACATGCCACATTTACATACACTATTATGTTCGCTATATAGTGCCACGCACTTCTTTTGCCAAATTGATGCGCTGTTGATGTTGATCATATCATCGAATCGTCAAACGTTTCCGCTAACTCATTTTGCGTCTACATGGTTCTGACAGCAAATTAGTAGGTGCGTTTCTGCATGTAGATGTTACAGACTGTGCTAACAACTCCTCCCTGTTTTATGTATTCCGTGTTCAACAGAAACATTATATTTTAGAAATCAGGTTGAAAAGATTCACAACAATTCGGTCAAACTTTATTATTAGGTACCCATACAGCAAACGACCTAGTTGTACAGTAATATTAGATGATCGCATGAAAATAATGGGAAACGGAGTATTTCACATGAAATGGTCATTTCTAATAAGGACAAAGTTTTTTAATCAATGTTGATATTAATATTTACATGGACACCACATCGGCTGGCGAAGCTCATGGTCACTCGCGGTGTGGTGTAATAAATGTACATGAAATATGAAACGGCAAATTCTAATCTGACACACAGTCTGTCGCAAAATCAGTTTATGACTTGGTGGTTTGGTTTGGTGTAGGCTTATCTACTCCAGTTCTGTTCCAAAATGGTTTACTTCTTCGTTTCAATTAGGTTGTTCTTGTTCTGTCTGTCTAAACCAGCCCTCCTTTATCAATATGGCTATAAGAACAAAACGTAATTAAATATTCAGCCCTCCTTTGATAAGAATTGCCGGGAACATACTATATACAATCTATATCAGTTGTACAAATATTTGCATTAATATTTTTATGTGTGATTAACGAGATAAGTGGTATCTGTCATATGACACTTTTTGATACGCAGCTAAATGCTAACGTGCCGGAGATCATGACCATATTTTACGTGATTATAGAATGACACAAACGGAAAGATAACTAACATTTGGGATTGTGAGCAAAAGACCTTAAACCACAAGTCAAATACTGCCACTGCTTTTAATTCGAAGCATGTACGTATTTTTAGCCTGTCACATGCCAAATAAACTAATGCTGCATATAATAAAAAGCTTTGTTACATTGTTGGGATTGGAATTCATCAAAAGAATGGCAACTACATGCAAATGAAAGGAAGTAATGTGTCCAAACTGTGGTACAAATGTCATTAAACAAAAGATTAGTTCTGATGTCTTTCCCGTCCACACCCTACCTGAAAACCGCATTTCATTGTCAGAGTAAAATGCAAAAAAAAGATCATGCCGAATTCATTTCCATTTTAGAATGCAAAAAAACAAATAAGCTTCATTGCTTCATTCCGTCCGGTGATGAGTAGGCACCTACAGAATAATGTACCATGATGCATTTTCGCTGTTTCCCGTTCCATGATAATTATCATGAGTTTATCAAGCCTCATAATCTTTTAGGGAAGCTTTGATTGCATCATATATTCTGCATATCACATCATACTTATCATTATACCATGTTCTCCCACATTATATTATTGATCATGATAATCTGGTTAGGTACACATATCATAATGATAGTTGGCACGGCCATGGCCAGTAAAGGCTACTATAAACACAAGGCAAGCAAAGGAGTGTAACGAAACTATGATTTATTATTGTCCACGATGACTGGACTGCAGAGCTCAAACGGAAGGAAATTCTGGGGATCTCTACTGACTGAGCTGGTCTACAATATGTTTTTCATTGTCTTGTGATAAATGTGATGCCTTTAAAGATTCTTGGTAGCTCAAAGAACTAAAGTTTTGGGCGTGTGTGCAGCCACAAAGTCAAAGCCACAGCCAATATATTTGGAATTTGGAACAGAATTTTGATCATCAATGTTCCGTTTGGTTTATGTCTGTTCAATTTACGAGCTCTATATAGTTCCAAATTGTGATCATCATGATCCATCGTCATCATATTACTCATCATGGTTATGTTATTACACTGTGTCTAGTCTGGGAGTATTCAATATTGTGCTCTTTCTCTTGACTTAAATGTTACGTTAGAAGAAAGAGGGAGGGAGAGCCCAGAGAGAGAGAGACTAAAAAAGCCTTAATCCCACTGCAGGAGAAGTAGTAATAGTATAATAACATCAACATCAAGAAATTCAAGGCAAAAGTCATAAAATGCCAAACCTTTCCCCACTGACTGATATTCCATTTTCTCCTTGGACCGCTGCTCCTTTTCTTATGCCGCAGTTACACAATACTCGACTAGGATACGATACGACAGGGAATTTTTACGGGAATAGTAATGTATAATGGTCTAATATTATGCTACACATTTACACAAATCCAGAAAATACAAGACTGGAGAAGGGCATGGCATGGAAAGAATGTTTCTGGTTGGGAAAAGATTGACTCCGACAATATGCTGCCACGAGCGCATACATTTTTATAAGAATCAACCTTTTCATGACTTGAACTGACATCGATAAAAAACTGTTGTTTTATTTCTCTCTGGTAATTCTTGGCAAAAAAAACTAGGATATTCGTGATTCCCCCACTTGCCAATTCCTCATCGTTGTGATTCTTGTATTTTTGGTGGAGTCTTGACGCACCTCACATTTCGATTATTATTATGATTAGCTAATACAATTCCACGATTCTATTGCAATACATACGTACGTACTTGAGTACATTATTTTATTTTTTTGGGCTTGGTTTCTCTGCATTTCGCTCGATAAATCTGTGAAAGTCAGTAAAAATCGTGTGGAACATACCTAATTTCATGTTTTGCAAAACAGGAGAGCATATATAAACCTGTAAAGTAACCTGCATCGCTTCCGGAGACCTCGAATGAGATTGAATGAAGAAAGCCAACATGTACTTTTACATATATGAATGTCCTTCTTCTGTTTATATCTGACTTTATTGATGGAAATCACGACATTATTTCCTCTCTTCGTATTTTTTCCCCTTCCAATAAGATCCCATAAAACGAGGAACAACAAAGGGAATGGAATGAGAGATGATGCCTAAAATCTGCAACTTTGTCATGAACCAGACAAGAGTCAGGCAGTTGGTGTCTCTGATTACTACAAATACACAATATAATCAGCAGAACAAAAGCCTAATCAGTATTGTACGTAAAATGATGATATGGATAGTTGACATTTTTGCTTTGGTTAAATTGACTTAAATAAGCTAAATGGTCTACAGAGTTGGTGGCAGAGTAAGTATAAGTGGTAGATCTCCCAAGTTCAATTGTGTTGTACTCTGCTTTTGTACATAATGTATATTTTTTTTGCTGGATGAAAGTGGACAAAAATTACTACTTTCATCGAGTCCATCCCATCCGAGTCAAAAACTGAGCACAAGCTCATTGATTAAACAGCAGTGGCAGAGTGCAGAAGAATGGAGTCGTCCTGTTGGAATGAAGAACCTAAACGTAACGTGAAGTGAATCACCATAAGCATTCTATTATTGTCTATACACAAAAGCTAAGCTGCATGGAAATGGAAACCTTCTTTCAACTCCATAATAATATATGCAATATGTGTGTACAGATAAAAGAACGGTGGTGAACAAAAAGTAGAGTCACTTTCATTCATCACCATCACCGCACCAGGCGACTTGCATTGAACAGAGCTCAGGCAGGCGAAAGCGTTTTTGAGTTGTGCGAGTGTGTGTCTTCTTGAAAAGGCTATCAAAAGAAAAAAACATCAAAAAGCGAAAGTAACATTTATAGTGCTCCAAAAAGTATTAGATTACAAAACCGTTTGTGACAGTTTTTTTTGCACAACCACTGTGGAATCATTACGGAAATACATAATACTAATATAGAAAAGAGTGACATCAATAGAGAAATAACTTTGGGTCCATTATTATTACACCGTGCATTACGCTAATGTAATTGTAAATAATGAAAAGCTACATCAATACCCACAAAAGCAGTGAGTTGTTGAGCAGCAGGGAGCTTTCTTTTATCTTTCAATAAAGCCTTTTTTCTGTTGAAAAAAAAACCAACAGCATTTTTTCTTCCGAAACATTTCCTGACAAAAAGAAGATGGAGAGATCTTTGTTGAGAGAAACGTCTAAGCCTCGTGATGGGCCTGAAGCCTTATAATACAGCATGACTCAAAAATGAAGAGTTTACACATACTTGTCTTAAAATAGAAGAGGTTGTCTTTTTTACGCATCAACCAAACACGGATAAAAATTGTGGAGAGGAAGCACAAATTAAGTTATACATTCTAATAAAAATAATATAATGTAATACTGACTAACAGTCAGTGATTGTGGTCTTGTGAATCTGCTTGTACAAAAGAGAAAAAATATAAACATTGTATACCTCCTTTGTGTGTTATATTCAGCAATACAGCCTGGAGCAAAAACCAAAAAATGTGAAATTTGCATGAATATGAAAGCGTTTACTTCCAATCCACACACGTGGTGATGGGGGTTAAGAGCACTAAGCAGATCAAACTAACTGAGTGAGGGTGATATACATGTATGATGAGGGATGAGAACAATTTGAGCAAAAAATATCCTGGGAGTTCAAAAGGTGGACTAACAATAAAATTGGAGAATCTTGTTAACCTTCACATGGATCCATACTTATAGCATCAACAATAACAAAGGTGTGTTGAGCTGTTATGTATGTCTGCAATCTGCAAACTCATCGCATCACAGATTCACTGTTGTAACGGACTGGTAACATAACATCACAACCATCAGCTTCTCTCTTCAAACTGCCATACTAGTTGCTGAAGAGGAACGCTTATGATTTTCATGTAACAAACTACTGCCTTATTGCCTACTATGATGATGATGATCCCAGAAGAATAATGGATGTAGAAGAGCATCAACAGTCGACAAAGCGTGTGAAACAAACAGAAGCTGTTGATTTTGGAAGTTGACGAGTTATTCAATTAAAACACAAAAACAAAATTGTAGTGCCTGTGCGTGCCTTGATAATAATTTTTATCATCAACCAAACCTGTAATCCTTATGTTAACATCATCATGCCTGCAAATCATTTATCCGAGCCACCTCTTTTCGAAAGAGATCTTCGTGACGATCTTGATGACCAAGATCTGAGCTACGCTTCACATGACAGCCTTATTGACCTCGGAATCCGGGGTGGGATGAGCCTGGATAGAAATGCGAATCAGATTGAGAGAATCAGTAAAAAGGTATGCTAAAAATTGACAAATGCTTTCAAATTAAATTTTCAACAGAAAAAATAAATAAATAGTATATATTAATATATTCTATATTTTTGAAGGACGATGATGATCCATTATATGACTACCATCCACCAGGCACCTGCATTCAAATTCACCCTGAGGAGATTTACATCCATTCCGCAACTGCCGGTAGCAGCAAACAAAGCAAAGTGTTTCCAAAAGAAAGAAAAAAGACTGTGGTTGCATTTGCCCTGATGGCTGTTGGCTTCATTTGCAACTCCATTTCAATATTTCTCACACATCAAAAGATTCCTGACAGAAATCTACATCCACCACTGCCCGACATTGCGCTAGACAATATCACAAAGAAAAGATGGCTGAACGATTTGTCGGACATTATTGTTATAATTTGTACGCTGACAAGTGCAGTTTTAATTATTTCACATAAGCATAGGTAAAAACTCTTTAAAATACCCTCATGATTCGTAATAACTAAAGCCAATTGTAAATATTATATATGTATGTATATGTAATTTTGAATGTCCACAGGTGGATCCTAGCTCGTCGAGTGTTTGTATTGCTAAGTCTATTATACAGTATGCGTTCAGTGACCATGTATGCGACAGTCCTCCCATTAGCCAACGATCATGTGTACTGCTCACCCAAATTGAATTCCACATCCTTTGGGGAAACCATGTGGGCAGCGACAAGAGAAGTTTTGGGCCTGATGGCTGCCGGCGGTCTCGGATTCATGGGGAAGAAAACGCTGTGTGGAGATTACATATTTTCCGGTCACACTATAATTTTTATGATGACTTACCTTCTGATTCGTGAATGTAGGTAGATATATTATTGCATTATGCAATCTTGTAAGAGCTTTAAAAATGACAAGTCATTTCCTCAAACTTTTTAAATTCTCTATTTAAATAGACACTCCAAAGGAGCTGGTAACTCTGCATTGGGTGTCGTATCTGACATCATGGATTGGAATCGTTGGGCTTCTTATCTCGCATGGCCACTATACGATTGATGTCATCATTGGGTATTATGCAACCACTAGACTGTTTTGGATTTACCATGCATTAGCTTGTAGAGCGGAGAACAAGGTAAATAATGTAAAAAAAGGAGGTGACTCTTGAATATCGAATCTTGAATTATTTGCTCTAATGAGACAGCAATATTAATAATTATCAAGGTTAATTCGCCCTCTTCTTCTTTCTTTATTATTACAGAGACGATCCTGCACAAACCATTTGTCAGAGGTGTGGTGGTTTCCATTGTTCAGATATTTTGAGGGGAACGCTAATGGCAAGGTGCCCCATGAATATTCCATTCCGAGGTTGCGGAAAAAATCAAGGATGAGTAGTTATGCTTATAAAGCTTTACATATGGTTAGTTAATCTTAGGCTATGTGAAATATGTGTTTAAGATGAACTAAAGTGTGTCGACAATTATTACTGAGTTTGAAAATTTACATATACTTATTGTCATTGCGTCTGCGGAACAATACTTATATGGTAAACCCACAAGTGATATCAGTCAGCAGCAGTGTCAACAAGACAGCCTTAAAATATGCTGCGTAATGAATCATTATTACTAACATATATTGCTAAACTTAATAATAATGTTATGCTGTTTTAGCTACAAGCTAGTCAAATAGAATTTTAAGTGCCTTAACTGACTCTCTTTATATGTTCTCTCTGTTAAATGACCAAAAATAAAGCCAGAGAAAACAAGCTCTTCTTACGCAATGAATGAGACAGCGATGATACTACTTTTACCTTTTACAGTTTACATTACGAATCTCAGATGACCCCGTAAACTCATAAAAAATATACCTGCTCTCCTGTTTCCTCATACACAATAAGGATAAGCTGATAGCCTATTGAAGGCCAGGCCATGGAAACTTTTCCTTTCCAGAATCTTGAATAATTTTATTCACACAAAAATGTTTGATTTCCTCATGTGAGATGTAAAAACGTACAAAGCTAATTTTGACTCACGACAAACATCAATTGCACATTATTTTTCCTCGTGTACCTAAATGACAGATTGCCCAAATACCACAAAATATCAAAATTCACAAGTCCACATCTAACAAATTCAAAATGAGTGACACAGATGAAAATGAAGTCTCCCAAACCTCAGTTGAATCTCGTACCTTCTCATTCACATCCCCAAGACTTACCCTGTTAGCCGTTCATAAAATAGTGGACACAATGCAGCTGTCAGTGAAACGCATGGACTCTTATATAGCCAAGGAAATCCGAAAACTTGGATCCGTTAGTCATGGACCAATGGCCGGTACTCCAGTAAAGCCATTCAAGGATGACAGTCTGTCTTCCGGTGTACAAGCCGACATTGAAAGTTTTCAGACCTCTCTTCCTGGAACTCCGCAACCTGGGAAGTCCGAAAGAGCGTCATCAGCCTACTGTGCAACTTGTCCCATTGATACCAACTCTGTGAGACAAGCAGCGAAAGATATGCTCGATGCAAGAAAATACATTTTTGAATCCTTGCAGGAAGAGCTGCATCCTTTTGTTATGAAGCATGCTATAGCGAGAGCAGTAAATGACAGAAATGTTCAGCTAGTCAGATTAGCCATCACGAGTGATGTTTCTTCTTTGGACTTCAGGGCTTTGGATGGTTGGTTGAACAGGTAGATTTTAAAAAAAATATGTCGTTTTATTTCAATAACAGCCATTTTCCCTTTCATACACGGAGGTATTCACATTTAATTTCACAGCGCTAATGTACCAGAACACATTTCGCTTACCAGACCGGAATCCTCAAATTTAGAAGTCCATCTATCCGAAGCGACAATATCTGACTCTGGCTCATTATCAAAACCATCCACTGCCATTTCTGAAAAATCCTACATAAACTTCCCACCAGTTAGCCTAAACGTTGATATTTTTCTTCCACCAAATGAATTTGACTGGTTCTCCAGGGACAAAATGGGGAAACTATTGTCCATGTCAGAGGCATCCGAACTATTTTCCATCATTCGAATGTCAGATTGTGCTGAGCAACTGAGGGAACTTTATATCAATGCAAAACGCCCCACTTACAATGCTTGCTCACGGGAAGGACTGATGGTGGTGAACGAAACGCTTTCAGATTTGAGTCGCCTGACCACGCTTGTATTACGGGGAATGTGTGATGATAACATGTTGAGGGTTATAGGTCAGAGATGTGAGCGACTTGCTCATTTGGATGTGAGCTTTTCAAAGTTTGTCACTGATACTGGCATTCAACAACTCTTTTTCAAGGAAAGCAATCAAAACCAAAACTCGGCCTTGTACTTGATATCCGCTTGGATAGTGAAAAACATGGACAAGATGAATCCTCTGATTTACACAATATCATTTTTGGTAATCATTTAATTAAATTAATCAATAATCAATTAATAAATCAAAATAGTTGATAATTAAAAGTTAATTTGATTAGGACTATTCATGGAGCTCTGTAACGTCAGCGGGGAGGAAAATGATTCAGTTACTCCCAGGAAGTTACCTTTTTAAGCGTTTGTTTGCAAAGGGGGAGCAAGATGCTTTTGGTCACCACATTTTCATTAGAGAGCAAGTAAATTGAAATCCACATTTTGAATGAATTACTTGCACCATGCATATAATAAGGCATTAATGCATATCTGACCATTCATTTAACCTTCTTCTGTAAGGCAAGTCTCCAAGATTTGATACCATCTAAAATCGAAACACCTCAGTGCAAAACATTTGAAAAGCATTTGTACCAATTCGTTGGCTCTAAAGGAGTAAAAACATTTTTGAAAATAATCGAGTATCATCCCTGGCGAAATTGTATGCTCAACTTGTATGCCTTGACTTGTCCGGATTCCTTAGAGGATACTGGTGGAGCTGGAGTCAACAGCACGAATGGAAACAACACTGATAGACATTGCTACGGGATAATTACTCCCAATCAGATTGAAAAACGGATTCAAGGGATAGTTCATTGGTGCAACGGATCACTAACTCAGCTTTATACGATTTACCCCGTTAATATAAATACGCTAGGAATTTTAGTGCAACTAAAGGTATTGCTTACATAGTATACAGCATGCATTTGACAGTTCATTTCCACATTCATATTAAATGATGCATTGCATAGCTTTTCCGGGGAATCATCAACGACACGTGGCGACTCCAATCCAGTTTGCTTCCGGAACTTACACAACTGGAAATTTTCACGGAGCCATCAACTCTAATCAATATAATCGAATGCTGTCCTAATCTTCAGAAACTGCGAGTTCGAATCCGTACTCATAAACTTCTAGACAGTCATATTGTGAAGCCGATTCAACACTCAATGTGTAGGCGCACCTTGCAGGATTTGTGGATAGCACCTGGTTCATACCCAGAGTCCCACATTGTACCAAAGCAAACCACGCAGAATTCAAATGCGGATAACGTATCTAACACATCAAGTCTTAGCAGTTTTGCAGAAATGGACACAACAACTACTACGTACCATTCTAACGATGATAAACCTGAGGCGATGATAAGCGAGCTGGTTCAATTGTCCCTGGAATGTATAACGGCAGTACTCACAGCCTGCCCTAATCTCAAGCGACTAGGTGATATTTCTCTGTGGAGTAATGTGGAGCCGGAAGAGTTGTATGTGTTTTGCGAACAACTCAAGAAGCAGAATTATAATACAATGATTATTTGGGCGAATCTCACATTACCCAATTATAGTCAAAATGAATAAATGAAAAGAAGTAATATGAAAAATATCCTAACGATTCGGAACAAAATAATGCCATTTATTTAATAAAATCATTTCAAATAACAATTAATGTTTAACAACATAATATCGGTCATAATAACAGTAAAATCATAGTTAATGTAACAAGTTTTCAATATTAGTAGGAAAATTATCTATCGCTAGATGTAACAAGTTCAAACCACTGTCTAAGAGCATCCGATAATACAGATGGAAGTGAGCTAATATCCCGAAGGATTAGGTAGAACGGGAACGGGAAATTATCCATGTACCTAACAATTTCAACACTGTTATTGGCTCCAAACACTGGTTGTCTTATGTCCAGAATAGAATTTTGATTTTCAGGGTTGTCCACAATAATGAAAACAATGAAAACATTATTCTCACGAGCCTTCATAATTGACTTTTTGGTAAGCTCAACCCCCTCATTGTTGATTCCACGACCATCCGATATGATTATCATTAGCTGAGCCACGTCCGGATGAAGTGAAGTGGAAGACGATGCTTTGGAATGCGTGAAAAGGGTTGTTGAGTCCTTCATCAGTTGTGCGATTCTGGTTCGTTTTTGCGCAAACGTAAACTGGCTTATTACCTTTGCCCCACTCATGTCCGTAAAAGGTTCGTCAAATGGATGGATGAGTTTGAAATCTTCCCCAAAGCTTCCGACAGCAAGCTTACCAGCTTCTAGTAAACTTAATGCACGTGACACAACAGCTACAGCAGAAAATGCCATCTAAAAATATAATAACAAAACAATTTAACCAAATTGTGTATGAAAACGTTAATCTTTTTTTTTAAACATCGAAGTGTGAACTAGCCTGTTTTGACTGGTTGTCCAACATGGAAGCAGAATCGTCCAACGCTATCAAGATTTGGTATTCTCTTTTGGAAGCTTGAGTTCTTCTGAGCCAAATCTTATCTTTTCTGAAACCACTGGCGATGTAAGGAATAACCTTTCTCATGTTGAGGCGCTTTCCAGTCTTGTAGTCTCCCTTCAGTCTTGCTGCTTGAGTAGGCTCTAAAACCAATCGAAGCTGTTCACAAAGCTCTTGAGACAATGTTAGAGTTCTCGCTTCCAGGTCGTGCCATTCAACTAGTGTTGTTTCGCCGTTTTCATCTAAACAAATTGTTTCGATCTGTGTTTCCATTTGCATAGCGGTTGGCATTTCCGGCCGCAGCTTCTCCTTTAGAAGCTCCAAGTTTGTGTGACTGTATGAATCTGCTGGCCGTTGTACACCAAGAGTCATAACAATATCACCATCTACATCCACATCCTTTGCTTCGGCTTCCTCAACATTTTTTTCTTTCCTCTTTGTCTGTTTCTTACTCTCAGGCAAGCCCCGGATAAGATCTGGGGCATTCTTATCAACTTCAGCTTCTTCAATCTCTTGTATATCTTCATCCACTTCCATTTCCTCAATAGTATCATCCATTTTCGGATTTTCATCAGCCGGCTTATCATTATCCATTTGCATGCCCTTTTGCTTATCCAATTGCTCTTTCGACGCATTATCCACTGTAAGAGCATCTTTCTTTTCGGCTGATTGAATATGTTGATAAAGTTCTGCAGCACTTTGATCTGGACCCTTTTCGCTGTTATCTTCATCTTGATTAACTGTCTCATCCAATCCACTTTGAGATTTGTCAACAGTTTTTAGTCGCTTCAACTGATCTTCAGCATTAACGCTATCAGCTAAAGAACGTTGTGAATCAGTTTCCCCCGGTCTTCTTGAAGCTTCTGTATCTTCTTGCTGACTCCTTTCCATAACATCTTTGTTGACAGATTTGCCTTCATGACCATGCCCGTCTTTGCTCTGAGCTTGGCCAGCAGCTTGCTCATCTGACTTTGAAGGATTCTCCTCCTCTTGAGTGGGAGCAGCAACCATTTCCTCATCCCTGGTAGTATCAGTTCCTCCAGAGGTGGCATCATCTTTCTTCTGAGAAGGCTTATCTGACGCCTCTGATTTTTTCTCGGTATCATTTTCTTCTGTTGGGTCTGCATCAGTCTCTTTTGTTTCCTCAAGAGTGCTTTCTTCTTCTTTCTCTGGATCAACTTCCATCGACAAATCTTCTACTTCCTCTGTAACAGGGTTTTCATTTTCAGCAGGCTGCGGTACATCTACATTTATGGGATCCTCAGTATTAGCTCCCTCGTCATCTGAAACGTCTTCTAGCTGCTGCTCTCCTTCTTCTTGTGTTGTGTTGTCTTGCTCTTTTTCTTCCTCATCTAGTCCTTGTGGGAGCTCTCGCTCAGTTGAATCTAAGTCAAATGGATTTTCGCCACTCTCATCCTTCTCTTCCTTTTCGTTAGCATCATCCAACTGCAAATCATCAGGTAATTCCATTGCCTCCGGTTCTTCTTCTGGTTTATTTTGCCCGTGATATGGATCTACTTGATCATCATTTACGTCTTCATCCTCTGACTTTTCGTTATACTCCTTGTTTTTCGACTCTCCACTAAGGTCCTTATCATTTGCATTTTCAGCATTATTCTCTTGCTCTTCGTCCTTATTAGTAGTAGCCAGCTCAGTTTCGCCCTTCTCTTCGGAACCTTTGCCCTGCTCTTTTTTCTGTTCTTCAGCATCTTCCTCCTCTTCCTCATCACTGGAGCCACCCCAAAGCTGCATTAAGATAACAAAACACACTGCATTATTCAAGCTTCAAGCAACTACTTATGTAGTCATCTTACTAAAACCAATTGAGCCACAACGGCAACTTTGACCTTGTACAGGAATTTTAGTAAGTTTAGGGCTCACCTTATCATCGATTTTCTCTCCAGTTGCATCAACATCCCCCATTTCTTGATCTGGATCTTCAGGTTGGTTTTCATCATCACTATTTTCATTCTCATCATCTGCTTCCTTGTCTTTCTTCTCTTGTTGTTTTCCACCAAAATCTTCAGTCATTTCTACACCTTTGTCATCTTCTCCAACGTCTTTATCTGCAGACTCTGCAGATTCGCCGGCTTTCATTGTATCGTCCAACTGATCTTCAGACTCAAGCCGGTCGGATACATCCTTTGCATCTGAAGTAGTTTCTCCTTCCCCCAAGCCCATTCCCGACTTTTCATCAATATCTGGACCCTCCTGCACAGCTTCGTTCTCATAATCGTCTGGAAGACAAAAGCCTTTCTGTCCCAAGGTTGCAAATACGGCAGATAGAATACTCAGAAGCTTGCAACTTGTCCGATGGTGTTGTGTTAATAACTTCAAGTAAAACTGAACGGTGAAGCTGAACTGTAGTATTAGTGGAGTAATGCTGCCGAATACTGAGGACCTCCTAATGTGGTCATCGTTGTAGCTGTGATTCAGCGATTGTCTCATTTTCACAACATTTGAGACAATACTCTCCAAACCCAAGGATGAGAGACGTTTTAGCGGCATCAAATTCACAAAGCCATTGGACTTGACATTTTCTTCAACCTTGAACCCCTCCAAGCGTTGGAGTGAGAGGAGAATGCCCTCCAAAGTTTTTGCAACAGCGATGGAAAAACTCTGAGATCCGACTGAGGACTGCGTGTTGGGATTGGGACAATTCAACTTCAAATCCAACTTTTGCAACCATTTCCTCCATCGTGCTTCTGAATCAGTGACGGAATTCCACAACAGTGACGATTTGACAAACTTATCTTTGCAGTTCCCTATTACTTGCAAGATGTCCCCAAAATTGGAAGAGCAGTTGGCCAAAACAGCTTTATCTACTAATCCATCTTGTAATTCCCCAATGCAAGTCTTACTTACGAGGCTATGAATTCTGGATTTCATTTTTGTGGCTTCATTTATCACAGTTTGGCAAACGGTTTTTAGATGAGATTTGATGTCTTCCGAATTTGGATCTTCAAGGGAATCGGCAAGCAAAATATATTGACTATACTCAATTTCCAAGTCACAACACGCGGTATATAGTACTTCTGCAAAATTATCAGAAACCAACTGTCCACTCTCGTTTTTCTGCAAGGTCATCATCAATGTTCGAAGCTCCCACAACAGCCTTCCATACTTCCCAATAGCTTCCCGTTCATCTGTTACATATTTTAGCAAATCAAAGGCATACCCTTTGCATCGATCAATTATGCTGGGACCCAATTCTTTGCTGGGAGAATGGAATGACGTTAGCATCATGGATATCCGAGACAGACATTTGTGGAAATATTCATCACAACCACTCCAAGCTTCTATCACTTCATTGTCTGCTGGAAACCGGTGATTTCCACTCTGCAGATTTTTCCAACCAGCAATTAAATCAGTGGGCTCAATCTTGAAATCATAAAATTCAATTTCTTTGTCGAGGTTCTTCAGCTGTATTATTCCGCGTCGGAAAGACAAGCCTAGGTCTTGAAGAGCTTTAAAAAGTTCGGCAAGGTTTTTCCTTCGCAAGTTGTGCACATGGTGCAAAGCTTTCTTTCTTCTTTCTCTTGGTTCGTCAGGGACCTAATCAATATTTTAGATTTAATGATAACAAGGAATTAGAGTTAATTACTTTCCAACACCAACAAAGATGTACTTTTCAATTTCCATTTTTGAATACCTGAAGAGTTTGGAGTTCGTGAACTTTCTCTATAACTGTTCCTCCCAGCTCGTCAAGTTCTCGTATTTCCGTCATATACATATCATCCTTATCAACCGCATCGCGCGTAATGTTCCTAGATTTCTGATAAAACCTTTGTAGTTTCGATAATCTCTTTGATAGTTGTTGCGAAAAGTCGTCTTGGTCCAAAGATGTCTGGATTAAGCAATCAGTTTCCCATTCTTCTGGCATGATGTATGACATTTTGTTAGTTTTTCTAACTTTGCTCTTCTTCTCTCCAAAAGGACGATCCACTCCTACATCAGCAACGAGCACTGTGGCTACTGGCATACGAAGAACTTTCTGATGATCTGACACAACTTTGTTCAATGTCTTCTGCCCCTTCTTAACGGAATCACGCAAAGCATAAAAGTTGGCATCGTTCCAACGAGAAATCTTAATGAAATCTTTAATCGTCTTTTCAAGTGGTGCTGTGAGTGACTTCATACGAGCATTCACAGCCGCTACAAATTGCCTGTAGTATACCAACGAATTCCAGATATAAGATGACACTTCTATGAGTTCTGTTTTCATGGACGGACTTATTTGTAGTAATCCAGCAAAGTGTCTATGCAGCTCATCCAACAGCGAGAGTCTAGCAGTAAACTGACCAAGAGGAGACAATTCCATAAATTGTTGAAGAACCTTCAAAAATGTCTTTTTATCCGTAGGCTCCTCAGTGTTTTCTTCACAAAATTGGATGGCAGATGCAAACAGATGGAACCACCATTGTTTAGCCTCCTTTTGTTCCCTATTATCATTTTAACATATTGTATATGAATGAACGTTGTTTGTCGAACAAGCGGAACAAGCATCTTATCCTTAAAAGTTTATTATAAATGCAATGTACATACCTAGCTGCGTTTACTTCCAATAAATTTTTCCAAAAGCGAAGTTCAAGTTTTCGCCAAGAAATTACCAGATTGGATAATTCCATTAACTGAACGGCAATGGATACTCCGCGATGTGCCACAGTTTCCCATTCTTGAGCAGTTGCTGAAAATTTATTAACAAAAACAATACATTCATTTTTGTTACGCAAAAAATGGTATCTCAAACCGTTTTGTATTAAATTCTAATCTCATTCACTTATTGAAAGACTTATTCCAAAACTTACCCAAAAGTAACTCCAAGCCAGTTAGGAACTTAAGAAGAGGACTTCTTACGTCAAATGTTTCAAGCCTGTTTACAACTTCAATGATCTGTTCAGGAATAGAATAGAAAGTTTAGAAAGCGAGATACATTAGAAGCTCCTAATTGAATAGACAAACACGTAGATATATATATATTTCAGTTCCTACCCTAAGTAAAGCAGGATGATCGGGCCACTCTGCTAACAGTTCATCAACCTTTTTACGCATACCAGACAATACTGGACCCAGCTTAACAACTTCGCCAACATTAGAATCTCGGTATACATCATACAAAGGATCGTCACATTCCGTGCTGGACAAGGCCGCATCAAATCTTTTTGCAATTAAGTTCGAAGCCATCAAAATATTGGCTTCATCGTCTTTAAAGTAATTTAAATACTTGCTCTGGAACGCATAGCATCCTACTTCAAACCTTTAAATCGAAAAAAATACATTAATGTTGCATTATTAGGGCATGTATTAAATGGATACCCATGAAAAATCAGTATGCACAGAATAAATTACACACTCTACTTACATGTTTATAAACGGTGTGACAAAATTATACAGTGAGTTATGTGCTTTCTCCGCTCTGAGCGTATGGTTGCGAACAAAAGATAGAGTTAAGGAATGTATCTTCAGGAAAAGGGCTACGTCATCTGCATCCAATATATCTACATCACTTGAAGCAGTGGAGCGGATATCAGCTACCGGAGAACTTTCCAACGAGTTAGTCTCAATTAAATCTTGGAAATCCCCAGCAAAATCAGGAAAAATACTTGCGATACTTTCCATTTCCTGTTCCTCTTCGGATGATGCAAGCTTCTTTTCACGGCCTTTATAGATGTAAAAAGCATTCTCCATTTCCTTTTGCCGTTCCTTTTCCTCCTGCTGCTCTTTCCAGATTCTCGCTACTTCCTTTGTAAACTCGTGCAAATCGGAAAGCAGACTTGGAGTGATACAATTGTGAGAAATCACTCGATTGCAGAAATTCCACCACGCCGACACTAAAAGCCTGAACGAACGGAGATAATATGAATAATTCACGGAGATTAAAATACAACACAAATACTTCACCATAATAAATTAGCAGATTTTGATAAACCTACACATATAATATATACTTATACAAATAAATAAAGCCGCACTTCTGCGTATGTCATAAAGAATGACCGGAAAGGGATATTGGTTTATTGTGTATCGTATAAAAACCTCATTATGAGAAGACGTAGTTTGAGTTGACTAAAAAAATTTTTTACGAACTTATCGAGTTGCATTGATGTCGCTGCTGTATTTCCGTTATACAATAAACCTTCTATAGGTATAAATCAATGTAGTTCGGTATAAGTATATATTTAAAGGAACTTACTTTTTAGTGGCTCGTTTATATGCCCAGGGCTCTTCATAGACTCCAGATGCATCAGATACGGCAGGCAGGTGATTATTAGGAAACCGAAGTAATTCCAAAGTCTTAAACTTTTCCGACGCCTTCATAGCTTGCAATCTTCGTATTGCATCACAAATTAGCATAAACCCATTGACTACCTGAAGGGGATAAAAATTCCATTAGAATATTAAATCGTAGGCATGTAGGAGCAATGCATATCTAATGCAAGTAAAAGCAAACACAAACCTCCACTGCAGGATGAATATAGGATAAATTTATATCCCAATACCAAAAGCGTCTTAGCTGCTTGTGAACGAAATTGGAACAGGATTCCAGCCATGATGAGCACGCTACTAAAACGGTGCTCATCTCGCTTTCGGTACTAGTTGAAACATTTGAAAAAAGGCTTCGCACACGGTGTGTCAAATCCGCGATTTTAGTCTTGGAAGCCATTGTTCTAACGAACTGTAGTGCTTCATGTCTCATAGCTTCATACTCTGGAGGGTTAGGTCTGGCAGCAATACCAGACTGAGCAATCTTCAACCTCACTCCTGCCTTCCGCAAGGATTGAGATACTTCACTCAAATACGGATGAATGTGGCCAAAATTACTTCCGCTTTCCATATTTTGGCCAGGATCATTGCCTGTCGTATACAGGTTTAGGAGTCGTTGAGCGGTCGACCAGGATGAGAAATATTCAATCTACATTACGAATAAATTATTAGCTTTTTAAAATTTGTGGGCTTGTTAGTTTTATTAATTAAATTTAAACGTAGCATCACATCACACTTACCTCGTCATTCAAATACATCGTCAATACTTCACTTTCAACAGAAGGATCAACAACAGGTAGGTAGGCTGCTATTTCCAACATGAAACACGATAATTCAATTATAACACATCCAAGCTCACCCATGCAACTTGAATCAAGTTCATTTCTTTCATGTAAAACATCTTCAAGTTTTCTGGTCCAGGATTTCAGTTCCTCGGATGTGTTTTCATCTTGTCTAAATACATGGGCCCATTTCTTTGTCAGTTCCAAGAAAGCCATGCAGGTAGACTCTACCAGGCCAGAAGTGGACTCCCACGTCAAACGTTCTCGCAGTAATTCATGGGATAGCTGGCAATTCAGTTTCTTATATTGGCGGATAGCTGTTTCCTTCTGTCCTAGAGAAGAACTTCTAAGCGTGTGAGTTTCATCGTCCAAAATTAATTTGCTTGCAAAGTATGGGAGCAGACAAGAACTCTTCAACATGACAGCTGGAGGACAATCCGTAAAAGTTTGTCGGAAGCGTTCCATATCTTGCCAATGGAACACGGAATGCAGAAAGTAGTATTTGGTGTTGCCAGTTAATGCTTGCCTTAATGGATTCACAAATACGGAATAATTTGCATTTGATGTTGAAATGTTTAACAATTGAAGAAGTTCATTGATGCCACTGGCAAGTTTTGCAAGCTTGACTGCATTGTCTGATGCATTTGAATCTGTGTTACGGGATTTTAGTACGTCTTCAAGACCCCCCATCATAGTTTCCACAAACTGAGCTTCGTCTGCGATAAAAACAAATAATGTGAAAAAATATATGTTTTAGTAGTAGTAGTAGTAGAATAAATTAGTTGTTGCATCCACAGTTGACTCCATTACCAACTTTTGAAAAGTTAGTTGTATTTACAGCAAATCTTTTACACAAATAAACTCACCCAAGCTGACAGGTGTAAGGACATTGATTTTCAATAGTTTTTCACAAATTTGGCTCAAAGACCTATGGGATGATGTAGCTCCGTTCCCATTCGAGTAGTTCTCAAGAAACATCTCGGTACGCTGCAGATCTACAGGTGAATTTGCGGTCCACAGTTTAAGGCAGAGGCTGTATTCATAAAATGATTTTACAAATGGGGTATTAACAAGAAGAAAAGGCACTTGAGGCATTTCGTTTTACATACAGCATGTAGGCAGCATGCAGTGAAAAAGTGTTTTGGCATTACCTCAACGTAGAATTCACCATATTCAAGGAGTCAGAGGGAAGAAAGGGCCGGATGCCATAAAAAGAACGGAAAGACGTACTTCTTTGCAAAAGCATCCGGTTCCCGCAGTGATCTAACGGCTGAAGACATTTCTGTACAAGAGCCTCCAACTCTTTTCCATGTGAAGAATTATCGATTCCTTTGATTGCATGCAACGTGGGAACAACTTGCTCTCCAATCCATTGAACTACCAAGGCTATATTCGATTTTAACTTTTCACTTGGTCGTTTACAGTCGAACTCTTCCTGAGCTAACTCCACCATCCATTTCCTCCACAAAACAGCTTTCATTCCATTCAGCCAAATGCGTGAATATTGAGCAACAGCAGTCTCACAAGAAGACACTACTACTGGATCATCAGCATTGTTACGATCAAAAGGACTAGATAAACAACTGTGTAGTAGCTGGTTGTAGTTCGTTACTATTTTCCAGAATCCATACAAGAACTCAAATAAATTTCCAGAATCAGTCTTTCTGATGCTTTGGGAAACGAAGCCCAACGTCCCTTTCCTGGGATTTTGCAACGTTTTACAAACAAAAATGTCATTTTCTGCATGTAGTTTCAAAGACACCTTGAGTTGAGAATCCAAAAATTTAGCCTGCTCCTCCCCACTCAAATCCATAAACTTTGCCATTAAATGGGCAACTCCCTGAATGTCTCCTTGATTTTGAAGAAGCATCAAACTTTCATGTGAAGCTGATTCCAAAATAGGAGTTAACTTGGTTATAAGACCAGTTTTCAGCGGGTGATACTTGCTCAGAGCTAGTTGCAGAACATGAGCATCTTTCTTCATAACTCTAGAAAAAAGTGTAAGTATAAGGATATCTTCAACTAGCTTCCTGTTTTCCTTTGTTCGCCAACTTTCGTACTGAGACCACGAAGTTTCTGAAAGCGCATTAGATATCACATCCAGATTTTTCCAAATTCTATGTATCTGAGAGTTGCCAAAGTCTGATACAGTTGTTATTGACCTGCAAAGTGATTGTATGATGCTTTTACTAGGTGGCTATAAACCTTTCGAATTTGAAAAATACATTACATTATATATATAATATATTGCAGTAGTAGTAGTAGCAGCAGCACTTACACCGACTTTTCGTCCAACTTTGTAAAACTATTGTCATCTAACCCTTGGCAAAACTGGGTAATAATTTCTTGAATTTCAACTTTCTTATCAGCATCCATCAGCCAACAATCTTCCTCCATAAACGATGAGGCAAAGGCATTCCACATGCTCTCCTTGTAACTTACTCCATTCTGCATTTGCAAAACCATTTGCCTAACGGTAGATATCAGTTTTGGAAATCTCTTTTCAATCCCAATTCCACCTGAAATAAAGGAGACAAAAGTTTACATAGCCAACATTAACATGAAAAACCACTTCAACGTACAAACATATTATAGTAGTAGTATTACTAAAAGAGTGAAAATATGTCAGAATCAAAAATCTAGACATGCATCCTCCTGACACAAGTAAATTGAAAAAATACAAAGATATGGGATTCTAAAAACCTACAAATTACGCCAGCAAAGCAAAAAAGCTTATATCATATTAATGCATACATATATATTGCTTATCATCAGTAATGCCCGTTGCTCTTATTCCGTTATTCCAATTACATGTCCTCTCTTTCCTCTTTCCATATTCTTTTAGCTTTCATGGAAGGATAATGTAGTTTCTTTTAAGATGGAATAGGAAAAAGCCTCACCACCAAAACCATGTCGTTTCCACAAAAAAGTTCACTTACATATATGCAAGTGAATCAACACCCATTTTTAAGCCTCTGGGGAAAGGGATTTCCCTTTCTTGTGAGATGGCAAGACGATATTTCAACGTGCATTTACTTTCTCACAAAGGCACATATAACGCACAAACCACTTGAGAGTAAACTCATATGTATGCAAAAACAACGGGCAAGCAAACCAGAAAAAAAGCAAACGTTTCGAGAACATTCCTTTTCAACATTAACAGACGGCTTACAGTTATACAAACCATGTATCTTTTACGTACGTTCTCCTGAAGATTTTTTAAAAACATACCTGGAGAAGATGCAACAGCCTGATGGATTCCACGATGCAAATTTACTACTGCCGCTCTAAGCTTGGGATTACAAAGACCCTCTGTTCTTAGGAGAGCATCTAAATCGAAGACGGTGATCCCGAATTCTGACTGTAAAGTCGGGCAGACGTCGCCATTCGTCCATGAGGTTATCCTGCTTTTACACAAACAAACATATGTAACCTAAAATCATCGAAGGAAAAGTAGCATGCGTTGCGTATGCATTTATATATTATATATGTTTTCCTTCTTTTTCAAACTTTAGAAAAAGATGTAAAAGAAATACAGTGAACTGAACCCAACCCAGTTTATATATGACTTTGTAAAACTTGTTAGATCCTTGTTTTTGTGTACGGTTATGTGCTCACAAAGCTCATAAATTATCTACCTTTGAGCCAACAAAGGGATCGCAAAATGTGCCAGAAACTCCACAAGATATTACCTTTTTTTTACCTTCATGAATAGCATCACATTTTCTTCAACTCGCTCTTTCTCTTCCGTGCCATTTTTATTAACCCTACTTACTCATTTCATATTTGGAAAGAGAAAAGAAGAAAGAGAAAGGGGTAAAGAAAATGGCAAATGGCATAACACGTCACTGGTAACAATGTTCATTTTTCAACGTTCCCAGTAAACATGTATGAGATTAAGATTTTATTCGCACAAGACAAATGAACATTTGTGTCAACATTTGACATCCTCTCGCTATAACGGCCATATTAAATAAAATTTACACACCTCCGTAGGCCACGCATTCAATGTGCTTACATTAACTTTGAGGCAGATGAATCTATCTACCTACACAATAAGCATAAAAACCATTATGTGCATACATGATCTGATCCCCAGAACTACTACTTTTAAAGCAAAAGTATTTGAAGATGTCGTGGCCCTGTAGATTGTCATATTACTTCCGCCTCAGAATGTGGGATGAAGGCATGAACAACAAACGCAAATTGCAAATATACCTATACACTTTCTAGAATGAAAACTACCAACTCTCATTCAACATTTCGTGTGCACGACCAACAGGCTAGTAGAAGCAACCTGGATCCTTTCTCCTTCTCACGTCAGGATAAAAATATACCAAACTTTTCACAAAACACAACATGTACTATTCCCTTTTTGTAGGGTCCTTGTTTTAAAGGTTCATCGTGTTCCCACTGATCCGTCACACTCTACATAGTAACGGAATCAGGAACGTAAACCATTTATCTAATGCCATCTCTCAGTTTCTTCTCCATCCATCCATACCTACCTTTATTCTCATGAATCATTTAAACTTACATCGACCATTTTCTAAAGCATTCACACAACTCTTCCTAAAATTCAAGACTTTGCCATTGCATTGCCACCTCTACATATATATCATGTTGTTGAATCAAACTAATCAATAATTCATGAGCTCACTTAAAATACTTTCTGTTGTGACGTGAATCATTATTCTCTGAAAGCATATCACCATCACGCTCAGTTGTAGTAGCACTCAAGTGAAAGTTTTAAAAGGCTTTCGTCTTCCCATATAATGAATGTCATCAGACAAGCTTCAAAAGCCAGAAGAGAATTATTAAACAATTAGGTTAAACAAAAACAACTTACTTCGATACTGCACTTTTGTAAACTTTCACTCAAAGTATCGTATGCTTCTTCGTCGATTTTAGGACAAGCTCTAACTACGCATATTATTCAACATCTACATCAACCTTTTATGTCAAGTTCAGCATGTACTTGGTAAAGTATTAAGCTACACCTGTCTACCAGCTCAGCCATACTCCATACCATTCACAAGGTATTATTATTATTTTCTTGTCACACCCTTGTCACTTGCTAAAACGAGTAAAGAATCTTAACACTATATAGTATGTAGGTATGTGCAGCCTATTTTTGTTTGCATACTTACATGGGTTGTTCCATAAACATTTCTATACAAAAATTTTCCTTGCTACACAGCTCCAAGCTTTCCAGCAAGGATTTCCAACCCACTCTTCCAAAAAACAATTTTATTCCAAGTGACAGTTATTGCCCCAAAGTTATATAATAGCCTTTCAGCTGAACTGTATGTCTATCAATTACAGTTTAAAACCTGTTACGTTGCAAGTCATAATTTAATAGTTAATTCTTATATATGATCATGTACTTCCACATGCCTCTACTAAAAGATTAACAATAAAGATGCAGCACTATAATACAGGATTATTATTATGAAGAGCATTTAACTATTAACGCTCTAGCCTCCGGTTAGCCACTACTACACTCGACTAGACTGACTTGTGAACGAAAAAAAGCTACAAAACCTTGAAACACGAAGGCCACGAAGGAGTGTTTACTTTTAACATTTCAACGACGTCAGTGACTGCTATTCCATATTTTTGAGTGAAAGTGTATCATAATATAATTCTGTATGGTGATTACTATTTGATATAAATAGAAATTTCATAAGCAAAGCATAGTATAAAAAAAACTTACTCGTTTTCAGCGTCATCATTTGACCCCGTAGAGCAATTGTTCTCCGTAATATCCACGCCACGCTGCTCAATAACTTGGTCCCACAGCGTGGAAGGGGAATTTGACATAAAAATTTCAACTCCTCGATTCCTCATTGCCCTGAAACCATAATATTCATATTTAATTCAGGAAGGAGAGTCATACATACAATTCATTTTTGTTGTAAATGATGCAGTGAGTTGGAGAAAGCGAATATTACAGCTAACTGCTCCATTCCATGACGTTCCAGCTCGGCTAGATTTAAACTCTACGCTATATAAGGATCGTATTTGGGAACCAAATCTAAAAAAAGAGTACAACTCTGCGTGTGGTACATATCAGTTTTCACTATATAAAATTTGAAGCGTCAGGCACACAAAACTACTAGTAGGTTGGTTGGTTGGTGTTGGTAGCTGGAAAACGCAATACGCCTTCTCAAACACATCCCATTGCATTCTAACTTGGAATTTCGGGGTATCATAAAAAAGTTTACGGCAGAAATTAGCGAGCACTGATTGCCTGTTTGAAAACTACTTTTTCTTAGCCCATATATAGCCACGGGGTAATTCCAGTACAATAAATTTTCTTATAAAACTTTGCATCAAACTTCATTAAAATTTGGAATAAAAAACTCAAGCAAAATAAAATAAAAACTTCATTATATATAACTCACCTCGAAATTTCCCCAAAGGCTGGGTCCATTGCCAAAATAAGGCGAAAGTTTGAATGAGGCTTAATCTCGACGATTTTCCCATCCAAACTACCGCGTTCAGAGAGGAGTAAAGAGCCGTTAGGTTCCATGAGGGAGTTTAGACGATCCAACACAGCAGCGGAACATCGATTTGCTCCATCAATAAGCAACCAATTTCCAGCGACCAAAGCCTGTCATTAAAACAATCAATTTGATCTTCTCACTTTCCAAGATATTATTCCAGAGATGCTGTGCGGAAATGAATTTAGAGACTACGACATGCCAATGCCTCAAAGCTGAAGCTGCTGTGTACACATTTCTGCGTGTATTACCAAACCAGTTTTGACTTTTTTCAGTAATATATATTCCGTTTCATGCTTACACTGCTCAGTCTATCCCTGTCGATATTTTAACGTACGTACGTGCTATCATTATGCTGTGAATTCTCCGTCCATACATAACACTTGGACAAATGCGTGATAAACATTCAAAGTTCCTAAAGTTTCGAGAGAAGTTTCACATAAAACAACAAATTACTCTACAAATAGTGCTATAATCATAGAAAACCCCCATTCTGACATGAGAAGCAGGGAAGCTTCGTCACAGATTTTATCTTTGTCATCTGAGCAATAA
Organism: Orchesella cincta; assembly: GCA_001718145.1. Lineage (NCBI taxonomy): Eukaryota > Metazoa > Arthropoda > Collembola > Entomobryomorpha > Orchesellidae > Orchesella > Orchesella cincta. The sequence continues at coordinate 102,656 of LJIJ01000064.1, read as the reverse complement.
AGCAGAAGAGGGTGGATTGTTATTTCCCCCATTACTGCTTCCGATATATCTTTCTGGGTTATCGGAATTTCTAGCTTCCTGCATTTTCTCCGGCGATCTAGATCTTTGGATGTTTGTTGCTAACTTTCACAAAGGGCATTTGCAAAGGATTTCTCTTTAGTAAACACATCGATATACCGAGAGCCCCGTACCATTTCATTATGAATCAGTCTAAAAGCCGTGGTGAAATGTTAATTTCAACGGATTTATTTCCTGGGAAATTCGCCACCTTGAATAACGAATAAAAACTCTCCCAACACAACAAGCATGTAGCACAACGGGTGTTATTATTTCTTTTGTATGTATCAGTACATGTAAAAGTCAAGATGCAAATAAAAGTGCAATTTCATTTGAATTAGAATGCAGTTTCACCATATATCGACAGAATGGAATGGTAGCTGTATTTACCATCATTAAAATTTCGCCAGTTAGACAATAATTGAGAATAGCAACTTTCAGAAAAATGCAGCATCACCATAAAACTCTTGCTACTATATGCCTATATAGCTGCTCTCTTCAAAAAATATTGCTGGGCTGGGATACTTACTTATACATGCATACGATAAGCACAGGAAAAAAAGCGATGAGATAACAAATTGTGGAATCTATTATCTCTGACTGAAATCCCAACCCGATATCAGGAATAATGGAAATCGCACCAGTTTGCTGTACGATATTTGAAGCATTGCTGTGTTAAACTTTGCACGCTCTTCTTGTATGCATGTAAGATTTCATATTCAAAAACAGTAAGCAAACGAAAAATAAGTCTAACAACAACAGCCGACCTTAATAAGAACGCTGTCGATCCATTGGAAGGATCCCGTTTGTACTCCGGCTTTCAAATGGGTGTAAATTTGTTCCAACTCCCTTGCGACTCGTTCGAGATGTTGCTTGGCTGCTGCAGCACCAGCTCCAGCATTATTCTCTTTCTCCCCAACTTTCTCTTTCGGCTTCCCGTTTCTCTTATTGTACACGTCTCTCTTCCTCGTCCCTTCATATTCATAAGATGAAGCTTCCTCTACTTCATGCCCAAGATCACTACAGTACTGAGTCTCAAAGAATGATTTGCATCTTAAGTAAGCCTTTTGGAGAAAGTCGACTCTATTCTGGATCCTTTTTATCTCCTCCGCGTGACCTGAAGTTCCATCTAACAAACGAGATAGCAAGAAAAAAGACATACATACATTTAAACTTAGATTATGTTTCATGTGCACAGCATCATACCATACCGCATAGATATAGATACATTATTTTTTTTGTGAAATGAGAGTCAAAGAAGCCATGCGAGGCTTAATACACACACACATACAATAGTTTCGCATAATTCCCTGTTCCTATTTTATCATGTATTGTAGCAAGTATATATTATATGTCCTGCATGCGTTCCTCTTTTCTTTTCAAGCTGCCATTTCATGTTTCACTTTCTTTTCCCAATGCAATGCTCTTGCTGACGCTTACACATTTCCACTAAACGTTCCACTGAAGTGTAATCTACTATGAACGCATGGCTCCCTGTATGGTATGGGAAATAAGCACTACGAACATTTTATATGCTAGCCTAAAAGATTATTTAAATATCCAATGTCAGTCCCGCAGGCTTTTTTTTTTGTAAAAATGCTGTAGCAGAAACGCAAGGCAGCTTGTGAAACGTAGAACTCTATAATGCCTGCCAGCCCAGTGAAGTTGGAAGTCGGCAGGTTCCTATGCATGCACTTTCAACATTTTGCTTCCCTACTACTTGGGCTTTTCCGCTCTTAGATATTAGCCGAGGGGAATAATTAAGCAAACTGTCTAGAAAAAATAATAGAGGAGAAGGGGAAGACATCCACGCGAACAGAATTCTACACTGAAATGACTTTCATCTACTATATTTTCCTTTCATGACGAATTTTTGTGTCCGTGTGTGTCCCATTGCCTTTGCTGAACAGTTTAATAAACAAATAAGATAGTTGACTACAACACATTCGCAGCTTTAGGTAGACTTAATCAAAAACGGGATATCGCCTTAATTTGCTTGCTTATTTCTGTGGCCTGCTTGCCGTTAACCGATTCCGGTGGCAATCTACAATGTATTAATTTAAAATTTAATCTGACACAGCAAATTCGAATTCATGTCACATAATATTCTGCTACAAAGCGTTCCGTATTATAATAACTCATGTAAGCTATATAGGACTCATATTCGCCATATATTATGCTTTTTGCTGCATACATCCTCTCTTGAGTATATTTCGTTGTATTGATTACGCTTCATGATTAAACGAGCACAACATTAATCTCAGAAGTTGTGTTACATTTCATGACTCTCTTTGACAGCTTCCTCGCAATAAATGGCTCCCCGATTAACTCCTTTCATTTCCGACTCAAGAAACGCTTCTTATCACAGATTACTCCAAGAACGTAAAGCGATCTCATTTGAAAATCCACGATATAAAGTTGATTTAAAGAAATACTTACCCGGAGTTAAATGAGGGAGGCTTTTGATGTTCTTCCATAAATCCAACAACTGCCAATCCAATCCACGGAAAGAAGATGTGCTATCAGATTTTCCGACGACATCGGCAAATTGCAGTCGATGATAGGGTTCTCCTTCTTCCACCCAGTCAGCAGAAAGGAGCACCGTGTCCTTCACAAATCTCAGAAGTAAGTCACATACGTCAACACATGTCTCATCGATTTTGCGATAAATGTCCGCCTAGAAAAATAAGGAGAGACAAAAGGCTTACATTTTGTTTCAAGTTAAAAACCTACGATGTGCGGTTTCAACTCTTAAAATTAAGTACTCTTCCAAAAAACAACTTTATAATATAAACCCGGAGCATATTACATAAACTACATTTTATACACAAATGTAGAGAAAAATGGGACGAGCCCACGTCTGCAATGCAACGATATTGCGTTGTCTCACAAAAAATGCATGTCCTCAACAATATGAGTTCTATGAAATTATTAGGGTTTTGCTATACGCAAAAAATGCTTCTTATAAGTACATGCATATATGTAAATACACGCAAGAACATTCAATTCGCCATTCGCCTCATCCGCAAATAGGAGAACAAACAAAAGCAGCGTGCTATTCCAGAGTGAAACAAAGGGTACATAAAAATCTGAGTGAGTACCAGCATTCCGTCCCCCCATTATGTGTGTATGTATTTATGCTATTATTTTTCCTCCTTAGACCAGAGCACCAACCCTGACAATTTGTACCCATTTTGGGAGATGCATGACATAAAAGAGTCGTAACTCTTTTCGCATATAAAATGTGGCGTCTGCCCAACAACAACATTCATCCTACTACTACACACCAACATATTCTAATGTCATCTCTATATATATGTTCAGCTTTCACCAAATCCTATTCATTTGATACTCCCTTAGGAAACTTAAAGCTCAGCCTTATGAAATGGCTCATAAAAACTACACTAAGAGCATTTCGTTCTGTGAAATTGCAACAAAACCTACACATCATACACATTTCATCACATTTTATTTCATACAAGCAAAAAAGGGAACAACAACAAGAGGAAATAACAAAATGAATAGAGAAAACCGAAATCCTCCAGGCATGTTTTAACGTGACAAAGAAAAAGAGGTGAGGGCAAGGGCGGCTCAAAGATAATAGTAGTACATCTTCTTCATAAATGGGGGGAAGGCGTTGCTGACATTCTTTATGCAAAATGAATGGCATCTCAGCCTAAATTGATACACACATCCAAATAAAATACCTGATTACTGCACACTATACAACGCTATAAAACCGTCTTATTCCTCTCACACAAAAGCATAATATTATATATAGAGGGGTAGCACACTGACTTTGAGTTGAAGACGTTATTTTCCACCTGACTGATCGCAAATCTGTGCATTACGAGCCATTACTCACATTCATTTCCCTCTTTAAGGGCACTCTCACATTTACACTCCTCATAAACTGGTTGCCTCTTCACTGGGAAACTAAACTTTGGACACGATATGGAGTTGGACCAGATGAAGATGGAACACACACAGAAAGAGAGATGTATATATAGAATTAAATGAAGATGTGGCCAACTACGATATATTACACTCCTTCAGGCATGCATATCATAAAGTTTGCTGTAGAGAACCGACATCCAAAGAGGCTTACATTTTACGAAAGGCAAAACGAGAGAGGAGGGAGAAGGCGAGAATACAGGGTAGAGAAAGTAGAAACAGAAATGCATTTGAAAGAACAACCAAAAGCCAAACTGCTGCAACAACGCACCTTGGCTGATAGTTGACACGTTCAAGAAGGGAAAGAATTTCATTTACAAGCGCCTGAAGCTGACATTTCTCTGCCGCCGCGTGAAAACCACATTACATGGAACATTCTGCACTACTTCTGGAATACTTGCTGGAAGTCTTCCACATTGTGACTAAATTTAATTTAATTACTAATGGGATGCATGCCTCCACTACCCATACATCACACAGAGGTAAGCCTAAATTATTAACGGTTCAATTACTTTTGTGCCCAACAAAAGCTGAACGTTCCTGTTCGTGTACACATATTTAACAAAGTGTGTTTATATGAATAACGCATTTAATTACTAATTACATTTGCATGAAGGACTGCTCATCTTGCTTGGCTTGTTATAAATTTACATGCTAACCTTGATAAGAGGACTTTTCAGCAAGAAAAATTTAGATAACAACTACGATATTACTCATTCTGAAAGTAGGTTTAGTTCGGCACACTTAAGACAACCAGTAGTACAAGTGGTAACTAAAACAGCGTAAAACAGTTGTACAGGAGAGCAACTAAGAACTCGTACTAAATTTGGGACACACACTTATATCTGATGGTAGAAATTTTGAAGTGACTCACGACTAAAACCCTCATTTTATGTTTACTAACGCGTGAAATGACTCTCCCTTTGTCAACCACAATTTCAGCAATGCTACATGCACATTTACCTCTTTTGGCATTTTTGTGTGGTTTGGATTACCTTTGTCTACAAGTGTACTGATGTGCATCTTCCGATTAACATACCGTGAGCATGAACGTTAGAGTTGTTGTGAGAAAGACTAGTAGTCTATCAGCAGGCAGATTTAACCCTGATTCCATTTCAGAAGCAAACGAACTTTTGCCAAATGCTCTTACGTTGGTTGAAATAAAAAGTCAACTGGTACACCCATACCTTGCTTGCCTAACTTTCACAACTTGTAGTATTGAGGATATACATTTATATCAAAACTAAGAAATACAAAAGTACAACTAACTATAAGCATGTGCCAAGAAGAAACTAAACAGTAAAAGTACAACTGTCACATTCATAGACGCACTATAATGGGCTTTACAAAATATCATTGGAGTAAGCATGTACATAAACGTTGAGGAGGACAACTGCTCCATAATTTTATGCACAATTCCAGTGCTTCATTTATTGGCTAGTGCAGCTTCAAGCTTTAATGTTATTTACCATTCTTGATACAAATTAGAAAAGTCTTCATAATCTACTTGAACAATAAATGTTTGCGATAAGACTATAGATATACTTTTCCCTAGTCATAGTAGTAGTCATATGATTCAAAAACATTAAAGCATGTCCATGCCTGATCCAAAAGTTTGGCGTTCCTTCGAGTAGATATATACAAGTCCAACATCTTCAATACAACAGTAAAACCAGAGATAACACTAATTAATCCCTTTTGTGGGCGCATAAATGTGGTAGTATAGTATCTACACAAAGACAATAATAATATATGGCTGCTGCCTTGCATAAATTGGTAGTGTCGCCTTTTAGGAATACGGAGCAGGGATTTAGGCGCTTTCACCACAACTACTGATACTACTGACTAACTACTGATATGCTATACACACTATCACTCCATGGATGACAATCTAACTACCAAAATTTGAAGGAATCGCTCTAAAAACCAATTTCAAAAAGTCACATCGAGTGAGAACAAAGTCATGGTGGTTGAAGATATTTGCTAACTTACTTTTACTCGTGACTTGTTTCACCTTTCGCTTTTTGCTTGTTGGAATTCTGAATATGACGGTTTAGTACCCAATCTGGAGTTGAGTATATGATTTAAATTATAAGATACAGCACAAGATCAACTAGTTTACAAAAGTAGCCTGAGCCAACTGATTTACGAGCGCGTGAGGACATGCAAAAGATATGGTAAATGACAGTTCCAGCATACATAATGAGAGAACAAGACAGCAATAGAAGAAGTAATAGAAGGCTTTTACCAGTCAACTATTACTTTGTCCCTGTAGCAAAATTATCATGGTAAGTGATCCTCCAACCAGACGAGAGCAATGAAAATTTATTCTTGAATGACTGTAGTATAAATATAAAAATTCAGAAAGCAAGACGCCACATGGGGATGACATCTCTCTCCTCATGCCAAGCATATAGAAATTCGCATCCAGCGGAGGGAGAAGAGAGAAAAACTACATAAACATAGATATATAGTTAAGTGGGACACGTCGTTCCAATGAAAAAACTGTGCTTTCTACATGGTTTTTCGTTCAGATAGAATGGAGCCAACATTGTAACTCTTGAAGGGATCCTTCTTTACTACTACGAGATGAAAATGATGACACTCCATACAGCACAAAGTATGTAGTATTCACAGCATACATATAACCGTTGATTGAGTTACGAGTTAGGAAACAGTGCCTGTTTTGTTTTTGATCTGAATAAACAGGCAGGCAAAACAAAATTTGAAGACATTTATGCAATGTAGGGTATTCTTAGACCAACATGGATCGTTTTTTTCACATCTTTCTCATGTTGTCAATATTTCAACATCCTTTTTGTCACGCACAGATGGGCAATTTCATTCTTTTTGTAACCTTTCAGTCATGACTAGCTCTACTTTGTACCAAAATTCTATTGACATTTATCTAATTAATAAAAATCTAACAAGTTTCAAAAGCCTCGTGTTTTAATTAAATTTTTATTTACGCCCCTTTACTTTCCCGTTGCAGCTCATCTCAGGTACGTACGTATACATCAGTAAAAAAAAGTATGATGCGAGAAAAGAGCCAGTATCAAGAACGTGCAGAAACAAAATCCCATGGCTTACGCTGAGTTGACATTTACTTGCTTTTCTATTTGCAATGGATTTGCCCATCCAAGTGTTTTTGCTAGGTAAAACAAAAATTTATTCACCGGTACCATTACCATTTGGATGTCATTATTTTCAAGCAACAAAAACCTGAAAAATTATTCAATGTGAAATGAGTTTATATGTAAATTGGACCAAAATAGTGTTCTTCCACTTTGTGTGTAAAATGTTTTATCAAAGCTGCAAATTCTGAACCTAGTTTTTTAACTTTTACAAGCGAATCAGACTTGTCCTATAAAATAGTTTATTCTAGCACAACCACCTACTAAATGACATTCATATTATATATATTACAAAATAAATCATTCAAACCTCCTCCTTCATAAAAGCAACAAGATTCTGCGGTCTCAAAAAAATATCAGCTATACAATCTCAGCGACTGCATTTACAATTAAATTAGTTTCCATTCCATCCTTTGCGATGCTGTAAGAAAGAATACGATGCATACCATCGGGTAAAATAAAATAGCTTTGCAACGCTGACGCTCATACATGCACGAAAAAACCATCAAAAGTAGTTGGAATTCAATTCTGGAGAAAATGCACATCTCAGTGTTCACGAACCATATAGGCGTATAGTGGTATTACCGCATCTTTTCTGCAGTTTTGTAGCATAAATACTCCATAGATCATCGTGCGAGACACTTTGCCTAACATTTTTGGCGAATTGCGTTGAATCCCATTTCAAGGCTAGTAGAAGATTTCGTCAGCCAGTCATATAGTTTGGTGAACGTGGACGTATATGGGAACACCATACGGATTCTATCCGCTGAATCTAACAGTAATCAGTCATCATTGTTTCATTTCAAAATAGGAACCCTTTTAGTTGTAAGTGATAATGATAACATTTTTCCTATAAGGCTTCTCACGTTCCCTGACACAGAGAGTTCTAGCGCCATGTGCAAGTATGCATGTAATATTACGTGCTGAAGCTGAAAATTAATTCCTTTGAATGTACTTTGCATGGTAAACGACTTTTCTCGCTTCCGTTACCAAATGTAAAGAGGAAATTAAAAATTTCGCCAGACTTCGATAAAAATTCCTGACTACCAGAACCAGAAAACTATTTTTACACTTTTACTGGTACACTTCTTCATATAATAGAATCATGTGCAGTCGATGTGATGTAAACAATTACAAATTATATTCTAAGGATGTTCTTTCCAAAGTTTTTCTTCGTTCAAACCAGTTGAGGAATGCAAAAAATGTTAATTTGAAGTGCATCCAATATTACAAAGACTGCGATATATATGAAGATAGTAAAACGAACTAAAAGCTCGGATTACAAACTTTTTCAAGTATAAGTACAGTAAAAGCGTTAAGAGTTCAGAGTGCATACGAAGAACTATGACTGCAGCGGCATCTAATTTTATTAGATCAAATGGCACAACATGGTACTCCTTTGGCTTTCTTTCCTGTATCCATTTCCATTGTTGTGGTCTCTGAAGACCCACAAGTCGGAAAAGATTCAACAAACTTTTTAAAAAACCATGTGTTGAGGATTAGGAGTATGAGTATTATTTTTAGGATTATACAAAGAGCATTTGTATAATCCTAAAAATCTGCATACTCTGACTAAGGTCAAAATATCGACCTGACCTATATTGTTTTAAGCCTCTCTTATATGTTTTGCCTTCGATAAATAAGAGCGTTTGCCAGCAAAAAGGAAGAAGATAATATAATTTATAATAATAATAATTATTAACTAAAATTACATGTCATGAATTTAATCTCTAAATGCCCTTATTTACATAAAACACTGCAGATAGTAAAGGCACACGACTGCGAAATCGATTGGATAACATCTAAAACACTTTCTTTATTATTAATGACAACGATTAAAATGAAAATTACAATTTTGTAATAGATACATAGATAACAGATACATTCCACCAAGCGTGGTTGTATAGTTGTAACCACAGTCATGTTACTGTTGTAACCTCGTAGGGAAAAAGATCAAAGTTCAAAATTAGAGAGTGAAGGAATAAACTAGTACTAGTCTATTAATGAAGCTAAAAATGACCTGCTGAAATAACGAATGCAACTAAACACGAAAAGATTTCAGTTTCATATAGCTTCGTTCCTCACGGAGAAACGATATAACCACAAAGAAGCTGGTGCTCACCATAAACATATCGATGAATGAAATGCTACAGATGTAACATACAACAAACTTGAATAAACGTCTCCTCATGTTACTGCAGCGAACAAGACCAATGCTAGGTTTCAGAGCGAAATTTTTTAATCACGTCTGGAAATCAACGTCCTCACAATCAAACATGTTCCTGTTAACCTTTCATGAGAAATGGGAAAAGTTGCTTCAGGAATCCCAGAATCGCGAGCTGGAACTGAGAATTACAAGCTCCTCTAGTTATGCATACACCTACATCTACACAAGTGTACGTAGCATCCGGATAGTATAAGAAAATGTACATGGAGAATCTAACGAATGCACAGTTTAATAATAATTCATGTGGATCCACAAGTGCTCCAACAGGAAGTATAGTATTTATATTAAATAGTTGAAAACATTTATTGCGGCAACATTTTCTCGAATTCCCACCAATATTAAACTTTATCGACGAAAGCGTGAAGTCCCACACTACACAATTTTAGCTGTGATCGCAGCCGGTGCCAGTGAAAGGTAGACGGATGTGACATTCCTTTGTTGGAAAGCAATTTCAACCACCCAACATGGAGCAGTATCGCTCGTACAACTCTTACTTACTTTCTCTCAGGGTACGTCAAATCTTAGACATTTCTTTCGCAACTCTTACCGTTACAACTCCCAAATGATTAAAGAAAGAAACTCTTGAAACTTTTCCAGCCAAATAATGAAGCTTAGCATTTCGATTTGACAGGACTCTCCTGCTCAATAGAACAAGCCTGTAAATAATTGTGGCTGATTTCGTTTTACAAACTTTTTATCTCCCTAATTCCCAGTTGGTTGACCCACATTTTATTGAATCCAGACTTCAGACAATTACAAAACTTGAATATAAAAAAAATTCATTTGAACCCTGTCAAAATTGAGTGATTCAGACAGTCCTTTAAAACGGGAAAGTATATAGATTGTGGAAGCAAAGACCAGACCTTCTCATATCATCGCCATTTCTTTTAGGGGCGCATGGTGAAAGCCGTGTACTATACTATTCCACCTAAACAATCATCATTGCCATCTTTAAACATTTTTACTTAGCAAAGCTAAATACATACTGATTAAACAAACCCATCAGTTAAAACAGAAGGAAAAGTCAAGTGAAAATAATTAAACCAGCACGATGATTCCCACCCTAATTAATTACAAAAGTAAAGTTGCAGAAACCCTGATGCATACAGATGTCTTGTCACCGCAAGCCAAAATTACTAAGCTGCAGCTTTTCCGCTTGGAATCAAGTAGTATGAAAAGCTTGAAACACAATACATTTTACATTCCCTAAAAGCACAAGTTCAAATTTGGCATGCGAGCATATGAAAGCCAGTGAGGGCAGTAAGTTTTATTCTTGTATTTACCATCATGTACCCTCGCTATAATTGAGACTCAACTCTACTACTCACTACCTAGAAATCTAGCCTAAGCCCTCATTTTAGAAATTCCTCTTTGAACTAATCTGTGCCGTACCCAAATAAGCATTCAGATGCAATAAAATTATTGTTTCTGAGCAATGTACAATTCCAAGCTAAGCCAAAGTCCTACTTTTGCCCCGCTGCAAGACCATGCAAGACCGTCCTCACAGTTAGTAGCTTGAATCTCATCATCAACAGTTATAAAAATGTTTCTATAGCATATCATGAACCACCATACTAGGATTCCCTCTAGTAATCACAGTACCCTCATCATTAGTGATGACCCAAGCTAACAGGAAAGGCTCCCTCGCCACAACGAAACAACAATAACAATAATAATAGAAACCTCATCACTGATCTTCATTGCCACTGATACTTTCACCATACCGCAGTCTGTCCGATTATTATGCATACGCTGAATGCTGTCTTTTACTAAGCATATATAATACCACAACCATCACAATGTAGTAAATAGGAAACTCGAAGCAGCTAAAGAGCAAGGTGAATTATTCATACCATGCGGTAGTTGCTCTAATAAATTTAGTTCTTGTTTGGTGTTCTGCTCAACCCGTTTCCTTCATGAAGGATACTATAAATACTAGCTTTACGCCTCTATTGTAATATTCAAAACCCATCTCTTCGTTTTGTTTACTTTACGACATTATCTAAATGTAATATCACCAGTTGACGAATAAACCCGTATTAAATTAAGTCCACTGCATTATACTAAGCAGCAAATATACAGCATCGTTTCTGAAATGACTCACTAACGCCTGTCAGTCAGTTTCGTGTTACATTCACATTCCAATGAAAACTTACTACTTTAGTTAGTTACCAGTAGCAGTTTGACTAAACTTAAGCCCAAAACTTCACGAGTCCGATACTTATACTATACATTGTAGATATATCCATATTTCTAGAGAATATTATGTTAAAACCGGATACATATACATGACACATTTATCAATGATGTTGTCAGAACTGTGAGTTTAGTGTGGAATTATACAATCAAAGAAAAGCTGAAACATCGTTCCATGGATATGTATTGAATGTATGTATGTAATGTTCATCTTTTCACTCCAGTCATGCTGAAATTGGGATTAATATCTTTATCAAAATAAGTTAAGCTATTTTAAACCTAATATAAACTACAAAATGACGAAACTGTACAACTTATTAATACACGTGGCAATTCACATCTATACAAAACTCTGCAAAACGCAACAAACAGAAAATTCGTAATGATCTCCCGCATAATATGGTTAGTTCACTTTCACTTGACTGTGGAAACCTAAAACCAGCAAGTCTACGAACAACTTTGTATTATTAGTACCAGTATATGACATGGTTCAACTCCGTTTCGTTTAGCATAACCACTTCTATCAGTACATTCGGTTACCAAACTCAGTTATCAAGATTGCCTAAGGCAAATTATAATTGCCACATTCATATTAATGCATCATGTAGCTTACCGTGTACTACACTACATCTACCTTTGCATTTTCTCTTCGTAAAGTAATTTAAATGGGCATGTCCATGCTCCGATGCTCGTGGTTTATGCTAGCGTTGAACGTAGAGCACTAGACTAGAGAAAGTTGATAAAACAGGAGAGAATATGTAACCCAAATCTTATGGAAGAATCAATGGCTTTACAATCCTTCAGTATTTTTGAAACGTGGAGTTCAGTCTATCTAATGCCATTAGTATAAGTCCAACGGAAAATGCTTCAATAATCACTACAAAAACAAATAGTGACAGCAAACACAACTTGGCCTACTGTTCATAATTCAAAGTACCAATTGTTAGATAAGCCGCTACTACTACTACAAGTTCTCTTTCAATGAGTGTGCAAGTTGAAGTACTGGACATTGTGTAAGGTAAGTGTGGAGTTAGAAAGAAGATTATAAAGCTCAGATTTATCCGATAATAGCAAAGGTTTGAGCTGCTTTAGTGCTTAGTCAGCGTTGGATCTCGCACCCCACCACACCAGATAAAGTGTAAAAGCAAATACTTCCAATGTTGCTATAAAGAGGCCTTATTAGAGTCTATGGAACATGACGAATTGCAATGGGTCATGGAGAAAAAATCTAGTACGAAAGTATAAGTATACGGTAGGTAAAATACCATAATTGACTGACTGTTCACCAAAGCTCTGCTATTCCACCAAGCAGCTTTGGTAAGTGAATAGTGAAAGGTTGAAAAAACTGAACCTTACTATTCCCTATTCACTACTACTAACCGCTCTGTGTCTGTGTCTATCAAACCCCAAACAAGCAGAGATATCATTTTACTCACTTTTGTTTCTATAGACTATCAGTCTAGCAAGCGTGCCTGTGCCTCAAAAGATAACTTCATCACTATCATGCACTGCTCAAATCCTTTAATCCGCACGTTCATCTGTAAACATTCCAAATTCTGGTTTTTACATATGTGACGAGGCTAGCCTAGTAAGCCATTTCCCCTAAATCTCACTTCGACTATGATACACTCATGTATGGGGCACATATGACAGAAGAGGTATGCAGTTTGCATTTGCAATAACCATTCCCAGTTTTTATTTTATGTCATGAATCTGACTGAGCATCTTGTCTTTTATAGTAATATATATTGGCATTATGAAACCATATAGCCAGAACTATACTGCCTTGATGTGGTGATGGTGTGGCTGATCTCTGTAAAATTGTGCCTGGTATATGATGTGTATGAAATTGATAGAAAAACGGAAAGGTTCTTTTCATTACAGGAATTCTAGCACGGGGTGTTTTTTAACTAAGGACAAGGCAGAGAAAAAACTAAATCCATTTTATTTATGCTCACATACATATGCATGAGCGTTTCATTAGCATACGTAAATCATAAATAAATATTTCATGAATGAAACTACAACTCAGGCAAAGCAAGCGTCACGAAAATCCCGAATGTCTCTAGCGGGTGTCGTGAATTCAATGCCTCGCGAAAAGTATTATACATTCAACTGTAGGTGCCATAGGATATTCCTGAGTAGTAAATACATACATATGTATAGTATTCTCTGGGTTCCTCTCGAATTCTTTTCCCAAGGGCCACCATTCATGCACTGTTTCATCAAACGTGAATGATGTGACGAGTGTATAGTAGTAGCATGTCACAGGTGCTTTCACGACCACACAATCATCGCCATCAACAACAATGGCGACCATCTATCCATCCCCATTTGTGAGTTTCTTTTGGTTATGCGACTTTATGTGGGATATTTTCCGGCATCAGAACAAAGGCTTAGGGCCACAATTTAACCGATTGCAACGAGCGTAAAAATCTATTAGTGACTCACTTCTTCTATAACTATGCAATATCTATCTCAATAGTTCGTTTATCCTCAGTTGATGTTCTCCAATTCCCTTTTACTTTCTTTACTCACGCACCACAGGAGAGAAAAAGTAAGAGTGGACGTAACCACCTTTACGATCAAAAATAGTGTCAAAATCTGGATTTTGGAGAGAAGAAAATTGCTGTACACTCAACACTAACCGTAAATTCCAGGAAAGATACAATGCCCATGCACAAAAGTATTTTAGAAAATGGGAGTAATATTTGTGGACGGTCATCACACCCATCGTTACTTCCACACTCTGATCAGATTATTTTGCCCATCAACATTAATTCAAATGAAAATGGGTGTGAGAGAGGCGACGAACGATGCTGGTCTAAAATGCTGACACAATGCCGTTTTGTCTCTTCAAGTCCCTCATTAAGTACAGGGTTCAAGAAGAGGGTAGTAATGCGAGTCATTAAATGAAATTTTTTGAGATAAACTTACCAACTCCGCATTGTGCAAAAAATCATCTCATTGTAGATTTTATAGGATTGGTGGCTGTGAATATGAGCTTGCTGCGATTAAGTTGGTTTTACTGCCAAGAACATTACACTTTTAGAATCATGAGCTATTTGACACAATTTTTATTATATGAATCATCAAATCAAGCAGTGCTCAACGTTGGCCAAAGTCGTAGCCGCCATAATACGCCCGACAACTGACTACAATCGTTCTTCCGGTTTCCTGTACGTCTTCATTAATCACCAACAAACAACCAAGACCACGAAGCAGTTTTTATAATAAAAATGAAGCTTGCAAATAATGCAAATAAAAAACATTTGGGATTCCCGACACAAGTTGTTGTTGTTTCGCCGAACTCTTGCATGTATTCATTTCACGAGTTCGTAAACACATAACAAGCAGCCAGTTACAGCTCAGATGGATGAACTACAGACTGTAGTCTAGTAGTGGTTGACTTTCTTCATGGAAAAGTAGCGGAATAGGATTATTTTATGATAAAAACTACACAACCGGCTTCTGGAATGTAGAACTTTATGTTAAAAGAGTTTTATGTAACTCGCCATCAAATTAAGCATATTATTAATGCACCCAAACCAACCCGTATGTTATGCTAGCAAATTTGAAGGACAATGGAAGTCTATTTACTGATTTTAAATAGCAGGATCAAGAGCATGTTCCTCATCCATGTCTGCTCGCTCAGGATATTAGTAATGTGGACAATTTCCCGTGTACAAATTTCATGAAATGCTACAAAATATTACAGAGAAAACTGTAGAAACTCATCTCATTCTCATACGATAATAATTTCAAATCACATATACAAGCTATAGTTGACCACTTGAGTTTTAACGTCATTCATATATGTCAAAAGTCACCGGAATTTCTCTTACAAGCAAGGCAAGCACCACGACATAAACGATGTATGGTTGAACCTCATTTTGCCCCTAATAGCACTACTACTACTACTAGCACTTGACAATGCTATTTTTATTTTGAACCGGAAAATCAGTTTCTACTAAACAATGGTTACGGGTTTTCAGCGTAGACGTTTTTTTAGCACAAACAGATATGCAAAATTTCCAAATTTGAAATTGAATGACTAACAATAGGAGTTCAGATGACTCACCCTGTTCTCATACGTATGCATTGTTCTTTCTTGATCATAAAAGCTTCCAAGCAAAAGGGCACTGAGCACTTGTTTGTTTGAAAAACCAGACAACAAACAAGCTAAATCTGCCGCTCCACAAAATAAGAAATCAAGTTCTTTCAAATGCGACTTACACAACAAACACTTTATTTTTATATTAAAAGGCCATATGAAAAGCCCTTGAGCAACGTTTTTTACAGGCATTCACAAATACTCACTTCAAACGTTCAAATATGGACGAAATACACATACATTTCATGAAACGAGGTCCTCTAAAACCTATATAAATAAATACATAAGGAGGGCTAAAAAGCAATTTCTCGGCACATAAAACGGGGACGCCATTTACTGTGCGTTTTTTTTGAGATTTCAGCTACAACTCATGCAACCAGACCCATTATCTCATTTCATTCATCTTCCCAAGATTTTTCTTTTCTTGTTCCACCTTTTGATGAAGGAATGCTATGTCAAAATACTGCGCGAGTAAGAACAAAGTATGTACATACATAAGTTGGCAAATACAACGCCAGCCAGGTTCATCTCGTTACTACTTCATGTCATAATATTACGCACAACATTTCTACACATGGAATGGTGTTCTGTCTACCGGTGAAAGTTTTCGTACTGAAGTGAAGACATACGTCAACCAGTGAGGCTTTCCACAAAGGCAAAAACGTTCAGCCCATTTCCCTTCCTCTCAAAAATTCTATGAATCCATGTAATGTATATGCAACATAAAAAGGATTTTCTTCCGTTCAGGATGAGATTCTTGTTTTTCCAACATTACCTAGTCATATATCATACATACATACATAAAAGATGCTACTGCCACTGCTACACTATTCATATTACCAAAACTCCACCGCGATCTTTTTCTAGTAAATTACAATGTTCAATTTTTGGACTCGTTGTACCATGACGAGATCTACCGGTAAAAGATGCCGTACAACGGAAAAGAGATAGATGGTGGATTACTCACGAAAAAAATGTTGCCGGGTTTTCCTTACCTGAAGGCCAGTATATGAGCTTGAATTTGTGAAAGAAAAGAAGTATTTACTGATCCCTTCTTCCCACATGCAAGATATCAAAGTGCGCTTCATGTTATCTACACATGAATCACATTCTGGCGTACAAAACATAGAAAATGTAAACGGTAAAAACATCAGATAAATAAGTACCCCGTCTAACGGGCAAAAAACATGTCTTACTTTTGTTCCATCCTGAAAAGTCAACATAGCGTAGACACAACAAGAACAAAAATTGCATTTTTTGCGTTCATGAAGTACTTTTGGTGACAAACTTTTCTTGGATTTTTCTTTTCATCGTCAAGTGCTCGTGCTGCATAGTTCAAGTGTAGGGAACTGACTGCAAAGGCGACAAAAAACTTTCATGTGACTAAACTAAAATGTCCGATGGAAGTTTCAAAGTATGCGTATGTACGACATTCGCATCAATGTGTATCATATAGGTTCAACTTCAACCTTTCAAAACGAACTACATATAGTCTATACTACACAGTATTATCTATATATTTATCGAAAGTCGGATATGCACACGCAGTCCAATATATACAAGTATTAAGTAGGCATATTATATTATTAGGGATCGTTCTCTTCTGCAGCCATGCAATTTATATAGTCAGCACTCGCAAATTAATAAATCTGAGAGTAATTTGCGACACATTTGTATAGAGGAAAGGAGACCGTTGCCGATGCCTGTAACATAACCGTAACAATACCATAGCGCATAAATGGATGTTTGGAGCACAGCAAATAAAATAAATCTTCACTCAACAGAATATATACCGATGAGCCATTCACAGCGGGTCGCAAATCTATCAGTGGATACATGAACTGTGGAAACGCCCCGCTGAGCAAACTGGATTCAGAAGAATACAGTAATGGTTAGAAATCCGAACTTGGAATGCAAAAATAAGTGTTCGTATAAAAGCAAAACGATGGACAAGTTAGATAACCAATTCGCATGTTATACGTCTACATGCTTTTACTTTATAAGTACCTACATTAGCCAGTTTCTCCTTTTTCACATAATATATAGTATACTCATGCTATCCTATGTCGAAACCAACGATAGACTTCAATGCCCCCAGTTTCGGTAACCTCCACGGAACACAGGCTGAAGAAACTGAAATAAAGATTCGATTGCCTAATCACATGATTCACCAAGAAGAAACTTGAAAGGTACAGGTATTATGTCTATACCATGAAATATTGTGTATCTTACATAGATAAATTT
This sequence comes from Orchesella cincta, assembly GCA_001718145.1. Lineage (NCBI taxonomy): Eukaryota > Metazoa > Arthropoda > Collembola > Entomobryomorpha > Orchesellidae > Orchesella > Orchesella cincta. Next base: position 84,730 of record LJIJ01000064.1, on the reverse strand, counting down.
CCCTCAGGAATGTAAGGCTGAATGCACTTTTCTGCCGTATTACTGATGCTGATACGATACTTTAGCATGTTAACAATGAGCCACAACAAACGTAACAACCATAAATTGATAGGAACAATACATTTTCAACTGAAAATACAGCCTGCTCAGGCGGCACCGTATCTGTATTCCGTTCCGAGCAACAAATGCCTGCTCTGCCTGACTACTGTCATCCCTGTGAAGACTAAATGCTCACTGTTGTTCAATTTTTTACTTGCTTATAGTGATTTTGAAAAGGAGAACAATATATTTATGTTGTATACAAGTTACACACGATAACAAACGAAAAGACCTCTCTCTGCACACCCCGGAAGGGTAATACCGAACAACTTTCGTAATTTCCCTTTTTGTCTTCATTGTTTTTTACGGGTATAACTATAACTCTACTACTATATTATAGCGCTAGTGTCTTTATTGCCAAAAAATTGGGAAACACATGGTGAAACCGCGCAAGAAACTCTTCTGTTTGAGAGCCCTTCTAATGAGCAAAATAAAAGTTTTGTCATTTAAGCCACATGCAATATACGAGTCAAGTAGAAGGGATCTCCACTCTTCGTCAGCATACTCTTACTATTAAGGTCAACAATTTTTGCAAAAATCTGTCGTCTCGTGTTGTGTTTCTGCTTATAACTTTTTACTCGATATAAAACAAACTAAAGGGGAACGAAGCTAAGTTTCTGCCAACAAGTACGTACGACAGACGGTTGGAAAAGCCTCCTCAGTTTACATACTTCTCGCTTCTTTACCATGTGCCCATAAGTTAAAGATTCGAGGACTTTCTTTCATCACTTTGGCTTACAACTTTCTGATCCACAGTCTTACCTCCGCTACCTACGTAATGATTGTTTGAACCTGAAAAAAAAACTCCAAGCAAACAAACTCACTTGGTGGAAGAGGTGCAGCAACCAGGTCCATAATGTGTATACATAAGATTGGAACGTGCCTCATGATCTCGAAGCACCCACTTTACTTTTCATACGATCCCCACGCTTCGTCATTGGGTAAACGTAATAAAATATAAAGAACTGGCACTAAAAGCAATAAACTGGATTCAGTTATCAAACATCAAACCCATTAAACTTGAGAACCGCATTCTCACAGTGAAGAAGGGGGAAAGAGAAAGAATAACAAACCGTTTCTCAATTAACTCTATCCGGTTCGACGAGTCTTCTTTCACCAACTTTCTATTGTACCCGCTAAGTCTGCCTGCGCGTCACTTTGTATTGTATCTTCTATAACAATTTCAACAACTGGAAATGGATAAATACACGGTTGAGACTTGGTGGTTGCTACATTCCGTAGGACCAGCTTCAGCCAACCTCCACAAAATGCTCAACATTGAAGCATGCATGTAATTTTCATCATCTTCATCACCATCATCATCATGCTCTCTCCTTTTTCTCGGCGTAGCTGCTTGAAAATGAAATTAAGCATTTTCCACAACTCAGCCTTATTTCACCGTCCACGCTCATAACGTACACAAATTCATATGTATTTGTGCCCGTGCTTATGTTCAACTGTTGGGGCGCGTGTTCATGTATGTAAGTACTATTTAGGGCAAATGCTACTCACAGCCCTAACAAAATGCTGACGTAACATTAGCTATTTTAGAAAGGAATATTTTATTATTCTAGTACCACTGTACTGTTTGTTAGATATATATGTATAAGGAATGTCAAAATGAGGCAAATAAGGAGTCACTCTTCTCATCCAAAGCATTATGGTGTCTCGGAAATTTTTATGTATATCCCGGTCTACTACTACTACTATAATATGCAGTTTGTCGAGTTTGGCTTGGCCCACAACTACAAAAGTACATACATACTACAATACATCAGCTAACTATATGCGGATGTTGGTAAACAGTTTTCGATTTCATAGAGCCACGGACTGTTCTCACTGCACTGGCTACTTTCCCTCCGTCCTTTACACTCACATCGGGGCGTCATATCTATATAAATATGTGCTGTTTTCCATCTCATCTTTTCAGTGCATGAACTCATTTACCGTTCTGCAGACAACTTGTTAAAACTAAACTTTTTCTTTCTACTACCCTTGCTTTTACTTGCTTCCCTCAAAAAAATCTGAGAACACCAGGAGAAAAAAGCTCCAAACTGTAATATCTTAAGGCTACCTATATACATATAGTAAGATCTTCATGGACTGGAGGCAGTTTCTCCGGAACATGTATGTAGATTTTTACTGAAACAGAATGGAAAAACCTTTCTCCATGTTAATACCACTAAAACAGGCTTCCATCAACTCCCTAGAAGATGGTGTGATACATATACATATATACCAACCTACGCTATGTGAAAACTTTTACGCCTTTCACTGATGTGAAGCTTTATATGCTGGAAATACATACAACTCGTATATATCCTATTTACATTTCTAAGGTAATGTGAGTCACTTCACTTTTGTTGTGTAAAAGTAAAACGGAGAGCTTCAATAATGCAAAATCACTGACGACCGTCCACCATTGTACTCTATGGAGTCACATACGCTACACATGACAAAATAATGCTAACAAACACAGAACAAAGAGAAAGTACGGATTTGGAACGTCGAATAAAAATACAAAAATTGAAAGAAGACGTATCATACAGAGCACTCTCCTTAGACTTGGATCTTTATATAAGCTGCAATCAAATCTAAGCATTATGACGCACGTCCAGCCTTGATTCCTTTCAAACTCTTTCAACTTGTTTTTTTTATATATTTCTGTTGAAAAGGAGATCACGCTGAAAAATTGTATAAATGAGAATCCAGTCCTGGAAAATATCCTCCGTTTGGCGCTTTTCCAGCACACTTCACTGCATCCGAACAAAGACACATCGGATACAGATATTATTATATTGTATGTAAATATTCGATATAAACCTCTTTCTATCACGAGAAGACAGGCATATATGTACATTCAGCCCAAGCTATAACCATAATGACATTACACAAAAAACCTAAACAAAAAGCAACTCCATGTCTGAAAATGTCGTATTTTCCGCTAAGAAAGTTGGAATGGTATTTACCAATTGTACAGTTATACAACCGTTACACGATGACTGACTTCCAAGTACGAAATCAATGATTCATAAAACCGGCAATCACACCTCCAGACGCCAGTAGTATAGTCATACACAAAATGGTTTCCCAATTTCTACTGTAGTATGCTGACTATAAGTGTGCATGTATTTGTTCCATATCCAAGTGACATATGCCAAAGCAAAAACATACAGACAGCAAACACTGAGAAATGATGTTAGGACATACAAAACAAATTGCCGTCAAACGAGAAATTGAGAAATGATAGCTGATACAAAACACGGGATCGCCACACTAATACAATGACAATGTGTTTATTAACGGAGAAATATATTGGTTCGCAACTGCTCATGGCTCATGCTTTTCTTCTTCATATTCACAAGAAAAATATTTTTCCGCAACATGGCATGTCACTTTCATTTAGTGTTTTAATTATATATGATATGCTTGCAAAGACAAATGGTTTTATGACAAGCTGAAAGTGACAATGCAAACATCCTTTTAATTCTTCCCTTGTCACAAAAATCATGCTCGTGTGACTGACCAATAGTCGTCTTTATCAGCACAATTTCAATATCTGGATAGTTGGTTATATAGTTATAGTACTGTGAAGCTAAAGCAGGCTAGACAAGACATAACCACGCATAAAAGATTACACCCTTCAGTTTCCGTTTGCTCGCAACTCACATTTGCGGCTTGTGACTTTTATAACATAATGGTTGGACAATTCAGCAAACTGTAGTCGGTTTTAGTAAAGTGGTTAAGCACTAAACACTTGCTTCTTAATGCAAAAGTTGCAGTTTTTGTAATATTCAAAGAATGTGCCACAATGTGGAATTGATCCGTGATATCCAGAAATAAGCTTGGTCATTTTTATACAATATATGTATACTCATGCTTACGGACTTTGCACAAATGTAAATATACCATTTACATATATTCTATTTTACTTTCATCCGTATGTATCTATAACTAAAACGATGAAATTTATATTGATGATATGGACTTTAATAGCACCACCACCATTGATCGGCAGCTTTCACATGAACAAATAAACTAAATGCACATTCAAGTTTCAAAAGGAAACTCAATGTCACGGCAAAAGTTACCACAAAAACTAGTTCGAAAGTTGGCTAAGATTCCTGAAAAATGCAGCTGTGGTATAACCATGATGATAGCATCAGTACGAAAGATAAAAACCAAGTACAAGACAGTTGCTGCAAAAAAAGGATGAGAAAAAGCAAACGCATGTCTCTTGTTTGTGCTTTCCCCATCCCATGCTATAAGACGATCTGAAGAAACAGACAATGGTAATCTGTTCTTAGGTCTTGTGCTCCATTCTTCACCACATCCGCATCCGGCTTTCTTCTAGAATTTTAAAGTTCTTCTTCTTGAACAAGAACTTTAGGTTGTAGGTACTAAATCAGATGAAGCAAAAATAAATTGCCTCCACTGCTGCCTTGAGTCTAGCACATTAGGAGTGGGATGGAAATTAGAACCTTAAAACATTGTATGCTGCAATACCATTTTTGCTTGTCCAGCATTGTGAGGAACAGAACATGTAAGATATATCTGAAAGGAGAATTTATTACAAAAAGAACAAAAACATTTATACAGACAGAAGCACAACTACAACTACTGCAATTAATGCCGAATTCCTCGTTCTCCGATCCAGCTCAAGTGGTACGGCCCGCTACTGCCTGTAATAGGATCCAGTGCACATAAAAAGGCAATCCATACATAAAAATCATTATAAGCACAATAAAAACAATTAAAGTTTGGGTAAAATGAGTTGCTAAAAACTTCAAATAAATACTAAATACCCGTAGCTAGAGGTAAGTGATGTATGTACGTCAAGTCAAGACTTTTACACGTGTCTTAAATATAAATGCTTCTCTGAACTTCAAGGAAAAGCTTGGAGAAAATCGCATAATCGAAAAATACAACCCTTTTGAAACAGTCACTGTAATTTCATCTGGATTCGGCGTGGAATTTCGAAATGCCTACGCGCTTACAATGCTTTCAAAAATGCAATATAAGCAATTTAAGTGAATACTAACAAGTAAGCAAGGCAAAAACATTTCGTGAGTATTTTGTAGTAGCATAGACATGAACGTGTGCGTAATATAAAGGCATGCACGTTCTAGCAATGGAAGTCCAACACGAAAGAGAGTTAATATTTAGTTGATATTTTTCAAATAGAAACAGGTATGCCTTGTTAAACTTACTTGTTAGCCACGAACTATGTTACCAGTATATATAGTTTTACATTTTAGCAGAGCAATCTAGTCCAAAGTCTTAACTAGTACATCACTTTAGTTCTTTTGCAGCAGCATCAAGATTCATGAGCCCATACACAAACAGTGTGTGAGGAGTCCATTCGTGAGTGTGCAACAATCAACGATGCGATGGGGGCTTTCAGAATAAATACATAACATACGTAGCTATGTGCTTCCCAGCGGATGGACGGACGACATTTTTGAACTTTTATTATATTACAAAAATGTAGTCGGACGGTGGAACACGTTGTAAAGGGTCCACGAGCAGCACCATTTCTACAACATTCTGAAAATTTTCTACATTCCACAATCGTAAGAAACTGTGCATACAAACAACTCTAGAGCACCCTGGAAGGTATCTGAAAGAATTTTTTCATGTTCTCTTCACTTTCAATGAGAAAACATTCACTTATCCATACCAGCAACAGTAACTCACGATACGGTACTCACAACAACTGAGAAAATATTGTACTCAAGTCATCATGTGTATAGCATTTTTGTCTTTTTTTAAAGACGGAAAGCTGGGAAGTTGCTTTTCATGTTAGTACTACTCCTCACCATTATTTCATGGAATGACAAGTCGTAAGCTAACCTATGCACATAATATTTTTCCCCATATGTAAGTGCATAAAATGGAATGGATTTCAACGAGTAAACCAAGACAGCATAAGTACCAGCTCATGCCTGAGATTCCACTCTCTCCCTGAGAGAGATGAGACGTTCTTTCCCTTTGCATGAAAATACATACGTATTACATATTATTGTGCTTCTTGCCCTTCGTGTCTGCCCCTGGAAAGCATGCGAGCTTTCCTTTACACCAGTCGTCTTTCAGTCGTGACTAGATCATTTTGTTTGTGCGAAGGCACGAAGCAGCAGTTGCTTTCAGAAACAGCAACAGCACCACTGAAGCATATATACTGGGAACGAACAGAGAAGGTATAAAGGCTTGAAGCCACTTTCTTCCTCAGTTCAATTCAACTACCGACCTCTTCAACACTAAAACGATCAAGGTGTCACACTGTCTACTATTTCAACTCTTTTCGCTCTCACGTTTCCCCAGGTGTCGGCAGGCATACTTGTCTACAACAGGATAAAGGAAGTAAGACAACAAGGAGAAATTCTTTCTTATCACTTGCAGCTACAAGTGTACAACTTTCACAAGTAGCACATGTACTTGCGTCTCGCAATGGCATTGAACTGTACATGTATGAAGTAACTAAAAAAAATCCCAGCACTTCTGTTCAGTCATGCTAGTGGCAGTTAAGTTGAGAGGACCAGAAAAACTTTTCAGTCTAACTCTACCGGAACATTTCAACTTACTACAAGGCAGAAATGACTGATTTTTTCAAAATGAAAACATTATAAATAAAAGTTCTTATAAATTTTGCAAAATAGCTCACTTGAATAATTTTTCACCAAATTAATATTACTTTTGTGAAAACGTTTTCGGGTAAAGTTTTCAATTTTTAGAAAACCAACTTTTTTGTTGAAATCCATCATAAGAAGATTTTTTTGTGGGAGTCAGTTCAAAATGTAGCAATTCATCAATTTATATTAATTTAAAGTGTGCGTGACTGAAAACATTGCGATTATTTTGGTGGAAAATCGTAAGTAACCTTAAAAAACAAAACTGAAAACGAACACAAGTTCCAAAAGTGCTACAAAAAAATCTAATTGTATGATTGCCAGCTGCAGCCAAAGTTTTAAGTGAGCAAGTACCTGGTGGTAAATAAAATGGTAAAAAATTAACTCTGACAATCCCAAAAATCTAAAAGATCTCACCGATTCTCAGACAAAGCCTATACTTTCTTCCCAGCACCTAAAACTATTGATATGTATGTACATTATATAACTATTTCGATAGACAATTTGTCTTTTAAAACTAGATCATTCGTCGAGTCGTAATCAGTGTGCAACGTTGTAAAGTATTTCCATAGATAGAACTAATCAAACAAGCCACAGAAGACGGGAAAGAGGAAGATCGTACAAGACGCTGCAATCCCAACTCAAGAAAGTTTACGACTGAATATATCAAAGTGGTTAATCGGAAACCATATCGTAGATAACTTTTACCTTCTCGCCGCTTAAGCCTATGTAATAAAACAAAATCTAATCTAAGGCAGCAGATGTACCAAATATTTTAACCAAAGGCAGGCTTCTTCCAGTAGGCCAGAACACCAATATAAGAACTTCAACTAGTCGACTGATCTACGCGAGTTCCATCGAGTAGACAAGTAAGTTACCGCAGGAAACAAATTCCTACCACCTCCTCATACCAAACAGGTTAAATCCTTTCTAGTGTGGTATTGACTTTCTCTTGACAAATCCTACCTGTTTCTTTCTACAAACCATAAAACAGGATCCACATGGACTTCTTTTAGTATTGTCCATTGTATTTCAACAGCTCCTTGTATACCTACATACCTTTGTGCAATCATATAACAACAGTGCTATCATGTACCCCCAACCAGACTAAATTTTATAAATGAACTACATCATACTTCCTTCCCTAGTCCCGACACAATCCTCACAAGAATCATCAGTGGAACAGAGAACAATTGTCACACAGCAGTTTTTATAACCCAGTATAACACACACACACACATAGATCCATCCTCGTACACATGAAATGTCCATTTAACTTTCATTCCCTCTTTCAAAACAAGTCCTAGCGAGTGCCGAGTTTCAAAACAAGTTTCACCAAGAATAGACCAACAGAGGAAGTAACACTCGATCTCCGCTTTTTCTTCCCTAAACAGCAGTTTCAGGGTACTCACCTTCAATGATACTTCTTACACTTGAGCGTATGTATGTATTTGTACATACTTTCATTTTATGTACAAACTATAAGCAACCAAGAAGGCAACCGAGTAAACTGCTGCTGCTGCCGAGATCCAGAAGGTTATTTCAATGAATGCTGGAGGCTATATATATACAGCGAGCGACTGTAAGTAAAATGCAGTCAAGTTGGCGTTTTGTACTATTTGTAGACCTACCTGAGTCTTACCTTCACTGTTATGATATCAGAAGGGTTGGTATTCCCAAAAGATTTGCTTTCATATCCCTTTATACAGTTATGCATCTTTCGAGTGACGACACAACGCTAGTATGTAAGATGAACGGGATGGAAAGAGAGAGAAAAAAAGTTTGGGCAGAAGAGAAAAGTTTTATCATCAGATCATTCTTTACTTCTCGATCTTGTAGAGAAACCTCTTTGATGATGAGAAGTATTACTTTTCCGCAAAAAAAACCTATTTTTCTTCACAAGCACAAACAATGCTGACACCAAACAGTGTTTTAGCACATTTGGGTAGCTGGTAATGTGCAACTATTAAACATATTCCTACTAACAGATAAAAATTTTCGTATATTTCTAACTCTACATATAAGATCAATTCGTTGCAGACTACTATTACACACCTTTCACAAAATTTACAAAAGTGAACTGGCGAAAGAATATTTTTCAAAGTTGATACTAATGGAATGAAGGTAATAGAAGTAAACTACTCTTGAATACTTTGAAACATTGTCGAAACCAAATTATCCTAGACGAGTCCCTGAAGAACTTCTAGCTAGTTTCTTTAGTACATTTTTAAGTTGCGCTTCATTGCTCATTCTCCTTTTACAACATTATAAACGGGTTGAGCTACACGTTTGTAGCATCTGTTAATACAGAAGAACTTGGAAAAATCAGAAAATAATAGGACTACATCTTGACCCAATTACAACTGCGAGACGAAAACATCTCAACTGGGAGCATGTGTCTACCTTTGTTCAACTGCTTGTCACCATTAATTCCCTGTAGGAAATGGCATTCTAAATTCTCTAAGCCCCTTGAGAATTTCTGTAGCTCCACACAATTCACTTCTGCCCGTCTCCCTAGTTTATAACAACATATAAATACGGTGACAAGGCGTTGCGTTCGAAATCTGGAACTGGAAATATATTGTACAGACGTCTTGTTTATAGTGTATTTTAGATTTCGCTACTATTGGTTTTTTTTGTTTCTGTTCAACGAAATACAATTTCACGTCTTGAGAACCGACTGAGTTTTCTATAAATTCCCCTGCCTTAACACTGGACTAATCCAAAACAAGAATATTTTCAAAGCTAAACAATGACAATAGAGTTAGTATTTATACACTAACAAGTTGTGCTATGCCGTACAAAGAAGAATAGATTTACAGGACACAAATGGTATTTTTTGCCATTCCAGAATAAAGTAGACACAAAAAATATTGTGCAAAAGCTGCTGTAGTTAGATGCAATAAACCGCGTTTAGTTAAGTAAGCAACTAAAACCCAGAATAGTATTTTTGAAATACCAGCTTCAATATATGTAGCATTAAAGCAATATTTCTTTCAAAGGTTCGTCTATTCATGTATAAAGTATTCATTTCGCTGCATGAATAAATTCTGCAGTAACGATTAAATATGAAAGTAAAGAGCAAACTAATAACGTACATCACAAAACTCTTTGCGAAGCAATAGACTGACAAAGAGGTAGCAAGCATACACTATACGCTTGACGCTGCTATACATCCGATTTTCCTCTATTGATATTGATACAATTTTACCGCAACCAATCTGTCTCCATTGAAAGTAAACATCGAGGGTAATTTGCAGACTAAAAGTACAAAACTTGTAGATAGATGATACAAGCTCATTCGACAGCTAAAATCAGGGCACACAGACACCCGAGACCTAACATACCCCAATTAATTACTGTCAACATGCTCTTACTATATATGTATGCAGTCATCGCCATCCATAAGCAAAGTATATTTTGGCAGTATTTCTTGCACATAGGCAAGCTGGGATATTATTCCTTCATGATGTGTATAAATACGTCAAATTCCTTTCATCTTCATGTTACGTGAAAAGTGAAAAGGCATGCTGAACTATCGCTGATGAAAATGGGAACGGTTACGTTTCACTGAATATCTAGAATTAGAGGCAAGCTTTTTGCGATACGATGCCATATGGTCGTTGATGATAATATGCCTATATTATGTATTTGTATCATGAATGATGTTCTTGAGTAAAAGTAGAGTCAGCTCAGAGTTGCATAGTAGGTCACGAAATCGGAGAAAGTAATAAACTGCTTCATATACTATACTTCCAGCATGCATGGATCGCATGCTGAAGCAGAATAGTAATTTGATACCGGGCTCTGCAAAAGCTAGAATTTCAAGAGATGAGAAAAGGAATAATTATTGGACTATCAGATATTCATCTATTTGGCAATCTGCACGTGGAAAAATGAACGACAGAGAGACTGAGATTGGAGATTCTTAAAAACTTGCTTGAATAAATTAGATGTGTTGTAATTTAAAACTAAATCAGCCCTACAACTATTGCCTACATTATATATTTCGGGAATACAAAATTTATAAAAGTTTTCATAAAATAATATAGTTATGAATACCAATCTAGGGGCATTGCGAAAGAAGCCTTGAAGACAACGAGGTACTTTCACAAACATATGTTGTAACAGCTAATAATTCACATGAAAGTCATACTGCCTCGCATTCAAATGCTGCAGCAATACGTTTTTGGTATTTCGATTCGAAGAAAAGACTACAACTGCTAGTGGTGATGGTAGAATTTTTTCGATTCTTCAGTGCTCCCAGTTGGCAGTTACAATAAACAATTTACCACAAATTTTTACTCGTCTATCGTAAATGTACCACAAAATTTATAATCTACCGTATGCTTTTACTTACAAAAATAGACAAAACGAGAAATTTATATGCAGCAAACGTTAACCTCAACCATAAGTTTCATCATATTATGTAACAAACATATTGATCAGTAATTCTGACGAGCTTATAAAAATATCCGTAATGATAAAGGTTCCGAAAACAAATTATATAACACCTCGTCTTTACATTCACGTTTTTTTCATCATAAAACCTTTCCTGTTCAGCTCATAGTAGTCCACAAAAGGTGAGGAGTGTAAGACCTAACCTATAGTTCAACAGATTACGAATGACGTACACGCATCGGAGTCGTATCAGTTGTTAAAGTATATTTTCCAGGTCACGAAAGATGTTACTCGGCAAAAATGAAACTAATTTTCTGCTACGCTTACTTGGTAATTGCATGCATCTCGAATACATTCATCCCCATTCACTACGCTATTGATAAAGTGAATGGAGTGATTACTGAAGGTAAAAAAGGTTTATTCAAGTACGAACCACAAAAGAAAAAAATCATACTACTCTCGTATCAAAACTTAAATTCAACAAAACCAAGAAAGTTAGGTATTTGAATTTTCTTTTCCAAAGAGGAAAAGGCTTTGCTTTCCGAGCCATCCCCCATTATCCTCCACTATAATAGGTAGAGGTAAAAATCTATGAAATATGTATATGTCTATATATATGAAATGAAACATTACTTTCACTTGAGTCAACTATGCCAGCTGACTTCTACTAGTAATGCATAAAAAAAACTTCCTAGTCTATCCAAATAGAAAGTATAGGAAAAAGAAAAAAACAAATTCACAAATAAATGGGCTGCAGACAATGAAACGTAATATCTGAATCGAAATTCACTCAAGTGAACACGAGCGAACTGATTCTTTACCGCAGATTCTGGAGAAATTCTATACATATACAAAACCATAAAGGAAGTTTACAGCTCATTCCCCATACATAGAAGGAAGGAATACGTTGTTACAAGCTCATATTGTAAAAAAAATTGTATCCCACATGTTTGAGTATGCATTTATGCTAGCTAGGTAGGATTCGAGATTGCACAGTTTTGCAAACTACATCTGACTGAACCAATACCAATTTTCTTCTTTAATAACAATATATATATTTGTATATGCTGACATGCCTATCATTCTAGACAACACTTCATCCATATATATATAGTATTTGTTACAAGTGCAAAAAATCATGAGAAAAAGATGCCTCCCAATAGTGCTCTGAATACAAGATAGCAAACTGCATTGAAAAATATTGATGATACAGGCACAAATACATAAACCACACACTACATATATGCATGCACTGTTCATTTGCGTCAAGGCACTACTACTCCAATCAAAAAGCCTTTTGCATTCGTTTTTATGAAAAGTACTTCCTTGCGTTTTTTAGAACGTGAACTCGCTCATGCACAACCTCTCTCACCTTGCCTTTACCACCTTCCTTTGTTGCAATATTGGTATTGTTGACGATGAAAATCTCAGAAGAACGAAACGTATAGGTACATAATTGTGAATCTATAGAATCAAGTAAACGATACGCATCATCCGCTTCGTTTTCTGTCAGAAAATACTCTCACAGAAGCACGGATGATATAGTTTTGCACTTGATACAAAGCGTGACAACTATAGAAGCATACAGAGCGGATACCATCATTATTACGGTGTTTCGCCCAATATTCCACAGGAGTAACCTGAATGGTAGCTTGAGAAAAACGTTGATAATATTACGAAATGAGGGAATAACTCTATTCAACCATACACACGCATCATCTTACACCACTATTTCTAAACATACAAAAAAAAATTCTATATCACTCGATTCGTCAGCTTCACTCCAATCCAAGGCTAAGCTCCCCAACTTCATACTTGGCTTTCCTACACCTTTCCCATATTTATTACTTTTTTTCTGATTCCTTTTTTTCATTCACACTTGGGAAAATCTTTTCAGTTTACTCGGAAAGCTCCGGCCATTATTACATACACATCTGCTTATTCCCTACTGCCGTCCCTATTCAGATTCAGTGCGTATTTCATTCTTCTTTGAATTGTATTTTTTCTCGGCAAACCAAATGCAAACCACTAAATACACATTTTCTCAATAACTTTAATAATCTTCCCGAAAAATCTAGTGAACTATCCATTGTGAATGACAAAGTACCATACGCCAACGAAACGTATGTAATGTAACTGCTTATCAAGTTTCTTACATTCCACAAGGCAAAAGCGTAATAAATTGTTTTATGAGACCTCGGTTAAGATAGGAGTATCATGTTGAAATCGTCGTTGGCACTGTAGTGAAAGTTGTCCTCTGCGTGAGCTTGGGGTGGTATAAACCCATTTATAACAAAACAAAATATCTGCAATACTCCCATTCTTTCTAGAGCCCCATATCTTAGAAAAACAGGATAGCATTGTTGCATAAACATAAAAGTATATACCTACAGGATACAAGCACATACTAGCATCAAAATCGAAATCATTTTTAACAAAAGACACGAAGAAAGTTTTCTTGATTTACAAAAGGATTTCTGAAGAGCCAAAGGGATTTTTACTTCGTCGTCCATTTCCTCACCGGTGCTACTTCATTTATATACGACGTTGTAATATATTGTAGCATTAGGCTAACTAACGGAAACAGTCATGTCAATTTATCTCCTGTGAGCATTCCCAAGCTTACATGTCAGCTTTCTTTATGCTCACATCTGTTCTGTTCATTGCTATCAGCGTATCTAAATATTATTGTAAGAAAATCTAACTCATGACCACTCATCTCGTTCCTTATTTCCTATTGCTCTGTTCCTGTTCTTATTTCACTCAATTTTATGATCATCCATGTGGTAATGCTGTAATTCAGTGATAATTGTTCGTTGCCCAATAGCGAGATCCATGCCATTTTTTTTATGAATTGTGCCGGATTCACTCATCAAATCACGAATCGGTGCATGCATGAGATGTACAAAACAAAAACAAAATTGGGTAATATTCCACAGAAAGGATTTTTTCCACAAGAGACGAATGTGAGGCGAAGTTCGGAAGCAGATGAGAATATACCAGTTGTTATTGTCATATGATTTCCAATTTAGACTTTTTCAGCGGATGTCAAGAGATACTTATCATAACCACATATCATAACTCGGTGTTGTAAATAGGTATTAGAAATATCTTTATCCGAACATGAGCTTCCTTATCGAAAACTTAGAGCATGACTAACAGTTCCACGAAATCGTATCAGCTATCTCAGGTGGATATAAATATTATTGGTATTCACAAGCTATTAACTTCCTCTTCTATAAACCCCTTTGGGCTATCCGTACAGCCACTTTCACTCAGAAAAATATATAGAAAACACAAAGTCGTAGGCTTTCACATAACAAGGATTACCATGTTATCCTTATTCGTGGCTTCATCTGAAATTCGCAAGAAAGCTTCCAATTCAAGCTCTAACATTGGAGAATCTTAATAATACAGGGACAAAATATTTTGTATTCAAAGCATTGCAGATGACTCTTGAGCTGAGCCACGTACTCAATATGCTAAGCAAGCATTTTTATGTACTTATCTCTAGGAGCAAGTTATTGTAATGTGGAGGAGTGCATACTGCATCCTTTTATGAATTTATTTAGCATGCAAGCTACTTAAGATAGCATTTGGGTGAAAACATGATTACCTTAGAGAAAACAGTACTCATTCTTTGATAAAACTCATGTGTACTTACTGAAAACCACTTTTCTAGATTTTTGAAGCATTATGATGATGGCAATGATAATACGATACGATATCAAACCCACATGTAAGTCTTCAAAAGTATACTTTTGTCATGGACCAGCATTCTTTCTAACTTCATAGTAGCGATAACAAGCGTTTTCTGCTGGCCAGTGTTCGTTTTCCAATCATTACTAAACACTATACTATGAGACGAAAGTTATGACGTACATGCCCAAAGTTCGGTGTAATAAGTTAGTTGTATAGAGTTGACCTTTACTAATATACCTCACTAAAACATTGCATTAAATACCATAGGTCTACCAGCATATTTACGGCCACCACACTGTGCATGCCCTATCGTTGCGCCATTTGAGACTACCAACCAAGATAACATCAAAGGAATCGGATTATCTCCTTAATAGCAGCATGCCTGCATTTAGTGTAATAATTCAAACGACATTTGACAACGCTATTTAAGCAGAGGCGAGTTTCATGCGTATCTCATGGGAAAGGGGCTTTAATAAATCGTTCCAGCTCTTCTTGCTGCAAAACCGAAAATAGGCCTTGTACTTTCAACATCGTTTTACGTACCACTAATGTGACCCCATCACATTTCCGACGATGCGATCGTGTTTTGTCCATGCTATTGCAAAACGTTCTGGCTTTCCTCAATTCCAACAACAGTTCCAACCTCCATTCACAATTTCCAACTTTCCCCCGTTTTTTTTCTATTACGACTACACTACATTTTACTTTTGATGGCTTTAGCTATCTCTTCCAGACACCACAGAGAAAATGATCCTATTAATAGCTAGAGCATGGTTCATGTATGAATACAAAGTATAACACCACATTAAGAATGTCCAAAATTTTCACTTTTACGAAACTGCTAATTCTCTTTACTGGAAAGTTCGCAGTCTGCTTATATAAGTAGAGTGCAAAGGAGGGATGCTTTTAAACGAAATTAAAATGCGAAATTATTGCCCTCGTGTACATGAGCCCTTGTCGGAAAAAAGGGAAGATGTCACTTGATTTTCTTACAAGTAACTTTAATGGCTGTTGGCCAGAAATCGAGTCACCAGCTAAATTACGAAATAAAATACCAGCAGTCGCTTTTTATGGCTGGAAACTACCAAACTATGGAAAATAGAAGAAATCTAACAATAGAACAACGAGAAGTCAAGTACAGTTATTATTCACATTATTTTACTCCCTAACTGCCAGCACGGCTTTCTCCAACAACCTACTATTATTGATGGGAGCTCTCAATAACGGAATTTTTTTGTGGCCCAAATGATGTATCAAAAATAGTGGCAGGAACACCAATGTATGAAGTACAAGCAGTTCAATAAAAAGACGCAATCCATTAGACAGATCTAGACATGGAACCAAAACAGCATTATATGCGCATATCAGACAAAGTTTCAATGCAATGGAAGCCTCAAAAGAGAACGAGCTAGCTAGAGTAGAAAGAAGTAACATTAGCCCATTGAATTTCTCATAAGCAACGCATTCAACCAAAAATGAGAAGGATTTCGATGAAAAAAAAAAGTTTCAACAAATGGGGTCTTCAATCAAACTGCTCTTCCGCTATTTTCCAAAGAGAAAGCTGCTAAAGGATTATTTGATAGTACATGCATTAGCTTAATATTGGCGGTAGGATATTTTTGAAGTTGCTCTCCGAAACCCGAGTCATTAACAGGATGGGAAATTACTTTAGAATCCCTAACCACCATTTCGTTTTAAAAACCCATCCCATCTGATTTCGATCAAAGTTCGCTAAATATAAAGGTAATATTACTTAACGCGGTTCACATAAAGCAACAAGTCCCACTTTCAATTCCATACAACTCTGGATCACACTGTTTCAGTGAGGTGAATGAAAAGTCTCATATTACTCCATAATGTTTCATAACCATAATAAATGCTACATTTAATCTATTGTACATATTTGCTATCAAGAAAAGATGTTCTCTAAAATAATGTAAAACCTTCTCAGCTCCCTATAAATGGAAAGCATTTCAGATGTAACGAATGTCTAAAAAGTTCAACACTGTCTAACGCTAGGGAGTTTACATTGCCATACATTGAAAATTTAGTTTATTGTGCAGAACTGCAGCAACGACTAGATACATCTTGTTCCCTTACAAAATAGCATAAAACACAGACCTCTCTGGTTTCTCTTTACCACGCAGCTTTCTCCACTGCTGACTTTCCACCAAATAAAATCAATACACTGCATGCCACACAACAACAGACGCACTGAATACAAATGGTGTGGATGTAGTTCGTGTACATTATTAAACTAAACAAGATTACTAACAAACAAGGAATAAAATATATACACTTCCACGAACACGATAGGGTTATCATCATCATCATCATCATCATCATGTTATGGCTTCACATTTCCTTATATTGACCGCTACCACCCTGCGTTATTCACCAATCTTTCATCTTAACTTACAAATACGAGGAATCTGCAACGTGAGCATTTTCTTTCTAGAGCAGCCAGAAATGGAGAGCTCGTTGTGCACAACACCAAGACTGAGATTTAATTGGCTCAATTGTCTAATCAACTCAATGAATGATCTTCATGTTCCTTACTGCTACGGTCCATGTCCATCCAACTTCAACAATAGACATTACTTTTTATAAGCCATGATACGATGGCTACATGAACCTTTTAAACTCATTTATATAAAAATTTGATAGAATGGTTATATACTCTTCGTGTTAAACCTATTAGAATATAATGGGGAATATAATAGAGCAATCTCGTTTTCTTGGCTTCCTTCCTTTTCGAGAAGAAATTAATGGATACAAGAGTAAAAATAAATGAGGAACTGACTGCAATTTCCTAAGTGTACAAAAGAAAGCATCTAAACACATGAATTACAAAAGGTATCCACCTTCCTCAGGTTCAAGGTGTAATAAGATCGTCTCCTGACAATTACATGAGTCTCTCTACATAACAAAATTACGTATAAGTTGATAAAAAATTGTAATGTTCTTTCACAAATTCCTTTTTGCCTTCCAGACCACCACAGAAAACACATCAGTGTGGAGTAAATGAATGGAATGGTAAAAGCCAAGAAGAGGAAAGATAACCCCCATTACTACTACCATTGCTACGATTTCAACACCATCAGTTAGCACCGAGTAAAGATGCTGTAGATGTTGGCGTTAGCAGTTAAAACAGTCATCAACAAACACTATCAACTCAGAGGAGACTATACAGGGAGAAAATGCAGAGAAGCAACTTGCTGCTGCCGTAGTACAGAGCCGTGAAACTACTCTACCATTACCGCTACCGTCGTTTTCATCACCATCGTCGCCTAATTATTATTGATTGACTTAGCTGACTCTACACTACAACTATCCTTATGTCTTCTACCTAATTTCGTTTGGGTCTCCTTTCCAGCCCATTCTCTTCGCTACGTCGACGAGTGAGTTTAAGAGAATTCTGTAAAAACAGGAAAAGAAAACGTGTGTCTTGCCAGAAAATAGTCATATAATCTAAAGATTGTTTTCATTCAACTGGAAACGGCACAAGAGAGCCCATAACTTGGTGAGAGAAAAAAAAGGTCACACGGGTTGAGTGGTGAAGTAAGCACTTTCTGACTATGTTGACGTTAGGAACTCGAGGTGCAGGTATTTTTATTGGAGGAACTGAAAGAAATGCTACAAACAATGCCACCGCAACGTTTGAATGTCATCCTTTAGGAGAGCGACACGGCTCATTGCTACTTGGGCTTGCGAGTGCGGGAGTCATTGCCAATGTTTCCCTTGCTGGATTAATACTTGCAAGGAAATCTCTTAGAAGGTTAGAAAAGTTCTTTTAATAGATTTTTATGGCATCCAAATCCATATGCTGTCAATAAATGCTGCCAATACATACTTTATTTCTTATCTTTAACAATTACTTTCACTACAAAAAGTCATTTAATTTAATTGATACAATGGCTTAGAAAGGCGCAAAGATGACAAAGATATAAAAGCAGTTGAAGATAAAGCTAGCACTATACTCTGTTTTCATTTCTAAACTCATGAACCGTTTCCGTGTCCTGATCCTTTTAATTCCCAGAAACGAATGAACAAGCAAGCGTTGGATAGTAGTCAATTCACAACTTAGAAATGCACCAACCAACCATAATAATTACACTATGTTTAGTTTTCGCTATAAAATAAGATTCAAGCAATGCAAAGTATTTATATATAAATCCACGCATTGTCGACCTCGGTTTTACATGTATCATATTAAACTTCATGTTGAGTAGGGAAAGTTGGAGAAAGTTATCCGAGTAGTATCAATTAAATATTAACGAATTTCAGCATGACGCAAACTTACAAGTACCTCTCTCTACTTCTCGTTCTCATCTAATTATATTGTTAGTATTCGCTATATTAGCTTTGACGCATATATGAGTAACGTTTGATACGGTAAGGAAGATAACGTTATTAACTTCATTCTGAATTAGTTAATCACAATTACAAACAAATTGCAGCGAATCGGACTACGGTGAACTAATCTTCAACAGTATGTATGTGCCTATACACATTGCCAGACAGGATTCATATTGTCTCATAAAATGAAAATGAAGTTACTGGAGGCAATAATCATTATTACAGAGCACTGCAAAACCTAGATTCGGAGCAGCAGTACGTGAATACTTAGGTGTACGTAATGAAAGGGGGGATTGTGTGCATACAAGCCTCCCCACAGCAGTAGCAGCACAACATTCGCATTCACTCAGGTAGCCCAGATGCCGCAGCATCGAATAATGTAGATGGGTAGAAATAGTCGTCATCATAATTTCAGGCTGTGGATGTGTGGGTAGGTATGTAGAATGTGCATTAGTGAAAGGACTGCACAATGATGAGAATTTCACGTCCCATTTTCCAAACTTGTAGAAACTGGACACGGATAACATAATGAGTATAAAATGTTACTAGAAGAGATTTTCCCAGATTAAAAGCAGCCAATTTCATTCCGGAAGTTGTATTAAAGTATCCAAATGGAATTACATTTCGCATGATGCGGAATGAGTTTTAGCGCTCTTCTTTAGTTACAACTTTTGGGTCAAAATGACTTTGTTCATATTACTAAAGTAGTTTTATGCCCATCTTCTGAAGCAATGTGATTGTGTGTGCTCTCGGTTTCATACAGATGGTCATCAGGCTTAATGCTCCATGGGACATTGGTAGACGGAGCACGTGCAGCATTGCTCATCCCTCTTGGATTTAGTGTATTAAGATGCCAACCAGTAACTCGTTGTTCTCTAGTGGACACAGCTTTCTTACTTCTAGCTACAGTGACATCACTCAATCTCCTCACAGCCGCTTTGAGTGATGCACCATTACTGCCACCACCAGTTCTAGTGCCAAGGCTTCTTCAGTCTGCAGGGTACACACGCTCACAGAACCGCTATGCCTCACCGCTTTATCCTAAGGGAGCAGCGGCTACATCATACTATTCAGTAATAAAAGCTCGAAGTTTACTTTACTTCTTTTATTCTTCCTTTCACCAACTCTTCTCAGCCTTTTCGCTCTCGTCGAGTCTCTCGTACTGCATACATATACGAAACGAATGTGTACTGCATACTACACCCGCAACAAACCGCTTGTTTGAGAGCAAAGGTTCTCTCAAACTGAATCTAAATTACTGTCATGAATTTGAGTAAAACAGGCATCGATGCAGAAGCAAAGGCCAAAATCAATTTTCTCGATTTCAATTGTAATGGGAAAGGATGCGAGCCCTTTATTTTATTCTGAGCTCCCAATTCACCACCAATCCACTACCTTCCGTTTATTTAGTCAAGTACAAGCACACACAGACTCCATAAAAATTGGCTGCATTACTGGATTACAAAACTTTGAATTATGAACACCTATGAGGAATAATTCATCACTCAATATTTCTCTCCTCGCTTCACACTCAACACATTGTGTAATTCTTCCAAATTCCAAAACCAGGCCCACCAAGCAAGTTCGACAAAAGCAAATTTATCCCACCCATGCCTGTGCGAGTAAACGATACCAACATCATCTCATCTCCTACACAATACATACTCTATGAAAATGGGCCACAGAAACTTAGAGAAACATGAAACTCGCTGTTATATTTTTGTCTCTGCCTGCTTAAACATTACGCCAAATCGTGAGCCCTTTCTCCACATGGTAGGCCACACATTGCTACCACAAAACCGAAGATGTAGGCAAGCAATTAGTGTTATCCATTATTTTCTTTGCAGGGCATGAAAAAGTGATAAATGATACCCATGACCCGTATACCTTTAGTTTAAATACAAACAATGTATAACAATTAAAAGCCTTGAACTCATGAGCAGCACAATGCGTTCTATCTCACAAAATGTTTACGCTCAAGACCAGACAAGATCAGACCATTAAACACAATACAAGTTGCAAAATTTTACACATGAAATATTATTCAGTGGCAAATGAGCGTGATTACAAGTCTACAAAGATATAACAATGTAAACATCTTTAATGATAAACTAAAGAATATGAAACTGCGCCAGTATTTTGTATCCGCCCAAAAACAACCAGCAACACAAGTGTACGCAATATGTTTACTCAATACAAAACAACATAAACATTCATTACTTTAACTCGTTTGAAGTAAATAAATTCTAGCAACTCCTCCCTGGAGATGAAGCAAAGGAGTTTATATGTTGCAGATAAATATAGGCTTAAGAACGCACAAGTGCACACTCGTTCAAACAAGCAAGCAACAAACATTCATACAGACAGCAGTTGCCCTCGAAAGCTTCGAACTTCCGTTGCTAAAGGTTAATAAGAAGTTGAATGAAAAGTTCGTAAAATACATAACTAGAAAAGGAGTGAAAGAACTCTAATTTCCTGAGACATTCCGCTACACGTTCTCTGCTAAGAAAATATAGATGCCCTTGTTTTGCCTCTTTGTTCCAACTTTGTCGTGTTAAAATAACATAATGATAACTTATTGTTGTGTTGTAGTCTTTTGTTTTTAACCTGAAACGTATGTTGGACGCTATCGTGAGCTTTTCGATTGAGTGGTCCTTAAGGAATTTGTGTTTTCAAATATCATAACACCATAAACCGCATGCGATGAATGTCACTTTCAGTTTTCCAAAAACCTAATACATAAATGTTAGCAAACGAATGTCTTCCATCTTAAACTCAAACCATATGATTTTGTAGTTTAAAACAGTAAGAATTAGGATTTTGCAATTTAAAACAGTAAGAATTAGGATTTTGTAAACTCAAATAAACCAAACAGAAAAAATGGCAAATTCTGCTAGAATCACGAACAACCGGTTTAAATACTGTTATTAATTCAAAATGAGCTACAATTGTGTGTAGTTCCAAACATTATCTCCAACAGCATCAAATCAAAAGTACAGAATAAGTATTTCAAAGCCGGAAATCCTTTTATTTTTTAGATGCTCAGCACTATAGAACCTAGAATTTGCATATTGCGAACATACATTTATAGGTATATACATACTTCCTCATATAATATGTTCGGCCTTATTGCATCGACAAAAATACTTGAGTGCATTTGAAATATATGTGTACACATGAGGAGAATATAATAAACTTTACATTTCACTACAAAAGCCACGGTGGGGACTTTCCCACCAGAAGAAAGCATAGCGAGTTTCCTTCCGGACTAGAAATGGTACTTGAATGAATACTTTTTAGATGTTAGACTCTTCTCTCGCGACCTATTTTTAGTTTGCATACATTCATAGCACACTTCAACTTCAAGCATGCATCACTTATCATGTCATGCATGCAGCTAACACCTTTGATACACAGGGACAGATACTGTTTCGTATATTTATTTGTGTGTAACTGTTTGCATTACGGAGAAAGCATAGCGCAGGGACAACAAACGTGAGTCTTTTTGTTAGTTTTAGAGTCAGTCTCTCCACCGTAAGTGTGTGTGTATAGTCTAGATGAATAGTACGTACGTATTTACGTAAGCGAGAGTTTAGTATTATAAGCAGTTGTCGTATTTTCAAGTCACAGTATATGCGTTAGGTTTAAGAAAAGTATTGGCTTCCCACAACAAAATGTTATCACATTAGAGAAACATGTCATGTGAAAAGATGTATTTTCGGAAGATAAATTAGATTTTCGTTTTACACAGAAAACCAGAGTGCTCATGTTGAAAATGGATGGAAACACTGAACTTTTTAGTCAATTCCGGAGTATTACGATCTCCAGTCCAAGAAAACTAACAAGGCAATACAGGCAGCAACTGGCAGGCTCGACTGTAAAATACATATCTACATAATATAATGCTCATCCTCATCCTGACGCACATAGTTTACTTCCTTCACAACTTTTTTCATTCCTTCTTAGGCATATTATATCATTCACATGCCGAAAGGAATTTCATTTTGTTCACGCAACCTGATAGCGATGGGACAATATATTAAACTTGTAAAATTATCTGAATTAGAGGATGTGGTAATGTACTCTATTTCTTCTTGTCACTTTCCTTTGCCTTGGAAGGGACTGAATGGATTTGAGATATTTTATTTCAATATGTACCTATCCTTTTCCTTGCGGTTCGCGCTCCATTAAAGTTTCTATATGTATGTATGTATGTAATGTACGAGTGTGGTGTCAACTCCAAAGCACGACAATAATGGATAAGTGAAAAAGCCGTCAGCGAAAGAAAAGGCAGAGAAAAGAAGGGGAAAGTGGAGTGAGAAAATAATTTGATAAAAGAACAGATTGATTGATATGTCTCACAGGACTATTACGAAGAGGATGCGAACCTCCTAGCTGAAACTACTGCTATGCCTGATTCTCCCCAATGTGTTTTATTTGCGACATTCATGGTGTGGTTCGCTGGTAAGGGCATGCTGTTCAAGTAGTTAAATAAAAAATACGTGACTATATATATACGATTTTATAGAGTAACGTTGTGATACACTTCTTACATTCAACATGCAACTTTCACTTTAATTCTTATCAAACGTATAATAATATGAAAATGCATGAAAAGTAGTAAAAACAAGTTTGACTACAACATTGTCCTGTTTTCTTTTTGAATAAGGCCCAAAACAGGCGTTAGTCTATATATGTAACTCACACTTTATTTTCTCAATTGCTATTTACAGCTCTGACCATCAATCTGGGACCAACATTTTTGAGCGGAGCACTGGCAGCTCAAGCGGAAGTGACTCCGCGCACTCCTTCATGCCCACTTGTTCGTGGTCCAGCACGCCATGCAGTTCTAAATGCTCTTTGGGCAGCAGTTAACCTACTTTGTATTGGATTAGCTGTGAACCATCTGAGAAAGCTCAAGAAAGACCTTGGTATTTACAGAATAGAGAATATAATTCCTTTTTATTTAAATATAATGAGACTGAACTCAACCTGAATCAGAATACTAAAGCTACGACGAGCTCTCGACGACTTCTCGCTTGCAAAGAAAACTTTAGATCAGCCAAGACAAGAACTGTCACTAAAATTCTAGAGATAACTCTGAAACAACCATAATGGCATGATAACAAGTTTATATGTATCGAAAAGTCAACCATACATACACGCTTTGGTACACAGTACTATACAACATGTGAGTAACCTGTGCTAGTTCGCTTATATTAGCATCAAACGCAACTTTTTTCCTTCACAAAACCACCCAGCTACTTTGCTTCAATTAAAATTAATGGAGCCCTTCAACCCACCAACTCGTCATGCCTTCCTACAGTTCCTTCCAAGTTTCCGAGATCTTTCTTTCATGAGTCTTAATGTTTTAAAAATGTGGGAGAAAGAAGGGGAAATGCAGTGGAGCAATAATTTCACAGGTTGAGATAGACCTTCGAACGAAAACGTGCACAGAGTAGTGAAGGAACGCTCCACAAAGATAATATTTATTTTTCCCCAGAATACAAAAGCAAATGTTTGCTCTTTTAGAAAGCGACAAAGAATTTTGCTTTATTTGGAAAAGGATGTTTAATAAATTCATGGACATATTCCAGCCACATACTACAGGAGCTCCTTGTAAAAATGGAGAAAGCAGGGAAATGTGGTTGACGAGACTTGTATATGTACACTACAAGTAGTAGGTATACTGCACCGGTGAAACCCAAAACTTACTTGTTTTAGAGCAGGCAGGCAGAGAGAAAACTTTTTTTCAGTTTTTTGAAAACACGATTTTACCTTTATAATTTTAAACATACAAATATAGGGAGACCAAAGATTTTTCTACATTTCATGTTTTTATTACGTACATTCCAGCACGAGCAAGACTGGGTCTTTTAGCTGCTGCCGGTGCTGGGTTAGCAGGTCTAGCAGGAATTGCAAATCCCCAATCCAGCATTGGGTATAGTCACAGTCACGGAGGTAGTAATATTCCGGGCACATCTTGTGGTGGACAATCCGCTTTGGCAAATCATACATCCGGAAATACTGCCACGCCAAGTGAAGTAGATGCTTTTTTACGACAAGCCCAGAAAAATGGTCATTGTCACATACGTACTTTAGGAACATTAGCCATCGTCAATCTTGCATGTTGGATCCCCTTATATATATGTGCACTGATTGCTCCTGTGGGTAAGTCGAATCGCTGTAAGTACTTTTGCAAATACTCTTTCTTTCTATTCTGAGATACGCATTCTGACATTCTCTCCATGATGAAACATGAAGCCCATTTTTAAAGTTACGCCATATATATGAATGATATAGTATCAACTCGTGAGAGTGCAGTTTTGAAACATCAAACCAAGTTTAATAGTTTTGCACTCGAGTGGAATTAATTCGCGAATTCCTTGTTCAAAATCTTAGCTCAAGGAGAAGAAAGGCATTAATAACAGTTTAAAAAGCACATTTTCGCTCAAAACTTTTCTAATAAAAATATTGACCACGCAGCTTGAAGAAAAGCCATTTTTCTATAAACAGTCTTTTCTCGGGAATGGAAACAAAATTCATTAATGGCAACCCCGTACAATTAAGCGTAACGTAAGTACCAGCACATGAAATGATTTGAAATAGGAAGAGGCAGGCAGCAGTAAGAGGATTTTGAGACATAAGGAAGTTGGTGACTTCATTATTTTTTAGAACTCTATTCCAAGACAAAGTGCCTACGAATTTAGGCTATTTGTGTGTTTACAAACGTGCTAAGAAACCGTAAGAAAGAAGCTATACTTATATCCTTGATGTCTATTTTTAAACTAATGGTATAATATTATTGGCGAATTCATATGCGCAATGTATGTACATACAACACAATAATTTTCAATCGCCCTTCTGGCTACAGTTTTATGGTAACCTTCAGACCCAGTTTTATAGAGCCGCAAATCTATGATAGTGCAAATATCAGCAGGGATTTTCCAACATTCATGTATGTACAACAACGCGACGCGAATACTGAGATGAGCTTCAAGTTTCACTCAATTGACAAATTGACTGATTTATTTTCCCTACTAAATCCATATCAAATTTACAGGGACGGGTACATGGGAAGATCCTGCACCAACAGCATATGAAGTCACGCTTATTACCGCCTTTGCTCACTCTGTAATTCATCCTGTATCCCTTCTTTTTCTTCATGAACCTCTCAGAGACGGACTAAAAGTTTGTATGGTGGAATGGTGCTGCTGTATATGTCTCTGGTTAGGAATGGAGTTTGAACCTCCAACCAGCCCATCAGCCCCAGCTCGACATCACAGCCGTCGAGATCTTCGTGATTTGACTGTGGACAATCATTCCCATCATTCGCATACAATGTCCCGACCTCATTCTCGCTCACACTCACCACATCTTCACTTACATCGCTCTGCTGGAGACCTAGTTCATATACCAGGCTCAGGCACTATTACAATCAAACGAACTGCATCCCTCAAATCTGACCGGCTCCTAATGGCCTCTGCTTGCGTCGGAGGGAGTACTGGTAGAATTGCCCCGTTGTCACCAACTCTGACACTTTTGGACGACATGCTACCTCCTCCACCCCTCCCACCAGCCAACTCAGTTTTAAGAAAGCAGGTATGGTGTCTTTCCACAGAATTTTTGTACCCATTTGCAAGCTTTCACATACTTACATACATACGAATGTATACATGATAAGTAAGCTTCGTTCCGTGCCTGTATTAGTGTGATAATACAAGCATGTTTAAGAATATCATAAATCACAAGATGACACTCATTTATGCATACTGGTAGAGCAAAGCACGGATTCATGCATGGATGTTAGTTTTATATCAGTATCAAAACGGGTGTCTCCAAAAATACATGCTAGAAATAGTAAAAACTAGGCTAAGAACATTACGGCGAAACATTTACATTCACGACCAGGATGCAAAAGAGGACGACTGCCAAATACATGCGTCGTTTTTATAAAACGTTTTCATTTTTTACGTAAATATTGATCGTTGTGAAGCCGAATATCGATGAATATTCCAAGAAAAAATGTATTCTTCCAGACCTGCTCATTGTTCTTTTAAGATGATTCTTACATAGCTGAATACTTAACTGAGCGATGGAATAAATTCCTAATTGTAGAAAATTGAAGGATTATTTTTTCTTATATATATTAAAACGAGATAACTCCTAATCAGTAATTTGTGTAAATGCAAAATACTGGCACAAAATGTATCAAATACTTATTTTATGGGCGAATTCAGTTCTAAGTTGTAAACAATAACACCGAAGAAAGTGGCTTTCCGATAATGACTATCACGCTTATTATAGCAGTCGTAGCGGAAGAACTGCTAAAATCTTTATCTATTTAGACACAAACTGTTACGTTCAATATCATATATAATATCAAGAAAAGTCAAGTCGTATGTATTCACTCCATAAATTTAGATCTACATACAGGCGCCAAATAACTGACAATATTCTACTCGATAATTATCACCAGTATCTGAGCCGGGTAAAATCAATAAGATGTACTAACGTCAATGGGTAGCTCAGAACCCTATTAGCTATTCAAGGGCGTGCACAGCACACTCCATTCTACCGACAACTGTTACACTAAACCGTAAACTTAAATGATTTTAGGAACGTGCTTCTCTCTATTATAATTCACGAACCGTGAAATTCGAGAATGAAAGGATTTAAATACTTTCAGTATACTTAACCATTTGCTTTCTGTGTGCTATCGTCTTAAACCGTGAACGTGAAAGTGTGCAATGAGGCATTTCTTAAGGAGCTAATAATCTGTCGGGGAAATACGTAACACATAAATCTACATCTATATGAAATGAATGCAGTTGGCTAGCAAAGAAGGCAGCTAGAGCCACTATTGCCGACGAATATATCATACTATACTCAATTCAGAATCAAACCTCCATTTACTCAATGAGGATTTGTCAGGTGAACCCAAAGACGACAGGTGAATGCTGTCAAGTAATGTAACAGCTATTAGTCATTTCCTTATCCTTTTGCAATAAATCCTTACATTCAGTTGTACAAAGGATTTCTGTCTGAATAAAAGTGGAGTCAAAAAGTAACGGCGCGATGTAAGATACAATGACATATATATAATTTATACGTGTTTGATTAAGATTAAACAGCAACGAACACATTTAGAATACTTTCTTGCATAAGCATTTACCTCAACTGAGAAAGCTATAAATGAAGAATTAAGCCACAAAACGAGATAATTCTCACTTGTTTCTAACTTTCTCTGGGGAAAGGCCTACAGTGAAACTCAGGAAAAGTTTGCTACCCTTGTGTATCGTAGTGTGGTGCATGTAAACTGCACGTGGTAACAATCTCCACTTATTTCCTGCAAACGTTTGGGATAAACCTATTTTCGTAACTTCATTTTCTTCCACTGTAAATTATTTTGAAAAATGTTATCCCCCATTATTTGACTTACACTGAGGAGCATAATAAAGATGCCCCATAGAGCATTCAAATGAAATGGAAAATAAACTTTTATGCCAAAATTCCTCGAAAAGAAAGTGACTACATGAAGCTTGCCAAGTATTTTGACGTATTTCATCCCAAAACATAGCTTCATTCTTTACACAACATCAGAAAAATACAGAAGCGCTGTCTTACCAAATCCCACTTTCTTTAGTATGAAGCTTACAATTCATTACCCTAACAAAGTTACTGAAATAATAATAAAAACCCATACAACAACGCATTCGTAAAAGCATCTCTCTGGCAGTAGTACAAGAGCATTATCCTACAAAGAGAAAAAAATGTGTAGTCTTTTTTCTTTCACAAATGAAAGAAAGAAATGCGTTTCGTGAGAGTGGAACGGCGTCGCCTGCGAGCAACATAACTGTTGTGTTGTGTATCCAGATGTATCTGCATACAGCAAAAAGCAAAATGACAAACCTACTTACTCGTGTTCAAGCAACCACAGTTGATGCTTCAACAGATGTTGGAGTGTATCTTAAGGATATTCAAGGATTGGAATAGGCCTTTACAAACTTTCTTTTCTTATATATATTACAGGCTTCCATGGACGAGCAATCGCCCTCCTTAGACAACCGTTGGTAAGAGCAGTGAGGACATTCCAAATGAAAACTGTTCAACATCACACCTGATGATCGTATCACAAGCCAAAATTATTATTATACGACCCACACCCACGATCACCCAAGTGATAGCGATGGAGAACGTTTTGATCCACCACCTGTCAATGCAATAAATGCACGCGTTCATAATGCCCCACCTTAGATATCATCACCAAGAATCTTCAACAGCACCTCTCTACTCTAGCTAGAGAAAGATACAGCAACCTGGTGTACACGTGCGCACGGTGCGAAAGTGTATGTAAATACAAGGCAGCCGGTACATAATGATAATGATTTTGATATAACAGTATGTACACGATGATAATATTATGCTGTTAGCAAATACTGTGATTGAAAAACTCAAAAACGAAACACATTTTTATCTTATATGGATTCAGAATCAATATCCAATACACCTACATACAAAGTGAGAATACTACATAACTACATCAAACTAAAACTAACATTATATATCTGTGATTCTAAAAATGAGTATATTATCTAAAGAGTAGGTGCTAGAGATATAGATGCTGTTATATAAACATGAAATATATATATTAATCTGCTCTGCATGCACTGCATGACTTTCTGTCTCACATTCTACTTGCAATATTATAACAATCCCCTGCCCTTCCCTGATCTTGTAGCTGACACTAAAGAAATAATTGAAAAATATTAAGTCGCGAGTTGATTAGTGAAGGGATTTAGTAGATAAACCAGTTGGTTGGTTTGTACCATAGTCGTACCAGACACACGTAACCTACAGAAGAAATTCAAGTATCCCACCAACTCGGAACTCAAAAGCTTAATAATCCGCATCATTGTAGCCATCTTGCAATTAAATTATTAAAATTCTAATATCGCAAAAATCTATTGTTGTAACATGAATCGCTTTTATGGATGGATGCTCTCAAGTCAAGTCAAGCTTTGTTTTAAAATTTAAATTTGCAAACACCACACTACTTCGAATAACGCAACGTTCGGGGTTGAGAAGATGGTAGCCAAAATACGACGGTGAAAGTTTCACGTAAGATATTTGATCGTTCCACCACTTGACTGTAATCATTATAAGGATGTGACTTTGACTCCTAACTAAAGTACGTGGGAGACAAAGCTTCTTTTAAGTTCCTTCCACTTTCAACCACGCCGGCCGACAAAAGGTTTCCCCATTTTCTACCAGCCCACGAAATTTTCAGATCAAGACATAAGCTTCAAAGAATGTAAGGTGAAGTTGCAAAAACGTAAACTTAAACCGAGAGATGACTAGATTGGAATACAGGATATACATGCACATGCAGGTCCAAGTCTAACATATATTTAAACCTACTTTGACCATTACATTCTGTTTCTTCGAATTTGGCATGAATGGAGTTTCTCCACTGTGTGCCAAAGGACATTCTTCGTTTCAGGTATTCACTGCCGTGGAACTATTCGGTAAGGTACTTTTGTAAGTAGAATGTATGAATTTTACAATATATAACAACGTAGGTAAAATAAGTTTCATTTCATTACCTGGGTACGTTCATCTCAATGAAATAATAATAATATTATCACAAACACAGAGCATGTATGCTTTGGAACTGCCGGTGTGAAAAATGAATACATATAACCTGTTTAGTAAGGAAGGTTCCTCGTTAGCTTTTCAGTCCTGACAATGAACCTTCAGTATCTACTTTGAATGAAAATGCAATATTATTCTGATAGATAGCTGGCTTAACTTCCAAATTCGTAACGGTACTACTACATACTACTATACACTCCTACATTATATATGCGTAGCAGATACGTGCAATACCTAGAATGTTACACATCTTACATAATATACAATATATGCATGCTATAATAAATATATATGATCTATATTGAGGTTTAAAACAGTTGAAGTCGCGTCACGTAACATTCATATTAGTAATATTATAAGATTTTTTACCACACTGCTTCAGAAAAGCAACGCTAAATTATTCAAAAACTAGGCCATACAAAGATCAGCAAACTGCGACACTCAAAGCAGGGCCGTTACGAATTGTGGAATCGATACCGAACTTAACAATCCCAACGTAACTTGTGCATGAAAAAAAGTTTACTCGTGATTCCTACGTAAGAATATGTTAGTCAAGCTAAACTATATATAAATATATATGAATGTAGTTTAGTGAGGGAGAGTTAAAAGAATGTCCAAGTGATGCTAACCCAGTCGCCTAAAAACTTACTATGTATTCTTACTTTACCTGTCTACATTCAGTAGCAAATGATATTTTTCATTTTTTAAATCGAAAATATAGTTTATCGATTAAAAAATAAAATTTAATGTCACCTAATATTTTGCATTTTCTTTGAAAATGGTGTAAAATTATGCTTTTCCCTTCACCTCGTGTTTTCTCTACTTCATCATTGCATTATTACGTGTACGCAACCCTAATTTTAAAGATTATTATTAGAAAGAGGCGAACGGAGGAGATGCTATGTCACGGAATACATAATATTTATACAGATAATATCAGTGTGGTGCCAATTCTCATTACCTTGTAAGTATAATAATAATACATGATGGTTTCAGTAGTCTAAAATGCCCTGAAACGTACAACGGAAATTTTAGAATGACTTATTTGACCTGTTTGTTATCATGTCATTATCTAAATAAATAAAGTGATTTCAAAACGATGAAGAAGAACACTTATTATGCTTCCGGTTCTTTCATCAAAGACTCCCTAGATTGTATTACTTGTACATTATTATATTCATGTACACCGCATCCCACGCTATTGTATTATACGACATAATAGAACGCATGTACCTTTTCAGAACTGAACTGTTAGCAGATACGTACGTACGATACGTATTTGCCCAATATAAAATGCATGCCTGTTACGCTAATCTACATTCAATGAAAAGTTCTTGGAACAAAGGTCAAATGAAATTATCATGCATAAAAATATACCAATATACAAATTAACGTATAACCTACACATAAATATAAAAAGCCATTAGAGTAAAGCTGATCTTAAACTCAACTGATCTGACATGAAAGCTTCAAGCGTTGTTATTCCCAAGCCTAATTGGTTGTATAAGCTATGCCTACCTACACTCTTCCCTTACAAGAACAAAATTCTTTCGGTAATTGAATGAAATCCAGTTTACTAGAACGATTTTATGTATCCTGTTGAGCGTATTCATATTTGTTATGAGCCACACAAACTACCTTCACCTTGTGGAAGAGTGCAAAACAAAGAGATAAAAATCTTCTACTTGTATTGCCTAACTTTCTCCGTACAAAAGTAGCTTTAACAGTTCAAGGAGCAACCACAACGAAACGTATGGTATGTATGAACTTATATACGATAGTTTGAGAATTATGAGACTTCTTATAGACTAACTAATTTAATACGTACATATATATTAATTCAAACATTCTCCTTGGGGTTAATTGCCACATATTCATACGTCAATTTAGCGACTTATTTCATGCTATTTATTGTAAAACAGCCCTTTCATACCAAGAATGCACATCAATATTGAATCGGATTTACACAAAGAGTGGAACCGTATGCACACATTTAAAGTAAGAATATGTGGCGTCTGAAAATGCATTCACAAAAAATCATAAGTTTTCATTTATCCTGAGCTTGCTTAGATGTTATGAAACAGAATAATTATTAGATATTAGATTCATAACAAAATTATTTCTGAACGCGATATGGCGATATCGTACCACAGTAATCGAAATCTCTACCTCACTGGTAATCTACATCTACAACTTAGATTTACTCACGACCGTACGTACGAAACACACTTTCCCCCATCGACTTTGTTCGATCACTTCGTTTCTGCCTACTCATAAATAACCATACTTGCAAAATACTAATCTTTATACCCACACCACTTTCTTCCTTTACCCATGAAAGCAATAAATTCAGTACGTGCAGTCTAATGCAGATTGCAGAGTTACATGCACACACTTATAAACTCACTCAACTCACTGCATGTTGTGTGTGCAAGAAGCTTCCTGTTTTCCTGTCAAACGCCGACATGTCATTAATCACAGTTTTGAAAACATCAGACCTAGTACTTTCTATGGCTGTGTATAAATCTGAGTCGATACATAACATGCCACCTCAAATAAACATACAAAAACTCAAGCAAGCAGAGAGCTTAAATTATTACACAATAAAAAAATTCCAACAAGTGAAATACTTTGTATTTTGATTTTACAAGTTAATGGAGAAATCTACACCATGTCATACGTTATAATCACTCAAACTGGATCGACTTTTGCTTTTAATAACACAATCCGCTGTTTATCACCATCAGTTTAAAATAGCATACTTGTGAAAACATATGCGATATCATAAAAACATTTTCAACGTTCGACACAATGCAGTTGTAACATAATCATAACCGTACAGCTAACTTTTCTATGTATTAGTTATAGAGGAATAGGACGTGAATTGAATGCACGAATTGCCACGCTACTTATATCCTCTTGACCCTGACCCAAGTGATTCATCAATATATCCTATGCTACACTTGCTCGGTAAATGTGAATCAAACAACTGACTATGACGCACAGAGAGAAAACTAGTAATATATCATATAGAAATCCCATTCAAGAGATGATTGAAATACCTCATATCGTATCCCTGAACTGAACTAGTGGCTACCTTCCGATTAAACGCCATTAAAGAAGGGAATAAAAGCTGCAACTGCGTCTGAATTCACAGCTATTCAATTCTGAGCAATACAATACTTGTCAACCCAGAGAACAATTTTTCAGTTTTAAAAGAAATCTCAAACCAATCTGTTACATTTATTTGAAACTCTGAAATGTTCTATCAAATCAAAAGCATGTACACGCATCAATCTTCCAAACATGCTACTGTGTCACAGTTGAATAGTACGAGTAGGCGACTCAACTTCTTATTTTGCTTCACTAATACATAAATTATTGCACAATCCAAAAAGGAAAAGGTTCCAAGTTTTTTATGAGAAAACTTTTTGAGTTCGATGTATGTATAAGTATCGATAAAATAATAGCAAGACGTTTGATAATACAACTAAATGCCATTAGCAGCAATCAATTCACTTCAATTCTTTTTGGATGGTGTATATCATGTTACAATAATAATAATAATCTACCATGTGTACATGTTGTATGCATGTATGATTTTTATACTGAAAACTATCTCAGAATTTCCCCCAAGTTTTCTTTTCACCTTTAATATATTACCTGCGGCTATCAATATTTTATGACCAAGACATCTTCACACCCTATGATAGCTCTAAGCACATCTACCGAAAACGATAGTTAAAGCATAAGCTAGCTAATCAAATGTTAAACAGATGTATTACCTGTTCGAATCCACCGAGCAATTCAATGGTATCCATCTCGGGACTAGGAGTTAACATGTCCAACCTTCTCCCACAAATTTTCGCCAACAGCTTCACCAAACATGTTTTTCCAACACTTGTTCCGCCAACCTTCCCAAATGAATAAAATGATTCAGTTAAATGTAATCTCAATCAAAGCAACTTAACCAGCGACATGCAAAGTTTTTCTATGAATGCTACTACAAACTACAACACATCTTCATCAACACGTGCAAATTAGATTTTTAAAAATGTATATACAAGAAAAACTCATTTACCAAAATAGGCATCCAGTCCATGCTAAGGCAAGTCATAAGGGCTTCTAATGAAGGTAAATGTTGCTGAAGAATAATTAATTTATGGTCTTCCATATCAAGGTGAGCGTTGGTATTACTTCGTGGAAGATGTGCTCTGCCACAACTCAGAACATCGTCTTGAAGTTGAATATCATCTTGCCCCCAACGGAGTACGCTCATCAAAGGCTTGGCCTTTTCCAATCTTTTGGCTGACCATGTCTTGTAAAACAGCTCCAAAACTTGTCGTCGATCATCATTAGAGCGCATTCTGAGACCGTAAATTAAATCCACAAACAGTTCTGGATGCATCTGTTGACTATTAAGGCTAATTTTGGAATAGTCAGCAACCGTAACTTCAGCCCATCGCATCAAATCTCGCAAGTTAAAATCCCACGGTCCTCCTCTTTGAGCAAACACTCTTTTAATGCACACTGTTTCATGAAGCAGATTGGCAAAAGTTGTCATTACATCAACACACTCTGAACTGAGCGTTGGCCAATAGTTCTGAACGATAAACTTCATATCATCCATCACCAGAGGATCCATGAAAACTTGTGTGAATCTATTCAAAAACGATTTGGGAAGTCCTTTCCTTGCGCCACCCTGGCGTATTGGATTTTGACACGCAAATATTCTTGTTGAGTTTCGGTTGTCATTTTTATCATAGATTGCAAAAGTTTTATTCAACTCGGGAACATAGATTTCTCCACGATGATCCAAACACGCATTGAGCCCTTCCAACACTGACTGAGAAGCTAAATTTAGCTCATCCAACAAAATCCAGGATTGATTTTTCAAAGCTTGTATTAACGGTCCATCACGCCAAGCAAAATGTCCACCTTCTTGTCCTTCAACAGGCAAGTCTGCACCAAACAAATCTGAAATATCAGTTTGTTCGGATAAGTTGATTCTGGTCAATGGAAACCCAGCTACTTTCGCCAACGCTGTGACTAATGCAGTTTTTCCCTGTCCTGGCGAACCCTCGAGTAAAATAGGTTTATTTAGCTGCAGTGCACGAAACAATCTTAGAGCATTTAGCGAAGTTGTTGGAGACTCTACAGTGAAACCACTTTCTTCAATGGTGCCGATGGATTTAGGATTTCGTTCCAAAACGAATGGTCCCAACTGCATCTTGTCTGCAGTTACTTGAAACTGGTTCAAAATTATTTGGGATACATGTTCGCCCATGTGCAAAGTCATTATAGAGCGCAGGTATGCTATTCCAGATTCACGAAGCGAACGTGTGGTATTAACACTGCAATAAAAGTCATTTACAATGTCAATAATTGTTACTACAAGAATTTCGTTATCAACATTATAGGCGAATCGAGTTTCCTTACTTGTCTGTTGCAGTGTTCCCCACTCCCAGGCCATCCAAAAACGAAAGACATGCGCCATGCTGCAAAGCAGCTTGTAGGTCCAGTTTGTTCTCATTACGTTCTTCCGAAGTAGTATGATTAACAAAGGTTAGCCATGCCAAATAATCTCGAATACTGACAATACAACGTTGTCCCAACTCGTTATTTTTCAACCAGTGGACGAAATTTACCATCACAGGACCAACACCCTTATTCTTTAACGACAAAGCGAGATTGTGTTCAATTATTTTATTTAAATCCTCGTCTTCTGTAGCTGAATCACACCAAATCTCAGTCAATCGATTTCTGAGAGCCGGAGACAACTGAAACGTAAAAAAAAGATTTATTATTATTAACAATTTGTACACACAAATTAGTACAACATATCCAAATGTAAAATGACACTCGTACCTCTTTCTTTCCATAATCCCCTCCTGGATTCATTGTGCCCATAAACTGAAATTTATCATCAGCAACAATGAGCTTGGGTGTTTCGTCTCCTTTTTCTGCTACCAAAAGAGAACGTTCTGATTCTAGCACTGAGTTTAGTCTTTCTAGGACCGAATCATCAGCTAATGATATTTCGTCAGCTAGAAAGATTCCACCACCTTCCATGGCTTCAACAAGCGGTCCATCCACCCATTCGAATAGTTTTTCCTCCTAACCACAATAAAAATAATAAATAGGTCTTTAGATCTCAACTCTAAATTCACATCAAAGGTTTAACTCGTTTGTTCAAACCTTTTCTTCGTGATTTCTGACGGGTCTTAAACCTCCAAGAAAATCGCTGCTTTCACTGTGCATATGACAGTTGACACTGTACAGCTTTCTACTATAAATATGAGACAAGAGTTGGACAACTGTGGTTTTTCCTGCGCCTGTTTCTCCAACAAGAAGTATAGGTTCCTTGAATTTCATAGAGCTTCCAATTAGGACTGCAAGTCTGCGCATAGGATATGTCCATACGATGTGCTTGAACTGATCAACATTTGAACTTAACACTTGGGTAAGCAAATCTTTTGTAACGGCGGAAGTATTTTCATGCAACGAAAACAGATTAACTGGATCCACAATCCGTTTTAGATACTTCTGCAAAACCTCCCGTATCACTTCCACTTCTGCTGGTTTCCTAGATTTACCAGCTAACACAAGATAACCCTCATCGGCTAAATGCTGATCCCAGTCATAGAATGTGGTTTTTTGTTTCCCACTCTGACGATACCTCTCGGCCCAACGGAACAAGTCACGAAGGGTGGCAAAACTGTGTTTTCCCTGTAACGCTGCGCTTGATTTTCTTCGTGTCTGGAATAAACAAGAATTTAATTTAATGAACTTACTTTTTAAAGTATAACATTATGGCTATCTTTGGTTTGGCCATTTTTGTGCTAATATTATTATGTATTTTGAAATTAATACATAATATGGTAATATACCTGCAATTCTGTCAGTACATTGATGATCTTTTTGCAATATGACACGGGTATATCGCAACGTTGGTGCAAAATAGTTTCCAGCTCATTTTTTGGAATCTCATCAAAGTGTAG
Organism: Orchesella cincta; assembly: GCA_001718145.1. Taxonomy (NCBI): domain Eukaryota; kingdom Metazoa; phylum Arthropoda; class Collembola; order Entomobryomorpha; family Orchesellidae; genus Orchesella; species Orchesella cincta. Next base: position 46,887 of record LJIJ01000064.1, on the reverse strand, counting down.
CTCGACAAATCGATTGCGGAATGCTCTTGAAAGAAGCTACAATTCAATGACAAATCATTTGTGTATTAAAATTCGTTCACTTATTTGGGTGGGATTATTTGTAACTGCTTAATTTATCTAAACATAATATTTGAACGCCGAACCTTACGACCTCCATAGAGTCCAGGTGGATTTTGCGTAGCAAACAGCATAAAATTAGGATGAGCTGTGACTGTTATACCAGTTTCAGTAATAAACAATTGTCTATTGTCATCTAAAAGTCGATTTAATGCTTCCAATACTTCGGACGGAGCCAAATTTAGTTCATCCAAGATAATCCATTCTCCACGTCTCATAGCCTGAACAAGTACTCCTAGAAAAATAAAACAATGTGAAAGTTTGTCTTAAAGTCGTCGTAAGTAAGGGAAAAGAACCGCAAGGCTATACAAACATGTTCTAACCTTCAGTAAATACAAGCTTTCCGGTTTCGTCTGATTGATATGAGCCAACATATTCTTGGAGATCTGTGTGCTGATGGTTATTTATGCGATAACATGTATTCCCAGTTGCATCAGCTAAATACTGAATTAAACTAGTCTTTCCAACTGAAGTTTCACCCTGGATAAGAATAGGTAACTTGCCTGCAGAAACAACTCTTGCAATGTCCTTTAAGTTTCTGCGCACACTAGCTGTCAGAATGTACTGCAAATTCAAAGGAGTTTGTTTCTCAAATAACCGATCAACATTTTTTGCACCCAATTGTTTTACTTTTTAGAAGACACACCTTTTCTGAATTATAGGGTTCTTTACGCCCTAGGGGAAGCCAATAACCTTCAACGAGAATCACATTCTGATTTGACGGACGAGGAAGTGGCTGACTAAGCAGTGCTTTAACTTCTGTCTTGCCACAAATGTACCTAGACCACAAGTCACACAATTAAATGCATTCAAATTACATGATGGTTAAATTGATACGTATGCTGGTATACTAACTTGGCCACCATGTTTTGCACAATCGGATGAGACGAATAATCCAATTGAGTAAGGAAACTCAAACAAAATGATTCGTACAAGGACCGTCTCACACTTCCGTACAGATTAAATGAGGAAATTTTTAATGCCCGACAAAATGTTCGCAAGCTAAAGTGTGGCCGCTTCCCCATTCCATCGATTAAAGATGTTTTAGCCAGTTGCCTAACTTTGACATAAAACTCCACAATATTGGAAATCTGCTCGTTGGGTAATGATAAATCTGCCAAATAGTCAGAAGTAAGAATGCGCAGTTCATCTTCGTCGATTAGTTCATCCACATAAAACTCAGAAAATCGATTTCGTATTCCGATTGGCAGGTCCTTTTTCCCAACATCAGTCGACGGATTCATAGCAGCAAATAAATGGAAGTCTGGATGCCTTTCGACTGGCTCTTCATCGCCCTTTTCCCAAAGATGTATTTGAGAACTTTTGTCCAGAACCCCCGATAAACATTGAAGCATCTCTGATGTAGCAAGGTTAACTTCATCCAGCAAAATCCAATAGCCTGAAACAATTTAGTAATACGATTGGAATTCAGATTGCAATACAACGACAATCACAATCATATTGAGTCGCATGTAAACTAAGTAAGTGTACCATTTTTTATAGCTGTAATTAGGGTACCCTCAATAAAAGAAAACGCAAATGGACTTTCAGTTTCGCTATTTAACTGCGAATCAATTCGCGATATTTGGTTTCCCAAATTTTTCCACCTATTAAACAAAGAAGCTGATAAGACATCTTGAAAAAACTTCAACTATTTCACAGGTAGTATTAGTTTACCTCTCTGAAATAGCTTTGTCCGTTGATTTTTTTGCTACGGCGGATTTTTGCACGTGACTCATAAGTTTAAGTAAGTCACTCCAACGCTGATTGGCAAAGCAAGTCATTATATGGTTTATGAACTTTGAATTAGCTTCTTTACTGAATGAAAGAAAAAAGAGGGTTTCAAATTCTTCCCTCAGCGGAGTGAAGATGTATTTCAATTCGACGGGTTTGTAGCTGAAATGAAAATAGGGAAATTATTTAGGCACTATACACTCTAGACCAATAAAATTAACACATTACAATGTAATACGTTATCTGCCATACCCTCCGAGAAGATCACTGGAATCACTTTGACGGTTTAGATTGACAACAATCATCTTCTGTTGCATTACATTAGCCAAATACTGAATACAGGAGGTCTTTCCGACACCAGTTTCTCCAACTAACAACACTGGCTCTTTATTCTTTACTGTACCAGCTATCATCTCAAGCAAGCAACAAGTTCGTTTGGTTAAGGAATACACTCCAATACGTTCTCTGCGTAGTAATGATAACAAAATATAACATATTTATATAGATAAAAAACTAAAGACTATGTATTAAACCATGAACTTACTTTTTGGATACAGAAAGCTGCTTGAAAATTGGCAAATCAAAACGGCCAACCACAATGGTGCTGGTATTGCCACATATATTAACATTTGGTTTGCTCATCGTTAAGAAATATTCGACTTTTGATCTCAATAAATTAAGATGAGTTCCAATAACTTCTGCCAAAATAAGCTTGTCCTCTATTACAAAGGGAAATTAAAAGAAACGTCTATTATTAACTTATTCGGAAATAACTACTGAAACTAACCAATAAACTATTATTAACTTACGAAAATTTTGAAGAGGGCTGACAAAAACATCACATGCTTCATGAAAAATGGCAATTGCGGCGGCTGTTGTAGAAAAGTCCAAATCTTTAGGCAATCGTTGGCAAAATTTAATTAAATCTCTGCAGAAAATATTCCAAATTTATTTTTTAACCCTGCCTTTACCTTCAATTAGCGTAATTTTGTAAAGCTTGATTTTAATGGTAAATTACCTGACAGATACTTGCCGTTTGTTTGATATTGTTGGATTTTTCATAGAGAAAAATATTTCAACAATCCGATCAACAATAGGACCTAAGCTGTGAAAGAGTTCTTTTATGATTACTGTTAGTTCTGAAGCTGAAAGGCCCTCAACATTTATGTTCGTCCACGATTTGCAGAATTTTTCTGAATTGTTTCTTGAACTTCCAGAGCCATTTGTACGTATAGTACAGAACATTCTGAAATCTCGGTGAAAGTGATTAATTTGTCCATATCCGGGAACAGTGACTTGCCTAGTACCATTGATTGCGTCTAACAGAGTGACGACATCACTTGGAGCAGAGTCCATATCCTCAAATATAATCCAGTGGCCATTAAGAATAGCCCTTGTTAGGCATCCAGGTTTCCATACAAATTGACCTGGAAGATCAGTTGAGTGATACGATCCGAGGAGCAAGCGCGAATCAATCTGATCACTCATTTGAACAGTTATCACATCTGGATATTGGTTGCGTCCACATATTGACGCAGTAAAGCACAGAAGAGATGATTTTCCAACACCAATGGGGCCAGATAAACACACTGGCGTCCCGCGCTGAATTTGTAGTAAAATTTTCTTTACATGGTTCAAGACTGATGGTATCGGAACAACATTTAATGACTCGAATGGCTGGCCGCTCCGTCGGATCTAATTGCTTCATCGATTTCACTAGAACTCCTCCAACGGACAGCAGGTCCATGTTTGGGGAGACCTGGTTGATTTCTATTAAAATACATAAAATTTCATTAAGTTATCAACCCACCAAAAATCGGATGCATCACTTAACACTAAGTTAGATTAAAATGAATACCATTGCCAGGAAAGTATTCACCAACAGAGGTGGAAAGTGGAATGCTAACAGAAGATAGACTGTTGATTTCTTCTTCAAATAGAACTGCCAATTTATTACTGTCTTCCTCGGCTAGTCCAAATTTCTTCACAAGATTGCTTGTTTCAAAACCCGAAAGTTCCAACAGATGAGCTATGCATTGAGCGGACAACCTAAGAAAATGATAAAGTCAAAGTGAGCTATTTCAACTAAAACAATGCTTCCATAAAGTTTTGGAATTATTTAACATTATTACATAAAGGGAAAGTAAAAAAAGCATCATCGCCTTACCATTTAATCTGCTTGCTGCTTAACTTTCCAAGAGATAAAAAATCGTCTATTACCCAATGACTGAAAGTGCTTCTAGGGAGCTTTCTCATTATGACCAAAACAGCTTTTAAAACTTCCAACAACTGACTTTCCTCCACATCCGATTGCGGCTTGACATTAGCCACTTTCCGTCTTTTCGTCACAGGTTCACTCACCTGCAGCGTTTGCAATTGGTTTCCGACAGTTCGAAGTGGAGATCCATGTTTTAAAAAGTACTGTTCCGCAAATCTGGAATAATTGAATTCCGAATAACAATATAGCTCCTATCTCCCCAATCCCGTTTTCACCTTAACCCTATACAACTTAGGGGAAATGAAGTAATTTTTCTTAGAACTTACCTAGCAGCAACAGGAAATTTCCAAACCAATCTGCTTAAACCAATCGTCACCTTCTGTATACAATCAGATTCCTTAATCTGATCCAAAACTGGCAGTAGGAATCCTGGATTATTCGAAATTGACTTGTCGACAACTCTCTCATCAAGAAGCTCCTCCTTCCACTTACTTAACTGAACTGATAAGGCATGTGAAAATGCCATGATTATCTATAAAAAAAAACAGAAATGTAAATGAAAATCACTTTCAACTTATTTCCCACTTACTCTTTCATCTTATACTGCTTACTTACCTAACTTCTACCCACCTCCACAAGGTAAACAATTTTAATTACAACCCGTTTTTAACTAAATTATCGTAGATTTTGCACGCAGTGCAAGTCACAGGTCGCCGAACGAATTAACGATACAGCTTCCAACTACATTACTAAAAACTAATCACTGCTTATCATATCATACTGATTTCAAAAGAGAAAAAAGTTCGTCCTGTATAAAATAAACTTAACTAAATCCAAAGTCACTGCTGTTACGTTACACTAACCAGTGTCCAACGAGTTATCTTCAATCAACCTTATCTTGAGTAAGCAAATTTTTCACAAATTTACATTTTACACAAAAATGAATTGAACCAAAGGTAAATTTGCAAGGTGCATGACACACGTGCGGAAAACACAAGAAGGGTGAACATGCCGGTGCTTTTACTCATGTGCGTTCCATTCTCCGCCAATGAAAACGCTCGGCGCAAGGGAATGCTTTTGAACTGCGGAACTGTAAACAGGCGAGAGCCTTGTTCATCTGCATTGCCTAATATGTACACATGGAATGTTGACAAAATTTATGCATTTGTCATAAATATTTTTGTTTACACACAAAAGTGAGGCACATTTGCGAGCAGCAAATACTTGTTTTTAGCTTATCATCACTCGCTGACGTAATTAAAGTTATCATTTTGTGTTATCCCATTTTCCCATCTCCGTTTTAAATTGGTTTTTAACTATTTGATGACGTGTACAATTTTGATAAGTGGGGAAATCTTAAAAATTGATAAGTGATCAGTTTTTTAAAGAAATTTTAACAATGAATTTTGACGAAAATCTTGCCGATTTCGGATGTGGATTGGATGAGGAAGGTTCCATGAGCAGGAATGCTGCTGCGTTGTTGAAGGCTTATGCTAGAACCACGACGGTTTTTAATGCTGTTTCGGCTGCAGAATCGGAAGCTCAAAAGGCTCAAATTTTGCGGAACTACTTGGCCTTCTGCTATGAAAGTGAAGATGGGAAAATGAGGGCGAGAAATGTAGTTGATGTGTCGTTAAACAAACCAGGTAAATTTATAGGAGGTGTGATTATTTGAAATGTTACCTGGAGTATGTGTTTGCATAAGTGTTTTGTTTTGTTATCTTAGGTTTTGAAAGTATTACGTCTGAGCATCTTCCAGATATACAAAGGGACTCCTTGTCTTGTCTCATTCTGGTGGAATTCTTCACACACTGCTGTATCAACTGCATTCATTCGATTGAGGATGTTCGAGAAGTCCATGAAGAAGTGGAAAAAAATTGGGAGAGGGATTCGAAAGATTGTAAAAATGGGTTTCGGGGAATGAAGGTGGTGTCTGTTCACTCTCCAAAATTTCCTCGGGAAAAGGATTTGGAGTCTATAAAGGCATTCTGCAAAAGAATGAAAATGGATCACTCGGAGGTGGTTAATGATCCAGAATCGGTGGTGTGGAATGATTTGGGTGTCACATGCTGGCCGACGCTGCTTGTATTAGGGCCAAACCCGAATGGTGAAGGACCTAACTTATTGTTTACATTTATGGGAGAAGGACATAAAGATGAGCTTCTAATCACTAGTAAAACTGCAATGGAGTATTTTGCAAACTGTCATCAGCTGAACATTAATGAGCTTCCTAGTGCTATTGTGCGAGATGTCAACGCAGGGACCTTAGTCAATGAGGAACAGAGTTTTCTTAGATTTCCAGGTAGATTAGTGTTTTTCCATGCAGTACAGTGTATTGACTGAGGCTGTATTTATATCTTATTGACAGAACGCTAATAGTAATCTTTACCGTTTCAGGAAAAGTGGCGACATTTGGAGAAAAACTTGTAATAGCCGATAGTGGAAATAATCGTCTGATTTTACTGCAAAAGAGTGGGCTCGTTACAGTGAGTGGATCGAGAATTATGAAACGAAATCAGTAGAATGATGTTGTTTTTGGACTTTCATGTTGCGTTCATTGTTATATTTATACATTCAACTTTCCAGGATATTGTTGGGGGCTCAGCAAAGGGCTTTAAAGACGGTTCCTTCAAACAAGCACAGTTTTATAATCCACAAGGCATTGCTTTTCATAGCGAATTTGTGTTCTATGTCGCTGATACGGGAAATCATGCGATTAGAAAAGTGAGTTCTAATGGCTTGTGTTATTTCTTTAAAATATACTTACATTAAGAACTTCATATCGAGTTTTTAAATTTTGCAGGTGGATTTACAATCAAATCAAGTTTCAACCCTTTTAGATTCTAAGAGTGCTATTGCAGCACCAATTGAGGAGAATACTGCTGTTATGAAATCCCCTTGGGACTTGTGTTTCTACGATGATACATTGATAATAGCTGCTGCTGGAAATCACAGATTGTTGGGATATTTTTTCACAAATACAATGCTCTTTGGAACAGAGTATGATTTCATTAACTTGTTCATTCATAATGTATAAAGTACTATAAATTTTAAGAACACAGCATATAATGTTTACACACATAATTGCTTTTCAGTCGGAAAGAAAATTCATTTGCTGTTATTGCTGGGTCAGGACGAGAGGAGAACCGAAATAATTCTTACATCTTGAAAGCCTCTTTTGCACAACCGAGTGGCATAACTGTTACAACTGGTAGCGAGAAACACATTTACATTGCAGATAGTGAAAGCTCCACCATTCGATCAATCAATCCAAAAGGACAAGTCGTTGGAATTGTGGGTGGTAGCCGTGATCCAACGGTATGTGCATTAATATGTCCCCAATTCCAATTGCTCTTCATTTTACTATTATTCTAATGCCTATTCTAACCTATGGTATCGTTAAGGATCTTTTTGCATTCGGCGATGTTGACGGCAAAGGTGTTGCTGCAAAGCTCCAACATCCAATGGGAGTCTGTTGTGGACCAAATGCTGCAGAAATCTTCATTGCTGATACTTACAATCATAAAGTATGCCCTCTTATCTAGCATCTTATGATTAGCAGTTTACAAATTAATTTTTTTGGAACTTTCTTGTATTGCAGATAAAACGAATCAATACCGATACCAAAGAATGCCTCACTGTTATATCTAGTGGAGTAAGTGTAAAAAACATGTATAAATACGGCCAATTGTCCCATTAACAGCTATTACATTTAATATTAATGTTTACATGATGATTTATTTACAGCTGAATGAGCCATCAGGCATTTGTTTGGATTCCAACTCCAATCTGCTGTACGTGGTTGACACAAATAATCATGCTATCAAACTCATGAATTTAATTGATGGAAACTTGCACACGGTATGTAAAATTATAACGCAATGTTATTATATATTATGCTATGCGTAATATATGATATGTAAGTTTAATGATTTATGTAGTAATAAAAGATAATGCTTTAATTTGAATTTCAGATGGAATTCATGGTTCCAAATGTGACACTGAATAACTCATTGCCTGGAAGTGTTGATAAGCAATTTGAAATACATACTGGTGGAAAAAGTGTTCCACTTCTTCTCAATTTTTGTCTGTCTCCCCTCCCTGATGCATATGAGGGAGGGCAATGGAAAGTTGTCTCTGAGGATTCTCTTCCCATCCCTATAAAAAAAGGAACTCTCGAAGTGAAAGAAATGAAGAAAGGAATATTTTCAATAAATGTATTGGATCCACACAAGATTATGGATTTTATCGTCATTGTTGACGTTTTCTTTTGTGATGAATCCAGCTGCCTTAAACGCACCCGGAAACTTAAAATAAGTTTTAAGAATGGCACGAATGAAACTTTACAAAAATCAGAGCATTTGATTTCTTGGGATCAAATTACTTGGAGCTAGCAGTAGTTCTTTATAAACAAAGTGAAAGTTTTGCTTTACCGAACTGTAAAGTAAGGAATCTGGTAGAGTAGGTATGCAGGATCTCTAACCTCTAATCGTAAAGACATTAACCAGCTGAACCATTTATTTAATAATTAATTTAATTAAACCATCTTTAGTTCTGAAATCATTTTCCGAAGATAATCATAATAAGCAAACAACTATTCTCTACCTAAAATATGTCGTCTTCATCTTCACCGACGTCTTTAATCTTTGTGATGTTTGTGGGTCTGATAAAAGGAGTCAAGGTCGACGTTGAAGTTGATGTAGACAAGAAAAAATCAAAATCTGAAGCATCCACCGGGTCTGAAAATAATATTGGTAAAAAGTTTTATTGGTTAAGATTGAACTGATACGAACCTATATTTGGTGAATTGTGCAAATTACCTCCACACAGTGCGAGATTGTTGTAGACAATTCTAGTCACTCGGGACGTTGGACCAAATGCCCTATGAAGTCTTATTTGAACGTCCAAAAGCAGCTTTCCGTTCCTTTGCATTTCCATTGGATCTATGATAAACTCTTTGTGCGTTCCAGAGTCTTTAGCACGTAATTGTCTGAACTTGAATGGAAAAATATTACTTTACTACTGCTTTAATCTGCAATAATGTCTCTTATAAAAACCAAAAAGAAAAGGACTTACTGCCATTTGTCTAATTGGTGAACTGAAACCTATTTTTAACTTGTACTTTGGATACAAATCATCAGTGGGTAGTTCCAGTCTTCCAACAACATTTGGACCTCTTCGGTGAAAGTCCCTCATAAATTGATTACAGTCGTCGTTTTGAGCTGCTGTGAACACACATAGGTGTGCTACTACTATACTTAAAACTATGTGTAACATGTTCAACGCACTTTTGGAATAACCGAATAAAAATGTAACTGAAAATTAAGGTCCCACTACACCACTGAAATACTGACACAAAAATGTTTCCTACCTGCGCTCATTATTAGATTACGAGCCTTTATAAGCAGGTTGTTTTTAACACAGCTTTCATAAGCATGAAATTATTCATAGAAAAGTTCAAACATGTGCTTGCTTCCTTTTATAATGCTAAACAGGCAAGTGCGCCCTAGTCTTTATGATTAGTATAAGCATTCATAACCATTTTGTCATCATTTCACTATTTAAATACGATCAAAGTATGCGGAAGCTGAAAATGTTCCTGTTAAACACATATTAATCAACGAATAGAATATTAAGCAATTTTAACGAGTACAATTTTTTTTACATACTTGATTTATTATTTTGAGTTTTCATTGTAATGAATGGTAATTTTGGCACTTTGGAAAGTGTAAAATTGGGTTACGAATGATGTGTTCATAAATGTTTTAATGGAGTTTCACCTGGGGCAGCGCGCGTCCTCGTAGTTTGTCTCCCAACAATATAAACATAGCTCTTATCGGTCCATATAGAGCTGCCTGATGCATACGGTATAAAGTTGAATACACAATTTTTGCACTTTTCCCTTTTAGGCTGACTTTTGAAACCAATCCATTCACTGTTCCCACTGCCGTAGAATTTCCCAGTGAGACTAACTGTCCTTGAGAATTGAAGACAAATGGCTTGGTTGATTTACCCTTCAAATCGTTCATTAACCTTTTTGCCAGCCACTCGGCCTGTTGATGAGCACACTGGGCACTGGCTGGAAGGGTCTTTCCAGGCTCTTTAATGTTGGGAGCAAAGGCACAATCCCCAAATGCGTAAATGGACGGGTCTTCAGTTTGCAAATATTCGTTGACCTGTAGCCTATTGGTCCTATCCGTTTTTAAACCTAGAGTACTTAGCCAGTCATGAGCTTTAATTCCAGCCGTCCATATTTTTATATCTGTCTCTAACAAGGAGCCATCGCCAAGTATAAATCCTTTTTCTGTCACCTTCTCTATCATGCAATGAGTCTTTATATCTATGCCTTTTTTTGTGAGCTCTTGGTGTGCGAATGCCGAAACATGTTCCCCCACCCCTGCTAATACGGTTGGTGCTGCTTCCATAATTGTTATTTTCAACTGATCTGCTGTAATTTTTGCTCCGTATGCCCTGATTTCCGTCATTGTATGAAAAATCTCCGAAGCTAATTCTACGCCAGTAGCACCTATACAAAAAAAACTTTCTCAGTTCAACTACTTGCTTCAGTTGCAAATTGCAAGTACTAAAATATGCATATTTATTATTACATACCAGCTCCAACAATACCGATTCGAATCTTCGGATCTCTTCCAAGTGCCACCCCAATAGCTTGACCTATGAAAAGTCATTTTCTATTCAATGCAAATGCAGCTAGTGCAGCTAGAGCTATCTTAAGTAATTTGAATGAAGTTTATGATTGCTTACCTAAAAATCTTCGTCGTAATTTCTCCGCTCCTATTGGGTTATCTAGCCGTTGACAAAATTCCTCCACTCCGGGAGTTCCAAAAGAGTTTGTTTTTCCTCCAACAGCGAGTACCAATGTGTCGTACCTTAGCTCACGGGGTCCAGAAATTATATTCCCTTCCAGATCTTTGATTTTGTCGCTTATGATCACTTTTCTGTTTCTGTCAATTCCTTTCATGAAGCCGAAATGGAAACGGTAGCCAAAACTATAAGCATGAGTAAAGTAGTTGAGCTCGTCCTCCCCTACATTCAGGGCACCGGTAGCCACCTCATGGAGAAGAGGTTTCCAAATGTGGGTCTTTTGGGAAGCAATATAAAGTAAGCTTTTTAAGAAGTTAACACATACAAATGCCTTTGGAGATTGAGTGCATATTTTAATAAAAGCGAATTACTGGCGAGCCATCAACCAAATATACTTTGGCTTTGCGATGTTTCCCTAATTTTCTCCCAAGTGTTGTAACGAGTTCCAAACCACCTGTTATGCATCGTATTATTTCGATTTAACGTTTTAGGAGGAATGATAAAAATTGGTCGAATATATGCATAAAAATCCGGCTTACCGGCACCACCACCTACTACGACAAACTTATGGAGTTTAGCTGACTTTGACATTCCTGAGATTCCTTATACCTGCATTGGCCAATTAGATAGACAATTCGAATGGCAGGAAGAGACTAAAGAAGAAGAATGCTTACTTACAATTATACCGTTGAATAGATTGGTGAGTAGAAGCGAATGGTTTACATCTAATGAAATCGCCTAGTCTAAATTATTGCATTAGATATATGTAGGATAAGAATCATTTATAGATGTTTTAAAAGAATTTTCGAATTAGTATTATTCTTTGGGTGACTACACAAGTACACTTGGTGGATTGTCTCTAAGGAATACATTCATGGAATGAATAGCAAGTACCCATTCGACGTGTGATGATGTCAAAATGCTTGGGTGTCTTGCATGCAAGAACCTGGTATAAAGTTTTTTGTGTATTTAAATAATTTATTAGTCTACAAATAGATTTAGGCTAACAATGTGGGCACTTAAATTCGAGACTTCAAATATTTCTATTATTTAGTATTTTCAAATCATAGGACAAAAAACGAAAAAAACAGAACGGAAACGGGAATGGGCAATATCATCATCTTCCGGTATGCACTTCTACTCGTCAGGGTAGTCTTGTAGGATGCAGGTTATTTGTAGTATTCCATAAATCGTTAATACTGACATCGTCGCAGTCCGCAGAACTTGCGATGCAACTTGGTGTGAAAGTACTTTAGTGTAATTTTAATTGTGGTAACGCCACATGTCGTAATTTATCCCCTATCCATAACAGCACTGCTCTCGTCCACCCATACAAAACTGCCTGGTGCATTCTATATAACGAAGAGTAAATTGCTTTCGCACCTCTCCCTTCCACATAGTAGTCCCGTTTTGGTCCCACAATTGCAGCTAAACTTCCTACCGCTGTACTCGAACCAAGTGACACCAGCATTCCTTGAGGTTTAAAAAGGAAAGGGTCACAGGGTTTGTTTGTTAGTCTTGCTGTCAGCTTTTTGGTAAGCCATTCCGCTTGTTGATGGGCAACTTGGGCAGTTGCTGGAAGGCATTTTGTTGTATCCCCAGCCATTGGTGCGCATGCACAGTCTCCCAGTGCGTAGACAAAGGGATCATCAACCGATTGCAAATTTTCATTCACGGTGTAACACTACATTCATAATAGAAATTTTACTGCTTCGATTCCTTGAGACAGTCCTGCGCAGCTCCCCAATATTGTAGCCAGTCGGAGCCCTTGAAATTCCAGTCAACAAAAGGTCCGAAATATTTTAATCTCTATTCTACAAAGAACGGAACGTAGCAAGCTCTATAGAGCGTAAAGAACCAAACATCCTTTTGTAACCCCTTAAACCCTCAAGAATGCTGTGTCATGCCGTTAACAAGAGCTTGATCACTGCGAGCGGTATGAAGTTCAGCTGACATATATCTTCAATATTCCGTGTTTTGCAATGCATCAGTTGCCAATTATTAAGAAACAAGCGGAACTCGAGGACTTCCTCCCTACTTATTAGGGGACCACCTTTCCGGAAGAGTATGTGTGGATTGTAGAAGGCTATGATTTCTAGAACTCATATAGTCTTGCATCACGCAATAGCACCAGTTCTAATTTTCACAACAATAGGGTGACGAGCGTGGTTATGCATAGATAAAACGACATGGCTACCTCGTCGCAATGTTAATTTATCCCCCGCTCAGCTCGATCTCAAAGTTAAGCACCTCCACCTCTACACTATTCCGAATCTCTGAGTTGTTAGATCAACAAGTGATGGACAACTCACGTATCCTCTACCAACACAAACACTGATGATGGATGACTGATACTAACCAATAACATGCGCTATGCAGTCAATCCATAAAAATACCCTTTACTAACAGGAAAATAGATATAGTAAATGATAAATTCCCCATCCCATGACAAGACGGTCTCTCTTCTGTATAGTATGCTTGTCCCTAAACTATCCATTGACATATAGAATTATCGCAACTACCTATGATACAGAATATGCTGTCCGCTACTAGTTATGTCATCCACCCAGACCGATGCCACATGTGCACACGCTATAATGCCTCTACTAATCTACATCGTCCTGGAGTGTCATAGAATAAAGGATTATAAAATCAATATCAGATCACTAACTTTCATATAATATAATCATGAGCTGCATACGCCAATTTCTCGCATCATATGTCTACGAAATATACTATCACATCGCCTTAGATCATAAGAGTCTGAGCTGGTCATCTGCCCATCAGTGGATATAGTTCTCCTTAAATTATCAAATCACAAATTATCATTATCATGTTAGCCGAATTCCACCCAATTAAGACTAGAGATACTAATTCAATTGATTTAAACATAAATCCCAGAAAATACGCAATTTCTGTTGTAACACCCCAGCATACAATGAAATCTAAATGCATGAAATATTTCAGAACGAAGTTCTCTGCTGGAGCTACTTCCCTTCATATCAATTCAATGTCTAATGTTTCCAATATCGAGCCATTTCTAACTCACCACCTTTAAACTCGTTAGATCTCAAATCGTAACCATTCATTACACAAATCCTAACCTGGAATCATCAATATCCCGTGGATCGCGCATTGACACTCCAATCAGTTGAGCTCATCTTCGCCTCCTCGCTTAAATGAGACCCATGCATGATACTAATTCATGAGATAGTGTTCCCAAATATTGAGTGCGACATTCTACAAATAAAAGTCTCAGGTAGAGATTGTGTCATACGAATCTGTCGCTTATATCTCCCCACGTACTGTGCCCCAGTGAAATAATGAGTTCAGTTGTGTCTCACTATAAAATCGAGAAACATCATATATATCATCAATTACATGACCGGATTCGGACCAACATATAGAGCATTGTTTAAAATTTCGCAATCTGCTAGAATTACTCAGCACCCCCACCTATTACGATTGTACCACATATCTGTAGATCAATGTGAGTGAAACACTCTATTACAAACGCTATTGAAAGTTGATAAGTGAATGCACAAATCCGCAACAAGTGAACAATGTATCGATAATAATGTATAGCTTGATCGCAAACAGCATCTAGCTATAATCAACAAGTTATTATGAAAACATATACGTCGACAAACTATTACCCAACAGTTGTCCGTAATGTTATATATCTATCTTACAGATATGCTTAGTATATGCAGTAATAATTCCATCCCAAAAAAGCTGACTGCCACATCAAAACGCTGTATTTCGACATTAGATTGTCACCACCGCCCGGTGCCCTGTAATCTTTGTATAGCCGGACTTTTCACCATGACATGGTTCTCTCTAGTACTACTTTACTTTAATGCTCTTCATGTGCGTTCGCTACCCTGCTCCCCATCAGCTTCTAATGATAATAACTGAATCTTAACTAAGATAATTCATCTGTATGCGGCATTACAATAATGTATTTAGTATGCGCTGGAGTTACCAAAGATCTTCAAAAAATGTTCAGGCAAAGAATATAATTTTCGACTCCTCAGTCAAGATGTCATATCAAGCAACACAACTATTCCTACTGAATCCATGACAATGGTCAATAAAACTCAACAACATCCAACACTCATATCGTCCGAGTGAGTATTGTTCGAAATCTAGTTCTCAGTTTGTGTACCGGTTGTCGTCTAACCCAATAGACATGCTGAGAATAGATAAACCGTATAAGAAATCATGTATGATTACTGATCAAATTCTGACACCAGCCATTTACGTCAATAATACATCTCAACATAAAAAAGTCACATTTAATGCAGATAACTCGACTGCATATTCATATGTGACATCCTATGAAAAATAGACTTTTAGTTGATCAATAATGATGCGTTTTAGAGGAAAGTGCACATGTAAGAATCTGAATCCAGAACTGCGACCAAAAGAAAGATGCAATAATGACTCACAATACCATGAGCGGAATATAGACAGTAAAATAACTTACAAAACATATTAACGCGCACTCAAAGATCTACTTTAACTTTCGACTGGTTGCCAGCAGAAACAAAGTAATATCGAAGTAGTTACTGCCTGCTCTTCTGTAATGAAACAAGCTCACTCGCAATTCAGGAAGACAACTGAGTGCATATGTGGTAACATAACGACGGGATAACATCAGCAGAATCAGCATAAGTACAGGCAAACAGTACATATGCTTAACAATATTGACAAGAACAAGAACCACAACAGTGTAGTTGCTAGTGTTGTAATATTCTTGACATCAGTCCTACATGCGCACACAGAGAACCCACGAAAACAGGTGTGTCGAATATAATAAAATGTAGCGGGATGCACAGTGCCTGTTTTTGTATAATAGAGAACGCAGTTCATTGAACGAGACTTACTGAATTTCACGACTACTCCACTTCATCAATTTAGGAACCTTTGCAAATATAATGCCCTTCTGTTAGCCTGTAAGAATGCATCAAAATGATATTGGAGATTGTCAGTTGGAAATTAATAGAATACGGCTTCACTGAACTCGGTAACATTGATGCGTCAGCAATATCTGGGATATTTAAGATGTTGACGTCTGATAATCTTAGTTGTATAAGTAACGAGAGTGTCTCATAAACCCATATCTAAAATAGGATGACACTGGGCAATTCCAGAAAATACACCTAGGAAAGACTGATAGCGAGCAGATCGGAAAAACTTGAATTTACTTGTTGGCATACTCAAAATGTCTAACAAAAACTAATGAGTATACATCCTGGCCGCCAATGGCCGGAAGCGGACCAATCAGTAACTATGTCTTCAGTCTCAAAGTGGACTTGCAAAAGAAATTATGATGAATAATAACGTATTATGATGAGATAGAAAGTAAATGAGATCGATGATACCAAACACATATCTCAATTCTCACACACATGATACTTCTCTGGTAGTACAACATACCTGGATTGACACTGATTCACAGCAAAGTGAACAAATATTCAAATCACCTTAAAAGATAATGTGCGGAGATAAATATACAAAGACAACATTGAAAAATTGAACAATTGGCTCAAAGGTAGCGATATGGGAAAGTCGATGCAGCTATCTATATATAAATGTCCTTGGTGATAAAGCTATATGATTGTCATCGTATATAAAGTTTTGTACAATCGCAAATCAACCTGTGTTCTGCAGAAGACTGGCTGTCACTCGCACGCATTTGTGTACCAAAAAGATCATGTGAAAAATCACATCATCACATAGAAAGATTACAAGCAAGCGCATCCAAGCATATAACCCATCAGTACCTCATTCCAAATCCAAATATCACCGGAATTTCAATGAAGCCGAAATAACGAATTGATTAAACTCATAAAATAAAACAAATTTAAAAAAAATCACTCTAATCTTAAAATCATCTATTAATTTTTATTAAACACTACAATTCTAACGCTTCTTCGATTAATCTTATCATAATAAGTTTTGTAAAGCTCATATAAACAATGTATAATAACATAAATCTTGCAGGTTCAATAAAGAACGAATCTGCTCAAACTGCTACACATTGAAATGACTTGAGACCAAACATTGTTCGGAATAACAACAATATGGTTACAACTTATATACAGCATGCACTCCAGGAAGCCGATAAGTGGACCTCTTTAGCCAAAGAAATTGAGCAGGTGGGCTATTAAAGATTTTTGGTGGTGGCAGTCTTTTTATTACAGAAATAGATTTATTAACCATTTTGTTATAAATAATTTTAAAAGCTCTTAGACGCTGGGGACGTAACAAAGTCTTACGAGTGTATTGTTGGAATGGAAAAGAGCTTGCTCGTTTTGGATCAGGCTACAATGGATGAGCGCAGGTTGATATTGGAAGAGATGAAAAATCGCCTCGAAGCTCTGGCTACGAATCACTTAATACATGCCTTTGATACTAATGACACAGGTAATTGTAGTCATTTATTATTTAGAAATGCTGCATGAAA
This sequence comes from Orchesella cincta, assembly GCA_001718145.1. Taxonomy (NCBI): domain Eukaryota; kingdom Metazoa; phylum Arthropoda; class Collembola; order Entomobryomorpha; family Orchesellidae; genus Orchesella; species Orchesella cincta. The sequence continues at coordinate 29,521 of LJIJ01000064.1, read as the reverse complement.
TGAATCACATTAAAAGGTGGATTTCATCCCTTTCCTCGATATTTTCTTTTAGAGAGGGCCCAGAGCTTTTACCACATGTTTGTGAATCTTGAAAGGACAGAGCAGTTTGTAAAATACTTTCAAAACTCTGAAAAGATAAAATTAGCACAGGAATGGAGGAACAGTGTTGAGCTGCTCCCCTTTAAAGAAGCCATTTTGAAACTGTATGATGGATTAATGGATCATTTGCAGCTGAAGGTACAATTTCTAAAAATGTCCATATCTGTAAAAGACATCTTTAAAATATGATGGGTGTATAATTTTGATTTTAGCTGAATTGGTGCAGAACAATCTTTTCAGAAGATCAGGTTGGCCGCTCTGTTGACGTCCTTGTGGATTTATATTCCGAACTATTGATGTCATTGGAACCTACGGTCCAATACTGTTTTGAGGTGGAAACCCGAAAGGAGCCGTTTATTGAGTTACTGCTTCATTTCAATCAAAACACCATGAGATTTATTGAAAACTTTTTGCACTATACTGAAATGAGTAAGTTCAAGTTGTAAAGCATGGCACGAATTTAGGATTTTTGAAGAAAAAAATTTAAAAAATGATTCAAAATTTTATTTCTTGTAGATGGAGAGAAGCCGAATAGTATGAAATTTAAAACGCTGTCAAATACTTTGCTGTCACCATTCTTTCAACAATATTCTCGTTACAGTAAATATCATGAGACTCAAGTTATCAACAAAATTCAAGCTGTAATTGCCGTTGTTTTAGGAATAACTACCAGCACAGTAGATCTCACAACTGCCTTACAAGAGAAAATTGAAAGCTCTAAGCGGTTATTACCAGAATTGATTTTGAGTATTAAAGAAGGAGAGGAGAAAGTTCAACTATTTAACCGTGGTGCTGGGTATTACCATTTTTCGCGTGGAATTAATGTAAGTTTTCAAATGCAGATTGCTTACTCGTAAATGTTGGTTTTCAAATTAAATATATGCAATCTTCCTAATAGGCTGGATTGGAACGCTTTGCTGAATGGAACCAGGAGATCTATCGATCTCTGGACAAATCGGTGAAGAATTCAGATAGACACAGAAATCTTTTGGAAATCAATCTTTCCTTTACTGAGACTTGCGGTATAATTTTCTTACATACGTGAACAGCGTGTATGTGCAATACCACAGGTTTTCTTGGCTAAAATAATAATAATTGTTAATTTTATAGGTGAAATTCTTCTTCAAATCTCAAAACTGGATCAAACGCTTACTGCAAACTGCCATAAGGCATTATCCCTAGTTTTATCTAAAGATAGCGACACCTCCTCATACGAAATTTGGGATTGCCTACTGAACGCTCAGATCAAAACTGAAGTGGTTCAGTTTTTTGAAAAGAAGAATACACTTTTGGGAAATGCGTGCAATAACTTTAAGAAATTGTGCCGCGATGCAACGCAACTCGTTCTGAAAGTGACATCAGAGCCCGTGGAATCCCAATTCATTAAAAGTTTTGTGCTCCAAGATTCAAATCTAAAGGACGTCATTCCTTCAGAGTATATCACACAAGTTGGAGAATACCTTATGCTACTTCCCCAAAACTTGGATCCATTCTTAACAGAAAATTCTTCACTATCTTTTGCCTTTGATCAAAATTCTGACGAGTAATGACAGTTACTTTTATCTTTTTGATTTGATTGGCATTTAATGCAGTTCATATAATACAATAAATTGTTTTGCTTTTTCAGAGGTGGCAGGTCACCATTGGATTTTTTGCTGTCCAACTTAGCCATCCATATCTGCGAGGTTTATGGAAATAGAATATTGAAGATCTCAGATATGTCTAATGGGCAAGCAAGACAACTTGCACAGGATATTGGTAAGTTTGATGTCGTCGAATGATAATAATGATATGCACTTACTGTTACAAAATTTCATTTAAATCGTTTTATGTTACCGCAGACTATCTCAGCAGTGTGATGGATGACTTGGGTGTAAAAATGACGTCTGATTTAGTAGACTTGGGAAAGCTAACGAAGATGTTTCCCGAAATAACGGATGGAACCACAGTTGATCGAGTATCGCCTCGTTTGTTAGCAGTTGTTAAGAAAATGAAGACAAAATCCGTTACGTAAAAGTAGGTTTCGCACCTCAAAACTGAAATTACTACCATAAATGTAATGTACAAGTTGGGGTTTTAAAAAGCTTTATTTATACCTAGTTATAGCTTTTTATCTAAACTCAGATATCTTATAGAAGATAAGATATAAGAGAATAAATTATTACGGTTAGTATCATTATTATTAAAGACCTATAACTTGGTAGTATGTCTAATAATTCCGGCACAGTCCGGGCTCTCTTTGTCTCAAAGCGTGTAAAGGGTTTAGTGGCAACGGTGGATCGTTTTCGAAACCATCGCGGAAGTACAGGAGAATCACAGGAAGTCTTCTGTAGCCTTGAAACTCTAAAACTTCATCGTGTCTTACCAAGCCATTCTCAACCATAGTTTTCTCTGGACTGAGTACCCTGCCGTAAATATCTTTCCATACGTAGTATTCAGGATGATCTTCATACTGCATGTATAAATGACACACTTCATTCACGGTGTTATTTTTGCAAACCTGTACCAAATTTCATATTTTAGTTACAATCATCATAAAGAGTAATATTATTTGCTAAACTATATTGTTGCAAGCAGTATCAATACCCGGAGTTCAATTTGTTTTCTCGTAATCATATTCGTGATACGGATTGCAAAAGTCTCTCTCGGCGAGTAGCCATTCATGAAGGACTTGAGCCATTTTTCTCTATAGCTCGACACAGACTCGGGTGTTATATCAAAGCTTTGTGTGCTGACTGACGCAAAGAAAATGGAAGGTTCTTCAACTAACGCTTGCGAATACATTGATGGCATATCCGACAAATGAGTTGAGAGGTTGGAGCCTCTCACACTTTCATTTGAGAACTTTCTAACAATTGATGAAGGTACAGCTGCCAATGAATCCACTTTTCCCAACGGAAACGTATCCTTGGGTTGAAGAATGCTTATAAAATCCACAACCTTGGCATGTGGAATAAGTTCAGGATCAATCCCAGGTTTTGCTTCTTCAAACAAGTTAATCGGATCATTTTGGTCTGGAATGAGTTTATCTTTATCAATGGGCCTAAATCGCATGGCCATTCGCTGAATCTCAACTGAACTTCCACCACTCTTGATCTCTGGATCGTGTTCCTCATGCTCTTTTTCTTGTTTTAGCGCCTGTCTCAACGTCGCTGCCTTCTCTTTCTCTATCCCCTCATGCTTTTTAATTTCCTCGTCTGTGTATGAATTCTCCAGGAATTGGAGCATCCCTTCGTAATTAATTTTATTGCCAGTGTTATCCGTGACGTAGCCAAAGCCACATGAATAACGCAAACCTAACACATGTGGTGGCAGCTCATGCACTATTTCTATCGTCTTGCGGTTAACTTTTGGAGCAGTTTCATCTGTGTCACTTGGGGATGATTCACCGCTGGACAATCTTATGTCGATCACGTTCGCATTTGCTGCTACTGCGATGATTTCACGGGCTAATTCTGTTGGATTATGCGCATTCAGTTTCAGTTGTCAGTAAATCTTAACTATATACTGACGAAAACTGAAACATTTGAATTATATATATTTGATTATATTACTCTTGGGGACAGCGTTCTTAATAAGCTCCTTTGTAATTTTGGGCTTTCCTGTCACAGCGTCTAATGGGACGACAACACCTTCCTCCACTAGTTTTTCATAAAACTCCTCCTTTTGCTCATCCGTAAGTTCTAGCTCTACTTCATCATCTGAAATGCACAGTCGCTCACCGTCAGTACAACCCTTTTGAATTTTTGATTCGTCCTAGAAAATTACCTTTATCTGCCGTGTCTTCAGGATTTACGGTTTCTTCTTCTTCATCCTCTTCTCCTTCGTCCTCTTCTTCTCCAGTTGGTTGGGATGAAAATATTTTTGCAAGTAGATTAATCAGAACATCACGAGGAAGTGAATCAATCAAGCCAACAGTTATTATTTTATTGCCATCATCATCGATTGGAATCTCAATTCCTGAAATCTCCAATTCTTCATGTATAAGCATTTTGTCCTCATGAGCCATTGCCATTATCCTTTCATGTAGGGACCCAGGGTCAAGCTCTAATGAATCAATTAAAAATGATGAAATCATTCCAAAGCAGTTTAAATTTTAAGGAATAAGTTTGATATGTGGGTGCATACGGCTGATTTCAGTCTGAATCGCTGTCGTGAATTCAGACACAATGTCTGAAAAAGCATTGAAAGTTACATTTAAATATGAGCATATAAATTAAAAGTCTCTGCTTATAACAACTTTATAAATGAAAATTTTATTATGAACCTTCTGGCACATGAGATAAGTCCAAGTCCCCTTCTTCTGTCATTTTTACTTCGATGCCTGCAGCTTGTAAACGTCTTTCAAGTTCTAATTTCCAGTCCTTCTTCCGGGTTAAATGGAACAAACCCCGATCTATACGTTAAGGAGGATATGCATAAGAATGGAAACATTTTCTTTGATGGAATTTCACACATTTTACACATTATTACTTGACTTCATATGTAAATGACGCCGACTTCTTCTCCGTTCAAGATTAGTGTTGCTCCTTCGAGGTTTTTTGTTCGGATGATCGTCAGGCACTATTTTAATTCAAGAGAGAGAAAACCAGAGAAATCATGCAACAAATGTGGATTGCGAATACATTCTCATCTTTTTAAATTGCCGACAAATTATGCAAAATTTTATCGGCTGGTTACGCAAATGCTATCTGAAGATCCAGCTTTCCGTACTAAGGAAATTCTCTGACTCTACAACTCCGTATTAATGTAGATGAACATTGTATGAATGAAATAGATATGCCAGTAATTGCAGCAATGAAAAGTAGGTAAGCATGTGGCTTCTTTCAATCACTGTGCCTTCATAAAGTTATGACTAGCTGAAGTTGCAAATTGGTTGCATATAATAGTGGATGGAAGTGTATGCAGTTTTTTCAAGGCTAATGCAACGAGCTGTTCCCATGAGTGATGAAAATCTTATAAAACTTACTTTCCTCTGCCGTATCGACTGTTTCTGCAGTAAACGGAGCAGGACTGCCACTGCTGATTGTATCATCATCGGAAATATTGATGCCAAAATAGGACAGCGTTTCTAAACAGTTGGAAAGGAGACCAGATGATTTAATGTGAGTGAATGGAGTCTCGACGACAAATATTTTAGAACTTTAGCAGTCTACCTCTTGGAAGAACTCTAACATTGGTTTGGGTAATGATGGGCTCAAAATCGCCATCTATATCAACCGTCATTCCAAGTTCAGTGAGCATCTCTCCAAGTTGAGTTTTCTGAGTTTTTGATAAATGATATATAACATCTCTTGGAAGAACCTTTTGTACATGTGGAGCTTCAAAAATATGAATTAAGTATGAGTCGTGTGACCGTCCGAGAAACATTCATTATCTTGTAATAATTGTACAAGGGGCAATATGAGACAAACCTGGTGAAAGTATGTCATGCGTGTGCACTGTTCCAATTGCTTCTTCCAGTTCCTCTGCGACATTTATTAATTGTTTTTAACTGGAATTCTACTACATTTTGTATCTTATAGTAAAGTATTTGTAACGTACCTTCTGCGATTTGGACAACAGCAGCTGCAGGAATTTGTTGCACCGTTTTAACCTCAACTCCATGTGTGTGTAAAAGATGGGCGAGGGATTTCTTATCTTCCAATGATAGCTTTCGGATGACAGACTGCCTAGATGCTGTTATTAGCAGAAAAAAAGTACAGTTTCGTAAATGAATATGTCTTCATCCAATTATACGAAACAAAGTAGATTTCAATAAAAATTACCAGAAAGCCTCCTTTGGCTGTCATAAATTGGTTCCAGAACCTTTGCAATTATTTCTGTCACGCGAAAATAGGGAGTTAACTCAAAACATGCATTTCAGACAGAACAATAAGAATTCAGCATTTTGTGCTGACAAACCTGGGGGAATTTCTCGAATAATTTCCGGTGTTAGAACCGGTCTGCCATTCTCCGTTGGAATACTTTTCCCTATCTTTGTAAGGCGTCTCACCAGCTCATCTTGAAGTGGTCCGTTGAGTAGCTTAATGGTTAAGCGAGCACTAACTTGTGTTCCATCAGGTAAAGCAGGAACACCTGGAAGTGGGGAGTATTCTATTCCAGCCGGATGTGGCATAAGCTCTATAAACAAAGAATGTATCAACTAATTTCTAGTAACTTGATTTTATTGGGAAAAGTTCAATTTGAATGATATGATACCAGGAGGCAAGGATTTAATCAGGTCTTCAGTTAAGATAGGAACTCCATCCTCATCATTGGGCACAGCAATGCCCTGCTTCTCAAGCTTTTTGTACAATTCCTTCAAATCATTTTTGTAATCTTCCCAAATGGATGTGCGAGTTTGGTTTGTTCGACCAAGAGCACCCTTATCTTTATGACGATGACCTGATCCTGTTGACAGTGATGGCATTTAACAGATTGATATGTTATGGAACATGCTTTTAAGAAAACAAAAAACTCATGCGTAAAAGATCATTCGTACCTAATAAAGGTTTAAAGGGTTTTCCGCCAGTGTATACTTTCCCAGCAGCATGAGGCTGAGATTTTTCATTTAATTTTAATTTTTACATTCTCTCGATCCTGCATGGAAGGTGTTTGGAAATGCATTATCTAATTCTACCGATCCTTACTTGGAGGCTTGGAGGCAAGTTTTTCAGAAACTGGGGTGTGAACATGGGATTTCCCCTATCATCAGTTGGCACATCAATTCCCTCATCCTTCAAATTCTGATATAACTCTTTCATGTCAGTTTCATATTCAACCCATTCTGACGCGTCTGTTTGAGATGCTACAATGCTAACTGTTGGCAATCATACAAAATCGCCTTGCATGAAGATTTGAAAACATCGTAAATAATGAAAATCAAAAGGTAAAACTAAAGAAGGTAAGCCAACCCCACCTTTCATTGTTCGTTCTTCAGGGACAAGCTCTGCAGCTTTTACATCTTTGCTTGGTGCCATTTTACCTGTTTGGTGTCCTCAAACCTTGATCAACTGTACTTACAAACGTATGCTTCAGCAAATTACAAAAAGTGTCTGAAAATGATGCGTTACAAAATAATGGTGGGTGCCTATTGTTGATTGTCACATGAAATTATTAAATACAAAATGAACAAAATCGACTTTTCCAGTTGTCTAACATTTAATTTTACCCGAGACAGTTTGCTATCCACCAATATCAAATAATATTTATTAATTTCGGATTAGCGTGTTCCTATGTCACTTTTGTACTCTGGTATTGGTTGCTACTTTTTTATGGACTGATGATTTGATATTGATTTGATGTTTTCTCCTGATATTCACTATCCAGTGGTATATTAATTACTCACACATTTGCAGATAGCAGCACCTGAAAACATAACAAATAATTTAAATTGTCCTAGACTGATGTTGAAACTTTTTGTAGCAAATTGACTCTACAGCATCATTAAACATACATCAAGCAATGTATTACTATTCCTGCCACATCGTTCATGGTCAGAGTAGGTTCAGCTCGTCCGAGACTGCTTCCATACAGGGCTTCCAGCTCAAGTCGAAGGGCTTCATAATGCTCACAGAAAACGGGCTCTTCGGGTTGAGGGCCAGGTTGCTTTTCTGTAACACTTTCAAATGCCATGTTTTACAATTGACGGTGCAATTATTACAACCCAGTCAGTTAATAATGTTTGATTAAATTAACTTGCGTTTTTGAGTGGGAACTATTAGCTTTCCTGCAGTAAACTGGCAAGTTGTAAGTTTTTTTTGCATAAAATAGAAACACCAAATTGTTCTCCAGTCTGGTTAGTCATGGTCATGCTTTCATAATTCCATTTGTTATAGCTGAGAAAACAATTGAAAGCATGCATAAAAGTTCATACTACATACATAATTCTTTGTGCAAAATCTTAACTAATTTATGGTTTGTTGAATTGCCAGTTTAAAACTGTAAGAATAACAGTTCTTGCTTTTCCCAGAGTTCATACTACATACATAATTCTTTGTGCAAAATCTTAACTAATTTATGGTTTGTTGAATTGCCAGTTCAAAACTGTATGAATAACAACCGAATGGGAGCAGAAGAGTTAGTTGAGCCTAGTGTGATACTTCTTCTGTTTGATATTAAATTGCCCTGAAAATAGACTCAATAGTCGTCGAACGAGCAACTTCTATAACGTTTATACCGTCACAAATTGATGCATTAATGCAAAAGCGTCGTTTATACTTCAATGAAACTAATGGGATTTTCCACTTATTTATCCTCACTATTTTTAGAAAGCATTAGTTCCATGACTCATAATGAATGAAGTTCACTCATGCACACAGGTAAAGAACAGTAGCCGAATGGGTTTTCTATTTTGACCAATTTTATTTCTCTCTTTCTGTTCGAAGTAACAACTGGAAATTTACTGCCTGATTTGGAAAATAATGCTTTTATGACAGTATTACAAACTCAATTTTAGATCCACGTGTTCCGCTCTCTTAACTGCTACATAATCTAACATACCCTTAAATACAAAGCGTTCCTTAAGTATCAACACATTTTACGAAAATAACGGGCTTTTCAGATGGAAACAACAATATTTTCCCCATTACATTATAGAATGAATTAGTTCTCCGCGTGGTAATTTGAAATTAGGTGTAAATGCACAATGTCTATAATGTTTATGCACAAAGGCTTAATGACTTCTTAAGCTGGGCATTCGGAACCGACACCAGCACAGTTGCCATCGCGGACAACGTAAGCCTTCATCATGCCTTGGGGAGACAAGTTCTTGCAAGACTTCTGAGGGCCAGTCAATTCGTTGTGGTTGCATCCGTCAAAGTTTCCACAGACTCCACATTGAGTTCCACGGTATCTGGATCCCAAAGTGACAGTAGTGTAGTGCTCAGTGTAGCGGATGTAAACGCTCAAGGGTTGGGAGAGGATGAAGACGTTGTGTTCATCGTGCTTGTAGATCCTATAGGAAATTTATCAAATTAATAATATACCGCTCAAGCTACCACCCAAATAGACTCTTTTAATTTATCACAACTTATGCTTACTTGAAGATCTTGGAGTCTCCTTCGTTGTTGATGATCTTGTCGGAAAGAGCAATCGCCTTGCCATCGATAGTCACGGTGTTCAAGTCGTTGATGTCAACCTTGTGTTCACCGAGGTAAGCGGTGATTCCCTATTAAGAACAAAATGATAATAGAAAAAATTAGATAAATGTTCAATTGCAAGAAAATGAAGAATTGGCAAGAAGTTTGACTAGGAAATGCTGTTGTTTACTTACAAGCTTGTCGTTGGCAGTCTTGTGTCCGAGAACAAGGTATCTTGGAGTCTTTGAGCAGTCACCAGAGATGAGAGTTGGACACTCAGACATATCAGCAAAGTAGGTGAGGTTATCATAAGTTTGAACAGCAGCAGGAGTAACGTCACAGTATCCTATAAACAATAAAATTATACAGATTAGCGTTCAGAATCCAAGCTACTATAATCTGGGGCAATATGAAAAATACAAATTCTCAAAGGTTTAACATACCATAGACTCCGTATTGCATGGCGAAAGCCTGGAGTGGAGAGAATCGGGAGAAAACTGGGCGCTTGAATGGTCCAGGGAGGATGCTAAGGTCAACTCCGTGGAAATGCTCATCTTCACCTTGGGAGCTGTGGAAGTGGATATCGGCTTCTGGGTGCTCTTCATCCAAAGCAACATCGAGCTTGATGGATCCTTGAATGTATTTTCCGTCAGCAGTGGGTCCGTGTTCTCCATGAGCGTGGTTGAGGGAAGCATCAACTTCGTCACTTGGGACATAGTATGGCATGAGGAGGGCAGCGGCAACAACTCCAGGGTATCTCCAGCGCTTGCGGGCTTCTGGGTCGACTCTGTAGTTGATGGTGACATTAGCTTCACGGAGTTGAGTTTGCTTGAATGCAGCCCAGACACATGGCTCAGTGGCGGGTGTAAGATCTCCAGGGTATTTTGGACTAGCCTTGGCTTCACGGCATTGCTTGTATGGCCAACGGTCGCTTTGAGCCTCATCCTTTTGGGCTTGAGATCTGTGAGCAACACGGACAATCTTGATTCCAGCGGCGTTGGTTGGGCACGTTGGGCCTTCCTTTCCGGCTTTTTCTTCCTTACCCCAGACAATGTTGATGGTGCGCTCATAGGTTGGCTCGTTGACTCCTTCATAGTCAAAGAAGTCGCTGACCTTGGTTCCAACGGAGTTGATGTCAACACAGACAACACCAGACCTTCCAGCAGTTTCGTCACGGACGGCAGCCTTGATCTTAACATCAACCTTCTCAATACCAACGGTGGCAAAGGAGACGGCAGCATCAAGGTTCTTGGTCTTGGGAACAGCTCCAATGTACTTGGCATTAAGGGAAGCCTTAGCTTGGACACGGAGACCGAGCTTTTCCTTGGGATCAGCTTCATACTTTATCTTGATTTGTCCCTCAAGCTTGTCATAGACGGATTGGGCAGTTGGGTCTTGCTTGAAGTAAGCCTTCAATCCACAAGTCTCAGTTGGTGGGGAGAGGAACAAAGTTTGGAGAAGGTAGCGAGCACCAAGACGGATTTGAGTAAGTGGTCCACCCAAACGTCCACCAACGTTCTTGTTCTCAGGTCCAAAGAATTTGCGGAGGGAGCGCAAGACGTGGATGCGGGAGTGGATCTTTTCACAGTCGAAGTACTTGACACCAGCCTTGATTCCTTCCATGAATTTGTACTTGTATCCGGATCCGAGTTGACGGGTTTCACGGTACTTCTCACCCTTGGAGATTTGGGCAACACCTTGACAAGCGGGGCAGGTTTGGTGGAGGAGGTCAACAATTTCAGTGTCACGGAGGGAAGCTGGGGCATCATTGTGGACTTCGGTAGAGGCAGAGGCGTGAACCTTGGCGACAACGGGATCATCTTCGGTTGGGGCGCTGATGACAAAGTTGACAGATTGCTGCTTGATATCAAGACCAATGCTCATCTTACGTGGGACACGGATTCTGAGAGTGCGGACGGCACGGACGGTGTGAGCGCTGCCGAAAGCTGGGAGATGGTTGTTGACAGAGGATTGACCGTGGAGGTTGAGTTGAAGGCGGATGTTGTAGTTCCTGGACAAGGTGGTTCCAGTCTTCTCAGAGGAGACGGTGGCATGGAGTCCAGCGGTGGCGGTGACGGCGCTGATGATGGAAACTGGGGTTCCGAGTTCATTGGGCTTTTCAACGGTGGCTCCACCGATAAGCAACATGCGGTAGATCTCCTTGTCGTAAGCGGCATTCTTGTACTCGCTAAGCTTCTTGATGACTAAAGAAGGATAAAATTTTACAGTTGTTATGCATATCTAAAATGCTACTTTCAATGCTAAACTGTAGTTTTTAAAGTACTTACGGTTGGGAATGGTGGTGACAGTCTTGGCATCAGCAGCATGGTAGGCAACAACGCGGTTGTGGAGGAGGACAGCGACTTCAATCCTGAGTGGCTCAGCTTCACGTTCTTCAACTCCAATCTTGGAGAGAACATCCTTAAGGTCATCAAAGTCAACGACACCAGTGGTCATGGACATAATTCTGGCGGAAAGAGCCTTGCCAACTCCCTCAAGACGGAGGAAGAAGGAGAGGTAGTTGGTTCCAAATCCAGCGGTTTGGCCATAGAATCCAATGTGGACAGATCGTGGGAGAACAGACAAACCAGACTTTTGCACAGAGGTGACAGTCATGTGACCAAAGTTGAATTGGCGATCATAGTAGTCAGAGATGTATTGGCCAGAGAACTTTCCGGAGACCTTGAATGGAGGAAGGATTTGAGAGGCAGTCTTGGCATAAGATCCACTGTGAATTCAAACAAATAAATATTGTAAAATTATGTATTTTACTTTTATACGTTTCATTCAAGGTTTTTAATGTATGGAACTTACACAGTGGAAAGGCATGGCTTGGTGCTGAATGCCAAGCTACGGAAGAGGGTGATGACAAAGTTCTTGACATTGGGGTTCTGCTCAGTCCACATGTAGACGGCAGCCTCTTGGAAAAGAGATTCTTGTTGGGTGTTCATCAAAGTCCACATCAAAGCATGGGTCCTGAGTTCAGGATCCTCCTGACGGTCAAAGAAGATGGGAAGGAGATTGTTGCGGAGGCTAAGCTTATCAGCAATAAGAAGAGGCTTGAGTCCAGACATGGCGGCATCACGAACAGTGCGGTCTTGGTTCTTGTCGGTGACGACAGTCAACAAAACTTGGGCAGCAGCTGGAAGGTTGATATTCCTGAGGGCAATGACGGCTTGGGTCTTTTCTTCGAATCCGGTGGCAGCAACGATTCTGTCAGAGAAGATCTTGACGTACTTTTGCAAAAGACCAGACTTTTGGCAACCATCACGCTTGCAGGTGCGTCCAACAAGGGAAGCGAAAGCGAATTCAATGATGCGTCCACCGTGCTTGGAAACGTCAGACTTGGAGAGAAGGGGCTCGAGCTCTACCAGAAGGTTTTCAGTTGGGTTGCGGACATAGTTAGCCAATGGAGCGACAATGCGACCAATGATGACGGTTTCGGTGGTTTCTTGAACAATGTCACGGATGACAAGGGTGGCTGGGCCAGTTCCGGCAACAACGAGAGCATCCAAAAAGAGTTTGCTAAAAAAATTAATACAATTTTACATTGTAGTTAAATTTAAAATTATGATGATGTGAATTGTAATAATACTAATAATTGAATAGTACACTTACTACTCGGTGAGGTCTCCTCCCTTAAGAGTTTGCTCAACTTGCTTCAAGTGGTTGTAGTCAAGAGCGGAAACGAATGGGATGATGGAGAATGGGCTGACCTTGTGGAATTTTTCAATGTCAGTGAAAACTTCAATATGTTCAAGGGATTCGTGAACCTTCTTGATGTTCTCGACGAGCTTGTCAGCAGCCTTGTTTTGTCCAGCAGTATCAAGATCAGCATCGTGGTGGTGGAAAAAGAAGGGCTTGGGAGAGCGGAGATCTTCATTTTCCTCATTGTCGTTTTCGAAAACAAATTCCAAGTGGTTGCCTTCTTGACCGTTGGCTGGGCCAGCGACGGAGCCAGACTTGACTTCCTTGAGAACGGCATTGATCCTGTGATACATTACAAAAAGTTATTATGAAAAACTGGAATAAAGGTTTATCTTTATTTTGATGGCATATATTATTCACTATTATAATTTATAAACATAAACTTACATTCCAAAACTGTATTGGGTGTGACCATCAACTCCAAAGAGATTGTAGACAACGGAAGATCCAACGCTGATCCTCTTGACAGCCAAGCTACCATCTTGGATTTCCAAATCGTAGACACCGAAACCAGTGGAGTTCAAAACATCCTGAAAAGATTAGTCAACAAAATATTAGCATTATACAGTATTGTGAACAGATCAAGTTTATTATCAGTAAGAAATAGCTCGTGTCTCAAAGTACCCTGGAGTTGGCATCTGGGCAGTAAGCTCCAGAAATTCCTGGGGCTCTGACACGTCGTGGGTTGTTCTTGCATTGGGCGTGGGACCTGTACTTGCGAACTTGTCCGTGGTTGGAGTCAGTACCAGGAATAACAACGTATTCTGTGACACACTCACCGACTACGGTTTCCTGTTTGTACATAATATTTTCATTAGTAAAAATGTACCCAATTAAGAATCAGACTAATAATTATAGCCTTCTATTTTATCCTTACTTCTTCGGTTTGGAAGATGCTGCCGTGGGTAAGGTCAACTTCAGCAAGGTTGAGTTGGAGAGCGGAAGCAATACCCCTTTGCATGTTTTGGGCCCAGATTGGGATGTCCTTGTTCAAGACGATTCCCTTGGCCTAAAGAAAAAAGTTTAAAAAAATGATAAGGTCTGATTTGAAACCATGAAATATGTAACATGCAATTTTAGATTATGTAATTGATTTAGTACGTACAAGGCCACCTTCAACCTTGATAGCGAAAGGTTGAGACAAAGGAGCAAGTTGAGAGAAAGTCTTGCGCTCAAATTGAGGCAAGGGATTCATCTCCCATTCTCCGTTGTACAAACCGAGTTGGATGTTGTTGAGTTGGACATTCAATACACTGGCACCTCCTTGGATGTGGAGTTCTCCGGTAAGGTTAACGGCAGATGCGAAGCTGACGTAATCCTTGGAACCAGCGATCAAAGAGGCAGAGTAACCGTAAACGTATTCCTTTCCGGATTGAAAGAGGGCTGAGCCAACATCTCGCTTAACAAAAGCGGAGCTGCTGAGCACAAGGCCTATAAATTGTAAGAAAAAATGGGGCAATGAGAAACAGTGTAGGAAACAGTTATAAACTCAGGCTTGTTAAAGCAACACCTTACAGAATTTACAAAATAAAATAAATTTTTCAGAAACTTACCCAGAAGGATAAGGTACTTCATGATTGATAAAATTTGGATCCGGTAGGGTAGCAAAGTGTGTATGCCAGAGAAATACTGATTAATCTGGCCGGTGGCCTAATGAAAAGTGATCTGAATTCGAGATTTATGTCCATTTATATAAAGAACTCTATCACGCCTACGTCATGTTCTTTTGCTTGTCTATTCATTTTCATCCAAGACCACGAATATTAGATAATCATATAATACTGCATAATATAATTAAGATGAGAGCATACTTGCAAGAAAGATAATTTAATTTTGATATCACGTATACAGTTTTTACTTTGGACCAGTTCCAGTTAATTATTATTTCCTTACATTTACAAGCAAAATCGTAAATAGTATCTGATTTCTTCACCAAACATGGCATTTATTATATTATAAGATAACATTTTCAGATGCAGAGAAGACGTATGAATTTGCATAAATGTGTTATGGGTAGTATATAGTAAACCAGCTACTGGTCACGTTCACGTTCTTGTTTATAGTAAAATGAAATCAATCCATGTTTTACATAGTTTCCTGTATATTATTTATCAATTTTCGGATTTTCAACGAGACTGATACAGAAGTTTGCAAATCTACTATGTCTGTGTGACGTGATCATAATTTGGTATCATTATCAACCTACTGAACCTCAAAAATCTTGGTGTATGATGGCAGTGGTACAAAAGTAAAAGGTTAAACTGAGATCATCAATTGAAGATCTTGGCAGTTAGCAACAAGCTATCTCCTGTACCCGAAGCATACGCCTCCATGTCTGTAAAATTCCTTTAGTTTTAATGCTAAAAAGCCGGTCCAGTTTATACGGCTTGTCTTGAGTCTGGCTGGATAGCCTTGAGCATTTTGCGAATTTGAGATTGAGAAAATGTGAAAAATGAGAGATGTTGTAGGATAAGGCAGATAAGGCTTCGAAGTCCACATATTATCCTGATGAACTATGGAATGGAATATTATCGAGACACGAGTACAATGACTATTTTTTTAAACTAGGGACAAAGGTGATGTGAGGCAAATAGTAACGGTTGTACTTTAGGCCTACCAAATTGAATATTATCTTCATGATAAAAACAACGTTTACACACATATGAATCCAAATGGAAAAAAATGAGAATCGAATACAGCGCATGTCATAATAACCATTAGTAAAATATTAATGTGTCACATTTGCTTCAAAGCTGCTTCAGATCATTTGGTCATCAGTTTTTATATTATTTAATATCTTCAAAGATGAGTAAATGCATTCGTTTCCGACGGTTTTCCTATTTACGTGCAACTCACTCCTTATCACAGACGCCTCGATCTTGTAAACAAGAGTATCAGAATGTCAACACCTTCCTTGTTATTCATGCTCTGTTCAGCAGCTCAGCTCATCATCATGATTCACTTCGAATTGAAGGGCGTTAAAAAAGACTAACATGGAAATAATTCAATGCAGATGTGAAATGCATGAAATTGAGACTTTGTTTTAACATGTGACGGAATTTTTCTCCAAACAGTTTGACCAAAACCCGTGCTCCACCACTGGTCCAGGCCATTTGGAGAATCAAATTTAAACTTTTGTTAAACAAAGCGCATTGAATCAGTTAAATGATATGAAGGTGTCATTAGACGTGGTCATAAGAACATTAACTGAAACTATTGATTGAGGTTTGGTCATGCACTAAAGATATGGTAAATACTCGTGTTGTTTTCTTGCATTGCATGAACAAATATTTGTGCTGTATTTGTACCATTTTCCTATGTGTATATACTAAATTTTTACAGTCGTTCTCGAAAAATCATGGTCATGATGTCATTTTTCTTAATATGCTTTAAATTTTGACTATTATTTCCGTACACATTCACTCTGCTTTTAATACTTCTGGCAGCCAAATATATTTTCTTCCGCTTTCTCTTTTCTTGTACATTGGCAAATGACTACTATGACTCATTCAGTATTTAAAATTTGAGTGTGGATATGGAAATGAGCAATCATATAAAAAATTATTTTATATTCATTGGTGATTGAATTTGGACTTTGGATTGGAATTTCATCTCACTTTAATTCGCTCTAGCTGTATATATAACGCATTCTGTAGTTTTAATAAAATTTACAACTTTAGTAATGATGACATTTGACGTGCTAAAATCAAAGAATTTGTCCAACACTGTGATTAAAAGCTAATGAATCAACGTTGCTACTTTTGCGAGTGTGTATTTTTACACCAATCAACAAGCTTGCCAATATTGCTAAAATGGTCAACAGAACGGCCTTGAACCTATAAACATGAAATAAATAGTTTGATATTTAAAATTAAATATATGAAAGGATTATCTATTATATAATCTATCAAAATCTTGGAAAACAGGTCTACATACCAAACCTATATTTATTGTGTTGTATTAATACTCCCGTTGGTTAGATGTATGTATTTAATGTGCGAATAAACGCATGATGCAAATAATTCGCAAATGAAGTCGTGTAATCATTGTCATAATAAGGTTCAGGTTTTCTGCTGAGTTTTATCGTATGAATGTATTGCAGATTTATCAGAACAGATTTAAAAATCCAACTTTTCCAAATTGTTTCATTCAGGGTCGCACCCGCACCCATCAAAATCATCCGGTTATATAAGTTCAATTCATTTTAATGCTGACTGAAGCATTTTTCTCCAGTCGTATGACTATATGAATCACTAATACATTTAAGTTATCGCTGATCAAGGCCAATACGTTAAAGAACTCGATATTATTACGAGATGCTGAAGTTTAATCAGTTACTTTTAATCTTTCTTGTTCAGACATGTTTGGCTGAGCTAATGAGTTTAAGTTATGCCTGCAAACAATAAACCAAATGCCATTTTGAAAGAAGTGTAGTCAGTATTTATTAATAGTCCTAATTTTGTGTCAAACTTACTTTATCATACATACATGTAAGCTTAGGTTTACGATTGTCGATCTACTTAGTATTCAACAGTAATACATTTTATCATTCAATAGGATGCTACACCATGATTATTAAATATAAGTTTCTATACTACTTTCGTTATTGCCAGAAATAGGAACGATTTTGAAATTTTCTTAATCAGTAACCAGTATTAACGCGGTTTCTTATCATTCCAAAAATTCATACAAGATTGAAGAAAAACGGCACATCATCAAATATACTTCACCAAGTCTCATAACACTTCATTTTTGCACTCATTAAGATTCCGGACAGCTTTGACCAACATCGGTACACTGCCCTTCTCGAACCACCCAAGACTGAACGATATCAGCAGGACCTAATGGGCGTGAGCATGCTCGAGGTCCCATAAGATCGTTGTATGGATTACTATCCCAATTTCCACACAAACCACAATTAACTCCTCGGAAGGCATAGCCCACGTCTACCGTTATAAATGAGCCAGTGTAGCGAACAGCTATGGACTGGGTCATAAATGTCACATACATCTCATCTCTTCGGGTTTGCATTCTGAAATCATTGGCAATAAAAACGATGGGTAATGTAGCTGATTCAGCATTTCATATGTAACATAAAATAAAATCGTAGTTAATATAAAAGTGCTAATGCATTACACAAATTTTCCTGCTTTTCCAAACTCTTCAGAATTTCTGAATGTTTTAACCGATCCATCGATAACTGCTGTGGTTGGATTTTGTAACTCAATTCGCGTATCCTGAACTTGAATGATTACAGCCTACATAAGCATGAACATAAATGTATAAACGAAATGTATGTAATTTAAGGTGCAACACATAGTGTTAAAATGTTGACCTTTACAGGTCACTTCATGACACTTTAAATCAAATGAATTGGCCAGCTCGTCAGTCATACAACGTTAATAATACATAAAATTGATCTTACAAGTTGTTGATTCGGCATTTGTCGGGCGAGAATTGCATATTGTGACCTCTTACTGCAATCTCCACTGACTAGGACGCTGCAGTCAGTGCTGAGAGAAATTGGGTACATGAAACTGTCCAAGGTTAATACGGCACTCGGTGAAATGGAACATGAGCCTATGAGGAAACCCAAATTTTCAATATTAATTTGAATGAAATAAAAAAAAACTTTGACTAAGGGATAAAATGGATGAGCTTCCTTGTACTTCTTAGCCCCGCAACTTTCTTTATTTGATCCAAAGGTGAAGTTCTCTCAGGGGAGGGTTGAGGAATAAGATAAGGAGGAAGCAGGCTTAGATCAATGTCATGAAAATGGGATTCTTCTCCGTTATTTCTTGAATAATGAAGGTCCATGCGAGGATCTTTTTTTCGCATATCCAGACCAATCTCCACTTCTCCAGTTGAGAAAAGTGCTGCATCAGTAGCGCTAGATCTGGCCATGTCTGCCAATATCATGAGTGTGGTCAGAAGAATCGCTTGAATCTGTGAGGTATGGAGATATAAAGCTTGCACCCAAATGAGTCAGTGCTGCCCAGCGTCGTTTTGCTGCTTTTACGACCTTTGGAACAGAGTAATAATACAATGTGACACAGTGCTTATTCATTTAACTTCAAAGAGTTCAACAAAATTACCCAAAGTTTAATGCATTTTTTGTTGGGTTTGTTGTTCATGATTATTATTATGACGCAAGTTAATTTTCTTCGAAATGTTTTTACGATCAAATTACAATGAGATGCTTTCATGTTAGGCGTATTTTATACAAAATAATCAAAAACATTTTAGTCACGTACCTTATAGCAAATGGTTACATTTGCGGACCTTAACCTCGTCTGGTCCACCATGGCCAGTTCACAAGCTCTGCTAGGTGGAATAAATCTGCCCGGCCACAAATTACTGGATTTTTCAGCTTGACACTGGACATACGGCAAAGTGGCTGCTGCAGCAGCTTCTTCAATTTGCTCCTTTGATCTCTGAGCATCTCCCGTGAAAGTAATCTCTGCGTGGTTGTCCAAACAGGGAAGGTCTTGAACTGAAGATTGACGATTTGGTTCTCCAGGTGGGAATTTTCCGATTTTCAGTACGATTGTTTGGTTAATGGAAGGTTCACTTTGCCCCGTGAAACCCAACGGGTCATCATAGTCTGCTCGGACCCGGTTGTCTAAATCTAAACACAAGATTCCACTGTGACCAGAAGGGGCATTAATTACAGCTCCTTTGATGTTAATTTGTTGATGCTTTGTCTGTTTGTTGTCCTTGAGTAACATGTGGAAATCCAGCTTTGTCTCGGATTTCTCAGCACCATCATGGTTCAGTACAAGAGAAGACAAAATCTCAATTTGAGGTTGAGATCTTGCTGTTGGTTTCTTGCTAATGGAACCGATCACCTGCCGTCACGACGAATGAGAAAATATTACACAAAAGTCCAAAAAGGTCATACATAAATTCATATAAATGGTCTAATTTACAACCTTCTCAGTTCTTGTTGGAGCATCTGCGTCTTGGGAGAAAATTGCTTTCATACCACACGTTTCACCGTAGGGTGATACAAAGAGGGTGTCTAGTGTTTGATCCAAACCTAACGCCAATCTCGCAAATGTTGAACGGAAAACGCTTCAACATTTAAACAATACGTTGTTCACAAATGACATTCACATAAAAATGTAATATGATTAGAAATTAGTTGCATATTGCCCCTCATACCCGGTGTTCTTGCCAACATCACTGAAAAATGTGCCGAGTTTCGTCAGCACCGACGCTTTAGAGTGATCCCTTTCACAATCAAAGTACTTCACTTTTGCCACCACGCCTCTCAGTAGTTTGGGTGAAGGAAGCGAAAGATCACGCTATAAGATCAGTCATGTTGCGTATTATTGCATTGTTTAACAATAATTTGTTTCCCATTGCCATTCATTACTACATGCAGTCAATTTTGTACCTCTTGACGAAAAGAGTCTCCACGAGTCACTGTCTTTCTAGTAGTACAGGATGGACATGATTGTTTTAGTTTTGTCTCGGTTGCTTCTTCCCCAAGCCCGTTAGTAATGTCGGCCCGAACGGACACTTCCGTAGTTGCATGAACCATTAAGACAAATGGATTGTATGCTAATAATACATACCATAATAAAAAGGTTAGATATATTGTAGGTTGTGTAATGTACATAAATGGTGTAATTAAGTGCCGTTGATTTCTGAAAACTCATACATTTGGGTATGTTGAGAGTAAATTGCAAAGAATCTCCTCGAGTTTTCGCTGCTCTACTCGAAGTCGAACTATGAACAGGAATCCGAAGGCGAGACGTCCGAAGCTGAGATGCCGTCAGCATCGTGTTTATCGCTGGAATATGGTTAGTTATTCCGGTAGTTGCAAAAACGTTAATTCTAAGAATAACGCGAAACCCATTAGTTGTTAGTAGATAGATGTTCAAATAAAATGAACATTCAACAAGGTTTAAATGAATTGAATTAACTCACTGTGAGACTAAATCCTCCTCAGTTTGAGTCGCCCCAGCCGCATTTGAGGTTCTAGTTATGTTGGTATTAAGGGCTGTGACAGTGGCTATATTAGCAAAAATTGAAACAGGTGAACCTATCTCCAAAGGTTGCTGGTATCTAATTCCTCCCATTGGATGCTGCAAACTTATTGCTGTTCCGGATTCAAACTTCTTTCTTGCTTCATGAACAGCCAATACCACTAAAAAGTATGTGCAAACCATTTGCATTTAGACGAATCTAGTAGGTATACCAAAGTTTGTTATAGAAAACGTGTTAACTCACTGCTTCTGATTCTTGCTCCAAGAGTTTTCTCATCTGCGGCAATGTACTGGACAGATTTGCCACTAAAATATAAAATTTAAAAATTAATCTGAAACTTATACACTGAAGTGTTTTTTAAATAAAAACTAGATATCCTTAAGCCTGAATACCTATTGATTACTACCAATTCAATGCACAACGGTGTAGTGCGTCGTTCCTCGATATTGATTTTGGAAAGAATTTCAATCACCTTATCCACACTTCCTTCCCCTGCGTCAACCTTTTGGGCTTCAATCAATTTTTCAACGCCTTGCAGTCTTAGATAAAACTAATTGAACATGAAACAAACTTTTTTAAATCTCCTTTTACCAAGCTCAATGCAAGCCTATTAAAATTTAGAATGATTGCCTTACTCCAAAAAATGAGTTGGAAAATCCTCCAATGTAACTGTTTAGCCCAACATATATTGAGCGTGGCAGAACATTGCT
The DNA here is from genome assembly GCA_001718145.1 of Orchesella cincta. Lineage (NCBI taxonomy): Eukaryota > Metazoa > Arthropoda > Collembola > Entomobryomorpha > Orchesellidae > Orchesella > Orchesella cincta. The sequence continues at coordinate 7,947 of LJIJ01000064.1, read as the reverse complement.
ACCCGTTTTCTGTAAAGTGATAAACGACATGCGTCCGAATCCATTGTTTTTATCATAGTAGTCCAATGCGTATGATGCAGTTCTCAAAGGGTCGATTAGTCCAGGTGGTAGGTATTTGAGAACTGTTCTTGCATACGATCCACTGTTCAAGCAGTAAATAATAAAATGTATTTTAGTTTCTTGAACTTGAAGTGAAGAAATAAAGAACCAATTTTAGCGTACACAGGATTGCAAGGGTACTCCGTCTTGGACATTAAGGTCAAAGTAGATCTCACAATATTAACGGTTTGAGGGCAAGGTTCAGACCACATAAAGTATGCTATTTCATGAAGCACTCGTTCATCTGGGCGAGATCCCATGAGAAAACCAAACACTGAAGTTCTTGTCTCACAAGTCTCAGATCGGTTGAAAAATACTGGCAGTAAGGAAGTCATGACACGATCTCTTTGTTCAAGAATTAGTGGACGGAGAGACCAAATGGCTTGTATTCTCACTGGATTCTCGTACTGCGGATGTAAGCCTTGCGCAATTTCAAACGGTTTCTCAAGCGCTCGCCCAAGTCCCAAATTCCCTAAACCAAGAACCCCAACAACTTGTTCTTCGAATCCGTCTGTGCCTAAAATGTTACACAGTTCACATAACATCAGAATCACGCTAAATTTTAGTGTTATTTATGTTAACAACAATAGATGCTCGTTACCCGCAAGTTTTCCTTCAAAGTAGTTGATATACTTTTCCAGGAGCCCACTTTCAACACAAAGGTTCTTCTTACAGCTTCGAGATATCAGAGTGGCCATTGCCAATTCAATGTGCCGTTTTTGCCTTGGATCAAGGATTGGTTTGGTTGTGAGTTCGAAAATTGACTAAATGGTATATGAAAACCATAAAAATACATACATACTTTTTTAAACGTCATATCTGTATATTTCATAAATTGTAGAAATGCATACATCTAGTTCATTTCCTAACGCTTCAGAAGGATGTCTGATAGCAATAGGGAATGAACTAATCAGTCTAGCAATTATGGAAACGTCATCCGTCGTTTTCAATATGTCACGAATCACCAGGCTGGATGGTGGTGTACCAGAATTTGCTAGTCCATCTAAAAATATCTGCCTGTAAAGCAAGTTAAAATGAGGTCACACTCGGAAACGCTATTGATTACTGAACTTTGTTAGAATATTTGTTCCATACAATTCAAGGCTTTCCTGCTCACTATTCGGAGCTCGTTGAGAAAAGTGAGCATAGCACCGTGTCAGATAATCATAATCCAACGAAGATATCAATGGGGTAACTGCCATCGGTGTTTGTGCATGAAATTCGTTCACATCATTGAATACGTCTGCAGTCAACATTGACCTTGCGAGTGATGAAATTTTTTGATGACACTACATCAAAAACACAATTGTGAAAAGTTTGAGTTTACAAACTAAAACCAATAATCATGTAAAAAGTTGGTTCCATACTTTCTCTTGTATCTTATCAAGAACTTCTGGATCGCTTTCTACAGATGTTTGGTGAAAAAATAGAGGTTCAACCCCTTTGAGATCACTTATATCTTCTTCAGGGTCTGTGTAGTCGCTTTGTTCGAACACGTAAGTGAGATCTTCGTGATCAATCGAATTTTCGCTAGCGAATTGTATTGGTGACGCAATGGGAGTTACAGTCTCAAGAGCAATCGTCATACTGCATATCAAGTTATGAGAGAATTTTTTAGAGAGCTGTAAACCTATCTAACATCTAATCCTTTCAGTGTGTAATTTATTTGACTTACTTGTACCAACTATACAAGAAAGGTCCGTTTTGAGTCATTGGCCAAAAAAGAATGGAAGAAAGTACAGTAACTTTCTGAACGGTGATAGAAGTATCTTGGACGGAAAGATCGTAAATAGAGTAAGAGGTGCTGTTCATTATGTCCCTTGTCCTATCATCATTGCAGCGATAATATGTTCTAGATTCGTGTCTTATTCTTGAAGGCACATCCGGACAATCACTAGTAAAGCAACAAAAGCAAACATTATTTATTTGAGACAAAAGTAGAATTTAAATGTAAAAAAATTTCAAAATATTAGTCACTTACGCGTGATTTCTGAACTTACTCACGCGAGCTAAGCCATTCCGGTGGCAGTGACCGGCATGACCTCATACATTGTAGGACAAATTCCCATTGTGGTTGACTTGATGAATTAAAATTATGTATACTATGATTTTCAAAAATTCATAGATATTTAAAATACATTTTAAATTGCTTTTTGTCTTACCTCTTCATCCTTGAAAAACATGAGTTTTTGAGGCGAAACCCGTTCCAAGTTCATTTGTAAATACGTTGCTAGACCTCTTTTCATATTGGAAGCCCACTCCGGTTCTTGGTCGTTCATCAGCAAAGTTTTAAACTGTGGAATGATATTAAAGTATTTAAATGTGCTTGGTAATTGATATTCAGTATTTATTGTAGTATTATCAAGGCTGCTGTATTATTAACTAGCCAGTTGAATACCTTTCCATTTTCCGACACGATCTGAAAAGGCTCAGACAAAGAATTAAGTTCCTCCAACGGAAGATAATTAACACTAGGAACCGGAAAGTAGCTCCATTGTCCATTAAACAAACCAATTCCTACATCTTCCAACTATAATATTATCATGGAAAGAAGAATAAGCACGTATGTTAGGCTAAGCACAAAAGTGAAAGTCATTTGATAAAAATCTTTACCTTAACCGTGACTCTATTTTGTGCAGTTCCTTGAACTCTCAGTACTCCCTTTAATCTATAGCTAGCAGCGTGAGATACAGGCTCTTCAGTTCCTGTTGTTATCAGAACCTCATAGTTGTATTTGTACTCGTCTCCAACAGTGAATAGCTGTCTACTTCCAAAGGACACATGAAGACCTACAGAAATAAGGTGGGGTAATGTAATACAGTCTTTGCAATTCGCATGCAGACAGCCGTATCAATTTCTTAATTTACCTATTGTTAAGACCAATAATGTCACCGTTCCTCTTATGAGACCCATTGTTTATTTTGGGCCAATGGCCGATTTCATAAAGACAAACTTGACCACAATCGTGTCAGTCCAGTCAGCAACAAATCATGCCAACTTTTTTTTGTTCCAGTAAGCAATTATTTTGTTGCTTCAGACGACTTTTTTGCTTTATTCGCTGTTACGTTTTGTTGATTAAGGATTACATATTTGTCTATAGTTTGGAATACACAGAATATTTTGATATAATCTTATATGAAGTATCGGATAAATTTAAAGCAGAGAATGCTATGTAAAAGTATTGGAGCAGCCTAATTGAACATTATACATGTTACAAGGCTTTTACACTTCATCTTCGACTTGCAACCCTGATCATGACCGTTGATACGAAATGCACATGTAACGAGCGATAAAGTGTTTGGAATAATATAATATATTAACATATTATTGTACATAATTTTTCAAGAAAAGATGACTTGATGTAATATGTTATGTTATAGTTGGTTTCATCTTCATCACATCATCGCAGTCAGAAGTCATACACATTTGACATGTCCAACTTGTCTTCTCTAGATATGACCGGAGGCATTAACTTTCATGATACAACATTCAACTCAAAATGTCATTTACTTTCAGACCTGACATAAAGTGAACATCACACTTGTAAAGTCTGAACTTGGATACATAATATAGATTTTGGTAGAAATGCATTTTATAAGTAAAATAACTATATAAATGAAAATGCAGTCATTCACCGAATGATCATAATGATAGACTAATCAATACAAGTTGATGAACTTGAAAGAAATTCAGGAGGGCTTGCTTTGTCTTGTGAAAGTGGCTAATGAGCCATTAAAAAGTTAACACTACGTTAAATTTTCAAACATTACCCTTAACCATACGAATGTATTCAATAAGCCTGTATCTTAAATCAAGTAAAATAATATTATGTAGCTTCGTATATGTAAGAATGGGAGCTTTCCATTTCAACGTATTCTTTAGAAATGTTATATTCATAATGAAACGTAATGTTTACCCAGCTTGAGTTGTTATTTAATCTCCAACATTTTTGTTGATCTTTTATGGAAAAAGTTAAGATGTATACTGTGACTGGGACGCTTTTATGACATTTTGTTTCTCTGGACCAACATTCATGAATGTATGCTTTACAACGTAAACATATCAGTAGAAAGGTCAACATGGAAATCTTAAAGTAGATATGATCCGCATTTTGTTCATCAAATGGAAGAAAGATACATATAGCAGCGTTAGTCTTTACTCCGATCCAAAGCTATTGAAAAAATCATAGTGAATTACAAGCTTAACACACATGTCATGTATAATGTAGAATAATAATAATTTATTACGCATTGTATTATTATTCAAAAAACAAATTCATATTGCATAGTCGTTTCAGCTACACTTCTAACCATTTATAAATATCGATTATACAGGTAACACGTTTATAATCTTCATTCAATGCAGCGGGTGACAAACACAAATATAATAATTATGCGACTCTTTACGACTCGTATTAGTACTACAGCTACTATTTTCTGATTGATGCCTGCGAATTGTATTAACTATTAGCGTTTAGTAACTACCATTGCATTGGGGATGTGTTCTTCTTAAACACATTATTATAATAAGGTAATTCAGCGACAAACTCTACTGAAACTTCATTGAATACTCAAACCAATCCGATATAACTAACAACTACTTTCTGCAAACAAAGTAACACGAGCTGCTGCGAATAATTTTGTGAAATGTATATACGACATCGAGATTCGTATTTTTAAACAATTTTTGATTCCTAGGTTTGAAAACACTTGACACCTGCTATAAATGAAATTAGCGATTCTACAAAGTTACATTCGTAAAACGGCCATTAATAAAGCTAAGGACGTACGTTCATATAGTAATATATGTAATAGCACAAAATTGTTTCCAGTCATTCAGTCATCCAAGTCATTTTAAACCACAAATTTTACACTGGTTCACTTAATCTAAGTGTAGTAAAGGACATTAATCCATATTGCACACTACTCTAAATAATTGCTCATTTTTAGGAAGAATTGCTGTAATTAACGAAGCCTTAATTTACGTGTCACCAAACTACGTGGGATTACATTGCATAGGTACCGCCTCCTGAGCACTTTCTTCGTCTGAAGAGTAAACGCCCCAATGTAAAATAAAAATATTCTAACATTAAGACAAAAATGAAAACGAATCAATAAATAAACCCCGGCTGTCACTAATGTAGAAGAATGTACTAAAGCCGAGACTGGGGTAGGAGCTGCTATAGCAGCCGGCAGTCAAGCAGAAAAGGGAATCTGCGCTCTTTTAGTTATACCAGCCAGAATAACCATTAACAGAATAAAAAATAGTTCGTCTGTATACATAAACTGAAGATAATAAAAATTCCATGACCCGTATATAGCTAACCAAGCAATTCTAAGAAGAATGGCTACGTCACCTACTCGATTAGATAAAATAGTAAGTATACCGGCATTAGCTGATTTTTCATTTTGATAGTAAATCACTAAACAATATGAAACCAAGCCTAACCCGTCTCAACCTAAAAGAATACTAATTATATTGGGGCTCATAATTAAAAAAAGTATAGATAAAACAAATAAATAAACCAACAAAATAAAACGAACAAAATAATTGTCTCCTTCTATGTAATAAGTTCTGTAAATTAAAATTATACCCGAAATAAAAGAAACAAATCCTATAAAAGTTAATCTTATTCAATCGAATAATAAAGTTATAATAATATTTGATCTGAATAAAAATAAATCTCCCACTCTACAAAAACTACTTTAGAATTTAAATAGAAAGTTGTACCTACACACACTAAATATAAAGAGATAAAAAAAAGCATCAAGCCTAAGTAGTATCTTACGTAACGAAAATCTGTCAAAAATTTAGTAATTATTTAAGAGGAACCCTATCTAAAAAGACCACAACTTTAAATTTTTTTTAAACTACTTAAATTAATATATGAATAAAAAATAATCACTTTTTAGGACTAAAAAATTAACAGGAATTAAATGTAATACAAGTAACATATACTCCCGAGAATTTACATTATAATAAGAATAACCCCCAAAATTAATTTTGCCATGCTGTGAGTAAGAAAATAAAAATAAAGTAAATACAGCCCCTAAATACGAAGCAATAGGAATAATAGTAGTATAAACTTGCTAAAACTTCAAAATTCTAATTATTAAAAAAATTTCCGATATTAGATTAATAGTAGGAGGGGCTGCAATGTTAGCAGCGCATAGTATAAAAAAAATAAACTAAATAAAGGTAAAATTAAAATGAATCCCTTAATCAAAAATATACTTCGTCTACCCACTCGTTCATAGTATATATTCACCACACAAAAAAGGCCTGAAGAAGCTAAACCATGAGCAATCATTATTATTAAAGCACCAGTTAATCCAGAATAAAAAAATCTAAAAATACCACAAATTACTAACCCCATATGAGCTACTGAAGAATACGCCACCAAAGCCTTCAAATCGTTTAACCGACAACATATAAGACCAACATAAAACATACCTAAAATTCTAATTCTAAACAAATAAATCCCGTACCCCATAAAACTCAACAACCAACAGAAAAAACTCGAAACAGACCGTAACCACCTAATTTTAGCAAAAAACCCCAGCCAAAATCATGGAGCCTGCCACGGGAGCTTCTACATGAGCCTTAGGTAATCATAAATGAGTATAGAATATTGGTATTTTAACTAAAAATGCCAATCTTAACCCCAAAAACATTAAAATTCTCTCCTTATTAAACAAAGAAATTAAAAAACAATCTAAAGAGCCTAGAACCCAAGAAATATAAACTAAACAAACTAATAAAGGTAAAGAAGCAAGCAGTGTATAAAACAAAAAATAGATACCTGCTTGTAATCGCTCTGGTTGATAACCCCAGCCTATAATAATTAATAAGGTGGGGATTAATGATGCCTCAAAAAAAAAAATAAAAGGAAATCAGATTTAAACTAGAAAATGATAACACTAATATTAATAATAAAAAACTGAGTCTAGCACCATAGTATTTAACCGAATTACTAAATTTAAAAATATTTTCTCTAGAATATAACATTAAAACTGTTAGTCACAAACTTAAAATAATCAGTCTGTAAGATAGTGTATCATATATAAAATCAAAGCTTAAAAATACTACATCTAAGTAAAATAAATTTATTATTAGCAAGTAAAAGATTACTAAAATAAAAAATCCTCTGACCAACCAAAATAATTCTAAATAAAAAAAAATTAAACCTAAAACAAACAGAATCCCTAAAATAAATTTTATCATTAAACTAAAAATAAATTAAATCTTTTAAAATAATCCCCCCCGTGAGTGCGGTTTATATTAATTAAAATGGATAGTCCTAAAGCACCCTCACAAGCAGCCATAATTAAATATATAAAAGAATAATAAAGAGACCCCCCTGAAAAAGAAATAATGAATACTAAAAATATAATTAACGCTAAATACTCTAATCTTATTAAAACAGAAAGTAAATGCTCTCGTGTAGAACAATAAATTCAAAATCCTCTTAATAAACCAATAAAAAAAACTAAATAATAAATAAGTTTTTATAGTTTAAAATAAAACATTAGTCTTGTAAACTAAAAATTAAGTAATTATAAAAACTTCAGAGAAACCAAACGATATTATTAACTTCCAAAGCTAAAATTTTATAAATTAAACTATTCTCTGAAATTTATTTATTTTTAAGTATGTCTACAATAATTAGTATTAGATTAATAATAGTTTCACACCCAATTGCAATCCTATCATTAATTTTAATACAAACTATAAACTTATGTTTTCTAATTTGAATGTTAATTAAAATTAATTGACTCCCCTACATTCTGTTCCTAATCTTTTTAGGAGGTAGGTATATAAATAAAACTATATCCTCCAAAAAGATTA